>OU343217.1:94902576-94936968 GCA_910596185.1 Chrysanthemum makinoi | reverse complement strand
AAAAGAGATCAATAATAAGAAGTGTAGTATTACGTGGTAACTCAAACGCTGTTTGTTTGAGCACCGAGATCGCTCCGAACGAGGGTTGAATGGAATTTCCAACTCACGCGATAATCCGATTTGAATGTGTTAAAAAGGATTTTGAGGATTTCTAAACTACGGGCAAGCACAATAATAAAAGGCATATAAATCTACTAATCCTAAGGTGCAAACAAGTAATCTTCAATTAAGTACAGAAATTAAACTAAAGACGCAAATTACTTTATGCTAAAAAAAAGCGTATTCTAAAATGCAAATTAATCTATTTTAACCCCTAAAAGTGAATTAATATTTTTTACAACTAAAAATGTGATTTAGAAATTATCTAAAATTTAAAACTAAATTTTTTTTTGGCTTTTTGATTTTTGATTTTTGAAAAAAACTAATGTATATATTTATTTGACTTTTTAATTTTTTTTGAATTAAAATCTAAATTCGGTTTTACATTTTTAGATTTTTTTAGAGATTTTTTAAAACCTAATTTAACTAATTAAAGTTTAAACTAAAATTTAAATGACAAACTACAACTAGTGACAATGAATATTAAGCTAGAATATGACAATAAAAAGACTTAACAAGCATAATACTAATAATTAAACGTAACGCTAAACTAAGAATCTAAGCTAAAAATGATAAAAGTAAGAGAATAAAACCCGTGATTTATACGAGAGAAATACTACCCCGATCTTATAAACTAAATAAATATTAAAGTTTATTTTATTAACTTAATTTGCTAATTAGTTAAATACAGTTTTAAGCTTTATTAACTAAATAACTTAATAAAAGTTATTAAATTTGTAAACTTTTTAATGATTTTGCTTATAAGACCCGAAGCTCCACGCCTATGAGGTAGGATCGATTACAAAACAAAATCAAAACTTTAAGGGTTAGCACAAATATATAAATATAAGATTTTTATAATAAAAGGCTAAAATAAAAGATAAACTAATCTTAATAAATCAAATATTAACCACCAAACTCTCTCAAGGAGATATGTTTCCACAAAAAATAATGGTTATTAAGGTTAAGATTTAAAATATTAGATTTTTTTTTTTAAAAAAATAAAGGAAAGGAAATAAATCAATGAAAATATCAAATGAACCTCAAAATTCCAAATGTATTTTACCAACGCCAAAAGTGATAGAAGCTCACAGTAAAAGTTTTTAGAATTTTCGAATTAAATAAGTATTTTTTTTTACTAATGTTTAAAATAGCCAATAAATCAAAAAATAAATAGTAAACTAGTTCAAAAAAAAAAAAAATTCTTACACTATCTTAAGAAAACTATTAGAAGCTACCAGAAAGTTTAAAAATATTTTTTTGACGTTTTTTCTATTTTTTAAAATGAAATTCAAACAGCTTTTTAGAGAAAAGGACGTAAACAGTTTTTGATTTTTAAAATACTAAAACAACTCCAAAATACTTAAAAATTTTATGACTAAAATAAAATATATTTATATTTTTGGATTTTAAAAAGACAAGATTTTTAGAGACTTTTACTTTAAGCTAAAAACAAAGAAAAAGTTAACTTTAATAAAAATAAGTACAAAAACTAAAATTTTATAAAAATATAAATATGATATGTTGAGTGCGGTGCACGGAGCTATAAAATACACTCACACAATCTTACTATAACTCAACTCTTCATGGCATATTTTATAAAAAAGTTTAATAAAAATAAAAGGAAATAAAAAAGATTAAGAGATGAGAAAATAAAAAAGATGCAAAGATAATAAATAAGATGAACTAACTTGCAAAAAATAAATAAAACTTTTATAAAACTAAATAAGCATAAAATTACAAGAGTTTGGGTACAAAAATAAATAAAAGAGATATTAAAAATGAGGTGAGGAGGTGGGTTTTATAGACCCAATACATAATTTGGCCCCTAATAATTTTTCATAATGACCCCTAAACTATTCTATCTTGGTACAAAATTCCCTAAAAAACTTGCTCCTCAAGTTTGTATTTCATGCTATGTAGCGCATTTGATTTCATCTGGGCTAGATTCTTTGAAAGCACTGGCTTGGAGCCAAGATGGGCTTCGTGAGAGACGGGTCACTGGCCTCATTTGGCTCTGCTTTTGGGCCTCATATGGGAAAGCAGCTTTGATACCATAAAAATATGTAAACCAATGTGCCATCAATGGGATTTGAACCTTGACCTCTTTGACAAACATGTTCCCACCCACTGACCAAGAGTCTTTTGTGTTGATGCATTTAATTTCCTTTTAAGCTCTTTTTTTCTGTTGATCCATTTTTCATTCTTTTTAAACATCTTAATTAATTGCAATCTTTGTTCGGGCTTCGTTTGGTCTTTAAAATTTTCTTCTCTTGCCTCGATGCTCCAAATAAAATTATCATTAGTCCCGTAACTTCGTGCTCTTTCCAATCTCGTGCTTGTTTTTGCGTTGTTTTGTCTTTTCTTATCCATTTTGCAATATCCGTTACCTGCACATACATAAACACAAAAACACAAACATTTATGGCTTTAGGGGTTAGTTTTGGTCTTTTTGGTCCGGTTTTGATCAAGAAAAGGTATATGTTTTTACATATACCAAAATACCCCAGACTAGAAGATTGCCGTGTCCTCACGCAATGTAATCAATTCACGCTTCTAAAAAAAAAGATTTCAATCTCTTTCTACTAAACCTATGAAAAGTAGCAAAGATTCCTCAAAAGAGATTAAGAAACCCTTATTTCTAAAAACGCCCCGCTTACCTTTTAATTCACATATAGATATTACGATTAAGCACATTCCGATTATGAGTGACGGTTTGTTGAACTTTCATGTCGATCAATAACTCCAACATTTTTCAATCAACACTTTAGGATCACGAAGTAGGAAACACAACACAGCGTGAAGTGACCATACGGATAGAATACATCGTCCCCGATTTTTCACAAGTCCCCAAACTAAGTGTAAAATCGAAATCATTGTTAAATATGACTTTAGATGCTAACACTACCCATGGAAGTTACTTGTGTAATTACCTTTGCTCCCATTTTCCTCTTTTATTTATTTTGTGAGAAATGAGTTTCTTCAAATTTCTCGTTTCGATAATTTTTATTCCGATAAAGATATAAAACTAAGTCGCTAATTAGTTATCCATCTTCTCTCAAGAACCATTGTCTTAAAAATGAGGTCCACATCAAGGAATTTTTAATCACTTATATATTTTCCTTTTTCATCATTTTTTTCACTTATATTTTACTTATATGAGCTATGAACTACGGAGTTTCACTGGTAATTCCAAGACCTTACACGTTTCTCAATAAAGGATCCAAGGGCCGTTACGACATAGAATTCCAAGACTCTAGGCTTCATGAAATGAGGATCCCAGTGGGTTAGACCAAAACTCACCCAATCCCGGCTAGAGGTCCAAGGGCTTCCGCGTAGAGGGTAGCCAAGACTAAACGCTACTTTTGAAATAAGGGTCCAAGGGTCCGATCTCGAACCGCAGCTCATAACTTTATTTATTACTTATTACGAGTCCTTGATGTGTACCCAATTTTTAAAACAAAGATTCTTTAAAGAAGATAAAGAACTAACTATCGCTAAAAACTCAACATCTCTAATTATTTATTCACATATATGGGGTGAAACAATTGGGAACAAAAACATAAGTACCTTCGATGGGCTCTAAAGAGAACCATCTACTCCACGCATAGCATCTAAACTCATAAGTAACTCTATCATTCCTCGATCTCCGCAAATTTAAAATCCCAAATAATGAGATCCCAAGGATGCTTAGCCGATAATTTAATTATCTATGGTTAAGGGAACAAGCTAGGGCTCAACACGCCCTGTCAAGTCAGAATTCCATTCCTACTCTCACCAGCGGAAAGTCAACAAGGTGTCAAAACATATACATTAATTTAGCAAATGCTTCGAAAATATCTCAAGTCTCGCATTTTTAAAGTCACTTATTAGAAACTAGCAAATTCTGTTTTAAGCTTCGCATATTTAAAATCACTTAGGGAGACTTGCAAATTATTGGCCTTGTGAGCTAGAAATCTCATTTATATGCTTGTCTAAGCAATTAGCAAATACTTTTTCAAGAAAACGATATTTAAAGTAATTCTAAGAAACTAGCAAGACTTTTCTATCATAAAAACTAGCAAAAGCTTTAAAAAATTTTAAATTTTCTCATTTTTGCACAATTTTTTCAATTTCTAAGGAAAACGGGTTATAGAGTACACGGTAAAACAAACAAGTGCGGTAAAATCAAATCAAGATTACCCACCCCAACTAAAATCAAACATTGTCCTCAATGTTTAAAGGTACGGGTTCTCAACGAAAATCTAAAGCCATTGGTTAGTTATGCTAATAGATAAACGATAATCGATAAAGATTTTGGATATCGGATTTCCATAAGAGCGTCGAAACATGAAACTCGAGCGGAGAAAAGACAAAACTTCGAGCACGAGAGTCTTCATATTCGAGGAAAATCCTGGACATAAACAACAACAACACGAAACACGAGAAATGGAAGAGGGGACTCCTCACGCCACTTATTAGAAAACATAAATAAGATAAAAGGATAAGCATGGGGTGCCTCTCAAGCGCTAATTTGTTAAACGAGTCGCTAGCCCTGACTGCCCCAATTCATTTGTCCTTGGGGAAACAAGCGGAGAGATACCCGATCAAAGATGGTATCCTACTCCGGAGGGAAAGAGAATGTGGGTTGGGAGGGAAAGAAAATGTCGGCTCAAGCACATAAGGGATAATCCTCCAAACTCACAAAAGGTTTATCAAGAAAGAGTGATCCATCATCCGGCGGTTTTGCGGGCGGACGTCGGGATGAAGGATCAAAGAGAAACAACTCCATAGAAGAAGGGAGTCCATGGTAAAGAGAGGTGTTTCTTAAAGGCTCAAACATGAAGGCATCCAAGAGAGGATCCTTTTTCGGTTAACTTTGTTTTATGAATGTCCTTCCGATGAGTATCCAGTGGTTAAAAGTCTTGTCCTCGAAAAGGAACGAAATCAAAGTATCATCTACGTGAAAATCCTCACGAGAAGAGGAATCACTCTCGGATAAAAAATAGTGGGACCTCTGAATCAATAAGCTCATCAACGAAATCTTTACTTTATCTTCTTCTTGGTAGAATGGATCATCATATTCATTTTCTTCATTCTCGGAAAGAATCAAGTCGGTGGAGCAAGTTCATCGTGAACTTCTCGAAGTAAATCGAGGATCTTGATATAACAAATATTCATTTTCGTAAGTCGGCTCTAAAATCAAAGACGTCATCCTGACTTCCCGGTGGAAGAGGATCCATGCGAGTGAGTTCATCGGGCGAACCTCGAGAAGTAAATCAATGGAAGAATCCTTGAGCTCGGGTCCGGGATTAGTAGACGCTTGACTTCTTTAATTTTATTTCTTTCGAGAAAGTGAATAGAGCATTTCTTCGATTAAACGAATATCTCCCTCGATTCGATGTCGCATTATCAATTTCCCGTGAAATGAATCACTTTTCAAATAAGCCTCAATTTCTTCCATGATAGAATCATCCTCCTCAAATTTAGTGAGGGAAGAGGAAGAATCATAAATGATTTGTTTAGAAGAAGTTCCATATTTCTAAGAAGGAGTGGGATTGCCACTCAAAGAAAACTCGACGTTCGTAAGTTCAACACAACAAACAGAAAGCGGAGGTGGGACAAGTGGTGTGCTCTTAGAGCTAGCATTTTCCATCACTACCGTTGTAGTCTCCTTTTCTAGTTTCTTCTTTTGCTCAAAGACGTATCGTCGATAAACTCTTAACCGTAAAACGTGAAAGACTCGGATCAATTCTCGATGTCTTAGGCCCGACTTTTTGAACCACCCGAGGTTGGAAATTTTTGGTACTTCTGTTATTAGTAGGAATTCCTGGGTCCTTTGTTACCTTGGTGTCATTAATTTTGGCCACATCATATTGGTAGGTTAAAGATTTAGAAGTATGGTTAACGTTAAACGTGACGGCTTCTTTTCCAACTCTTAAAGTGATCTCTCCTTCATATACATCAATCAACGCATGGCCCGTCCTTAAGAAGCATCTTCCGAGAATAAGGGGTACTCGGGGGTCGGCATCAAAATCAACGACAACAAAATCATGGAAATCGAACGTCCCCACTTTAACGAAAACATCCTCGGCTATACCGATTGGTTTTGTCGTAGTACGGTCGGCTAGCTCGAGGGTCATACACGTTGGGTAAGTGGGGCAATGAAAGCTTTTCATAGATTGATTTCGCATCAAATTAATAGTCGCCCAAGATCGCCGGCGGAGCAATGAATAATTCCTTGAAAATCGCACGGAATGAGAACTTGCCGGGTCACCTAACTTTTCGGAAGTTTCTGAGAATAACCGTAACAATTCTCATTCAAAGACGCTTTTGCCAAATCCAAAAAATTTTCTTTGTTACTTAACAATCCTTTTAGTGTCGAAACAAACTTAGGCATGAGAAGAGCATCCCGGCTAATTTCAAGTGAAGATCTTGAAAAATTTGAAAGAATTTTTCCATTTGAAGATTTGCTTGTTCACGTTGCTTTTGATCATTCATCCTTGACGGGTACGGAAGTGTTGTTTTTGGGTTAGTCTTTCAGACTAACCGGAGCATCCTTAGGCTCAGACGTCGACAACCGTGGGTTGGGACATTCTCGTACTCCCTTATTAGTAGGAAGCACCGGGTCCTTTGTCACCTCGATCTCACGGTCTACCACACGAGACGGAGAAGAAGAAATAATGGTAGGAGCCGTGGGTCCATCGTAAGCAAACACCACTTCGGTAGTGATCGCTTTCATGTCACCTCTCGGATTAGGAATCGTATTACTCAGAAGAGTACTAGAACCCGATGGTTGAGAATAAGAAGTAGAAGCTTGATTGGCTTGAAAGAAACTAGCCATCATATTCCTCATTTTCACCATCTCTTGTTACCGTAGCTTCCATTTCCCTTTTGAAATCATTCCTCATACTTGTGATTTGAGTTTGCAAACTTTTAATGGTGTTATCGAAATTCTTCATGTAAGTTAGAAACATTTTGTCAGGAAACTTGATGAGGTGGTTGATAAGGTTGTTGAGGAGGTTGTTGATAAACTTGAGGTGGAGGAGCTTGGTAGTTTTGATTACCATGATTGAGATTAGCTCCCTGGTTTTGATTGTAAGATTGGTTTTGATAACGGTTTCATTATGGTTTTGGTTTTTTGAGAATGGGTGCAAAACCGGGTGGTCCCATTTGGTTGGCACGGTATCCTTGGTTTTGATTTTGAATCGGATTAGCAGATGCTACGGAAGCATTTCTGAGATCGCCATCGGTGGCTTGACAATTATAGTACGGATGAGGACCACCGCAAATAACACACGTTTCGGTAACGGCTTTGACTTGTTCGATTTCAATCTTAAACTCTCTCATCATAGAAGTAATAGCATGAGTAAGATCAGTCAACTCACTCCTCTGAACATAGTTATCATTCGAAGTAATCTTAGAAACAACGGGTCTGTTTCTAGACGAGAAAACTTTTGACTTATTTTCGATTATCGCTCTAATATCGGGCATACGACTCAAGATGTTGCCACCACGGCCGTTAAGCGAATCTTGATCGCCGGGCGTTAAAGCATTGAGAACGTATCAATTGATGAAGATCGGTAAACCCGTGATTTGGGCATTTACGTAAAAGTTCCTTGAATCTATCCCATGCTTCTCCAAAACTTTCATCGAATTTTTGTTGAAAATTAATGATTTGATTTCGTAACATTGTATTTTCAAGGAGGAAAGAATTGATTCACAAACTTCTTAGAAAGATCGCCCATGTTGTAATCGATTGAGGGGTTCTTTTCGAGCCAAGTCCTGCTGCCCTCAAGAGAAAATGGAAACAATCTCAATTTAATTGACTCATGAGTGACGCCCGAAAGTTTATCGTAGAAGCAACTTGATTAAACCAACGGAGATGTGCGTGGGGCTCCTCATGATCCAAACCACAAAAAGGTTTATTTGAAACCAATTGAATTAGATTCGCTTAGTTCAAAATTTCGGTATCAAGTGGTGGAATAACAATAGCATCACCGTAGTCGCTTCACGGGCTTGAAGTAACTCGATCATCGACGAGTGTCCGCCATGACGACGGGTTCTTCAACGATAGTACGAACTCGGTACGCCTATTCTACGATTACGATTACGCCGCGGATCGAGAACGAAAGATGCACTAAAAATCCAAAAATCAAAAAGTGAAAAATAATTTTGAAAAAAGAAAATCTTTTTGGTTTTTATATTTTAGAAAACTTTTGAAAAACAATCTTTTTGTAACCTTCACGTCAACCGGTGCTCGGTAGCTCCCAAAAGTACGCGCAAGCGGAGCGAACGAAGAGTGGATCGTTCTTCGTCTGCAATTTAATGTCAAGACTTCCGTTAACCTGTATAGGTTGTACTTCAGGTGAGCCGACGAACAATTCACGTCGGTTTGTTTTGTTGGTTTTTTACTTTTTATGGTTTTGTAAACACTTTAGGAAGAATGTTTTGGTTTTTTAGATTTTTTTTGGGTTTTGAAAAATTATATATACAAAAACGACGGTAACTTCACTCGGGGAAGGATCTTCAAATTCACGCGATTCGAGACGGAATACTAAAACTCGCTACAAGCCCTCCCCGGCATGGGCCAAAAATTGACTCTTAGGAAAGAGATCAATAATAAGAAGTGTAGTATTACGGGGAACTCAAACGTGTTAGGTTTGAGCACCGAGATCGTTCCGAACGAGGGTTGAATGGAATTTCCAACTCACGCCGCGATTATCGGGATTTGAATGTGTTAAAAAGGATTTTGAGGATTTCTAAACTACGGGACAAGCAATAATAATAAAAGGCATATAAATCTACTAATCCTAAGGTGCAAACAAGTAATCTCACTTAATGCAAATTAAACTAAAGACGAAAATTACTTTATGCTAAAAAAAGCGTATTCTAAAATGCAAATTAATCTATTTTAACCCCTAAAAGTGATCTAATAATTTTTACAACTAAAAATGTGATTTAGAAATTATCTAAAAAACTAATTTTTTTTTTGGCTTTTTGATTTTTGATTTTTGAAAAAAAAAAACGGAATATATGTATATATTTATTTGACTTTTAATTTTTTGAATTAAAATCTAAATTTTTACGCTTAGGATTTTTTAGAGATTTTTTAAAACCTAATTTAACTAATTAAAGTTTAAACTAAAATTTAAATGACAAACTATAACTAGTGACAATGAATATTAAGCTAGAATATGACAATAAAAAGACTTAACAAGCATAAGACGAATAATTAAATATAACGATAAACTAAGAATCTAAGCTAAAAATGATAAAAAGTAAGAGAATAAAACCCGGTGATTTATACGAGAGAAATACCACCCGATCTTATAAACTAAATAAATTATTAAAGTTTATTTCCTTATTAACTTTAATTTTGCTAATTAGTTAAATAAAGTTTTAAGCTTTATTAACTAAATAACTTAATAAAAGTTATTAAATTTGTAAACTTTAATGATTTTTAAGCTTATAAGACCCGTAAGCTCCACGCCTTATGAGGTAGGATCGGATTACAGAAACAAAATCAAAACTTTAAGGGTTAGCACAAATATATAAATATAAGATTTTTATAATAAAAAGCTAAAATAAAAGATAAACTAATCTTAATAAATCAAATATTAACCACCAAACTCTCTCAAGGAGATATGTTTCCACAAAAACTAATTTGGTTATTAAGGTTAAGATTTAAAATATTAGATTTTTTTTTTAAAAAAAAAATAAAGGAAAGGAAATAAATCAATGAAAAATATCAAATGAACTCCGAAAATTCCAAATGTATTTTAGCAACGTCAAAAAACTGATAGAAGCTCACAGAAAAGTTTTTAGAATTTTCGGAATTAAATAAGTATTTTTTCGACATGTTTAAAATAGCAAATAAATCAAAATAAATAGTAAACTAGCTCAAAAAAATATGAAAACTTTACACTATCTTAAGAAAACTATAAGAAGCTACCAGAAATTTAAAAATTATTTTTTTGACGTTTTTTCTATTTTTTTAAAATGAAATTCGAAAGCTTGTTTAGAGAAAAAGGACGAAATAGTTTTTGATTTTTAAAATACTAAAACAACTCTAAAAATACGAAAATTTTATGACGAAAATAAAATATATTTTTGATTTTAAACAAAAAGACAAGATTTTAGAGACATTTTACTATTTTTAAGCTAAAAAAGAAAAAGTGAACTTTAAAAAAAATAAGCAATAACAAAACTAAACTTTTATAAAAATATAAATATGATATGTTGAGTTGCAGTAAGCCGTATAAAATACACTCACACAATCTTACTATAACTCAACTTTTCATGGCATATTTTTATAAAAAGTTTAATAAAAATAAAAGGAAATAAAAAAGATTAAGAGATGAGAAAATAAAAAAAGATGCAAAGATAATAAATAATATGAACTAACTTGCAAGAAATAAATAAAACTTTTATAAAACTAAATAAGCATAAAAATTACAAGAGTTTGGGTACAAAAATAAATAAAAGAGATAATAAATGAGGAGGAGGCGGTTTTATAGACCCAATTAGTTACACTTCTAATAATTTTTCATAATGACCCCTAAACTATGCTATCTTGGTACAAAAATTCCCTCAAAAAAAACTTGCTCCCCAAGTTGTATTTCATGCGCTATGTAGCGAATTTGATTTCATCTTGGGCTAGATTATTGGAAAGCACTGGGCTTGAGCTAAGACAAGCCTTGTGAGATGGGTCACCGGCTGGGCCTCATTTGGCTCGCTTTATGCTGGGCCCTATATGGGAAAGCAAATTTTGATATCATAAAAATATGTAAACCAATGTGCCATCAATGGGATTTGAACCCTTGACCTCTTGTTTGAAAAACATGTCTCCACCCACTAGATCAAGAGTCTTTTTGTGTTATATGATGCATTTAATTTCCTATTAAGCTCTTTTTTTCTGTTGATCCATTTTTCATTCTTTTTAAACATCTTAATTAATTGCAATCTTCACTGGCTTCGCTTGGTCTTTTAAAATTTTCTTCTCTTGCCTCGATGTCCAAATGAAATTATCATTAGTCCCGTGAATCTCGTTTTCCAATCTCGTTTGTTTTTGTGCTATTTTGTCTTTTTCTTGTCCATTTTGCAATATCCTACCGCATTGACTACATAAACACAAAAACAAAAACATTTATGGCTTTAGGGGTTAGTTTTTGGTCTTTTTGGTCCGGTTTTGATCAAGAAAAGGTATATGTTTTTACATATACCAAAATCAATCACAACACTGAAGCCAAGGCTGTTTGGGATAACGTCAAGATGCTTCTTTCGGGTTCTGAATTAATCCTTATGAAAACAGAATCATAATCAGATGATGAGTTTGAGCACTTTAAGATGAAAACTGGTGAAAGTATCTATGAATATTACGTGAGATTCCACAAGCGGGTGAATGAAATGAATATCAAAATGGCCATGCCAAATATTCACAAATTGAAATCAAAGTTTGGAACAAATATGAATCCCTAATGGCAAATTTGTCACCTCTGTAAGCTAACCAGTTGATGAAGAACACCAACCATGAGTAACTGATGTCTTCCTTTCCAAATGAGAGACATGCTATGTTTGAACGAAGGATACTTGAACAGCCTAAAAAATCCGCTGTGGAGAAACCAGTCGTCAAATGACTCTACGTATTTTACACCAATGTTGGAATTACCACCAAAGCCTCTCAAGTCATACCCACGGTAATGGTAATCAAACTCACCTGATCCGAGGTTTAAGCAAGCAGATGTCGATAAAGTATGGAACACTTCAATAATCAACTGCTCTTATGGTTAAACAAAACTTGACCTTCAATTCACATACCAATAGTCTTCACACTAATAATGAGATCGTAATCAAGATCCAATCTATACAATCATGCCGCTGTCAGAGATGGAAGGTTATGGTGCAACCCAGGTCAAGGAAGACAAGTATTTAACAGGAAGAGGTGGAGTAGTGGAGGGTATGTGGCTAATCGAATCGTAGAGAAATGACAATCAGGAAAGTGGAAGCCACTAAGTGTTACAACCGTGGTGGTGATGCATATAGCTAGAAATCACATCTCCAAAACGCCCACAAAATGCGAGTACTTCTCGTGAGACAAGATGTTACTTGTGCAAGCTCGTGATAATGGAGCCGTGTTGATGAAGAGGAGCCGCTTGTTTCTTGCCGAGGGCAATGCCAAGACATATGATGCAGATGTGATGAGCAACAATTCAGAGATAGGTCATAATCATGAATGCTTTCAAGTCGCCGACAGATGCATACAATGCACTGACGTCGATGATGAACCTACTGCACAGACAATTTTCATGGCTAGAATTTCTCCAATGGTCTCCAAAGGTCCTCACCACAAAGAAGTCGGGTCCATCCAAAGAATCAATCATTCAGAGGTATTAAAACTATAATGGATGAGGTTGATGAGCAAAAGATATAACGGTACAATCTCTTGAAACGTATGATTCAGATATTGATAATGTGGGTAATAGTAATATTGTCCCACATAATCAGTATGTGACACAAAGTGAAAGTGAGACTGTACCAAGTGATGTATCTTCCTGCAATAATACTGACTATGTTTTTGATGAATACACCGATGTGCCCCTGATGATTCTTGCTACATCTGAATCGAATGCCTATAAAGAACAAGTTGCTATTTATGAACAACGTGCTTAGTTTGAGTTAACTACCCGTGAAGAAATATGACCAAATGCGTACAATTATTAGAATAAGTAATTTTAGAGAAGAAGTGTTAAAACAAGAGTTAACTCCTACAAGAAAAGATTTCTAAAAATGTTAAGCAAAAGCAAGAGCTTCAAGAAAATGTTAAAGTGCTTAAACAAGAACAATGCAAGGAATCAAAACTTTTGAATGAATTTTCTAATCTAAAACTTTGAAAACAAGCTTGAAAAAAGTTGTACGACAAGGGAACACCATTCGATCTGCCTATATGGTCACTAAGCATAGACTTTTAAGCGATAAGCATAGTATTCCCATTATTAAGGATCCCAATCCTGAGTATGGTAAGAAGCAAGAGATTAATAAAAGGTAATCTATGATGGCAATGAGATTCTTAAGCCCGTGAAAATACCATCATGTATTGGAAGCACTGAAGAGGATAGAAAATTAGATGATGCATCTAGGGAGAAAATGGATAAGAAGCTTAACAATCCTCATGCGGTAAAAGAGAATAACATAACGATTAAACCCCATGATTACACTAAGGAAAATTGATCTCCTGAACAAGTTTAAGGCTCAACCTATTAACCCTGAACAAGTTTTTGGAAAAAGACATGGATAAGCAAAAGTTAATGAACTTGGTGAAACAAACAATCCCTTTAGAAAATAATTGTAGTTACCGTGTATCCTCCAAATACACCAATGCATTTAGTTCCTAGATCTATTCCCACTAAGACCTTAATCACCAAGATGTGATTTATCAATTATTTATTGATTTTGAGAAGACATGTAAGAAAAGGATCACACCTACTGGGATAACTAAAGGGGAAAGGGGTTTTGAGCAAACTAAAGAGTGCTATTTAACCTAAGTCATGCCTTTCAAACAATTAAAAGGTCAATTTGAGAGTCTTAAAAGGGTATGGATTCAGATATTAAAGAAATGGAAAAGAAATTTGATGCAATGATAGTTGAGGTCAATGACTATGAGGGAGAATTAAAATATAATGAGATTGAGAGGAAGAACTTGTATACCTTAAATGAGAATCTGATTTCTGAATGTATCACTCAAGATGTGTTTTATAACGCTACTAATTGTTCAATTAATGCATCTCAATTTCATGAATTATCTGCTCATAGTTCCCATGATCGTGTCATTGAGCTTGAGAAAAACTAACTCTAAACTCAAGATGATAAAGTTGAACAGGATGATCATGATAACCTGGTGAAACAGTTTTCTAAATTGAAGTTGAGCATCTTGCTTTGCAATTAAAATATCAACATCTGAAAGAAAATGTTAAAACTTCAAATATCAAGACATCCTGGATGCTCTCAATTTGATGCAGTTTTGAAATTAGCAAACGTGATGAAATGATTCGAGTTCATTGTAATACGATCAAAAAATTGAGAACCCAAATTTCACAATTAAAGGGTGAAAAGAACAATGACAAAGCCCCAAATGCCTCCTCCTTAGATTCTCAGAGTTCTCAGACTCTTCATCTTCAAAACTTGGTTAATGTTTTACAAAAGGAAAATGAGAGTTTTCTAGAAGAAATGAAAAGGTCAAACAACACTTTAAAGAGTTATATGATTCAATGAAAGTCACCCGTGACAAGAACAACAAAAATAACGCTTCTTACAAAAGGAAATGAGAATCAAGAGTCAGAAAAGGAAAATGCCACTTGTCTTTAATGAGAATGTTGCATCAAAGTCATCTACAGATCAAGAAATATACTGGATCAAGTAAATATATTCCTCCTCATCTTAGGAATAACTAACTTGTATTTCATAATTATCTTGCTCGCCTTAAGGATAGTCTTGAATGTCTTCGTGAGATTGTAGAAGAGGATTTCATAAATAAGCCACTTGATAGTGAAATTAGGTTTGCTTGCATTCAAGCCAAACGATCTCAAGAGATGTTAGAATGTTTAATAGCAACATGTCCTAAACCTTAGGTGCAAAAGATAAAGTCAGTGATGCCTTGTTCCATGCCTAAGCAAGTATACAAACCATTCGATGCCCAAAGATATTAGTGAATTTCAATGTGCCTTCAAGTAGTTCAGATCCCTCACTTAGTTCTGTGAATGCAAAAGTAGCAAAACCAACTAATGTTCCACCTCTATAGAGTAAATATGACACCAAAGCAAGCTGGTCAAAGCCTCAAGGCAACACAAAGAATGATAGACCTTACGTATAGGAATGTTCAGTTGGAAGAGTAGAAGATCACCTTAGGGGAGAATTTGAATAAAACTAATCGTGTTGATTCTAGTGTTAGCTTTAGCGTAATCGTAATTAATGCGAATTCTGCTACTTTTGGCAAAAACATGTATGATGATTGCGTGGTTTCAAGTACTAATCTTGAATGTGGTGTAATGATTGATTAATGCTGTTAAATGTCCCGTTAAGATAAGCATACAAAAATCAAGCTAAGAAGGCTATAAAGCAAATGGCGGAAGAAGGTTAGAAATATTGGAAACCCACAGAAGGAAATTTAGTAAACATAGGTTATCAAGGATACCTACCGTCAAATTCAATCTTAATGAGTTGTGCCCTAAATTATCTAGATCAATGCCCATTAGGAAATAGATGCATACCGTAGAACTATTCCTTTAAGAAATGAACATACTTTGAATAGGTCAAATACGATACTAGCAATGCATCTATCCCTAATGATTCTATTATTGTTTCTACTGGTGGGAGTTCCAATCAATGTGGCTTAACCAAATAGAACCCATTCTGCATGGGATCCCAATAATCCATTCTTGTTCTGTGTTCAACTGCATCGCTCAAATCGTTCGTGGTACCTGGACTTAGGTTGTTCCAAGCATATGACCTGGAGATCGCCATGTCTATGAACTTCGTGAGTAAATTCATCGAATCAAGTAGATTCGGAATGACCATTTTGGAGCAATTATGGGTTATGGAGACTATGTTGTTGGCAAAAAGTGTAATCTCCAAGGTATATTATGTTGAAGGTCTTGGTCATAACTTGTTTTCTGTTGGTCAATTCTGTGATTCCGCTCTAGAGGTGGCTTTTAGAAAACATACTTGTTTCGTTAGAGAACTTGATGGTGTGGGATTGTTAAGAGGAACTCGTGGTTCAAATCTATACACCATCTCTATCGAAGACATGATGAAGTCTTCGCCAATCAGCTTTGCTGTCAAAGGCTTCTAAAACAAAGTCATGGTTATGGCATCGACGTCTTAATCACTTGAACTTCGCACCATTAATAACCTTCGTGAAAGGATCTGTTAGAGGATTACCCGATTAAAGTATGAAAAGATCATCTTTGTTCACCTTGCCATTGAAAAAGCACCTAAATATGCCCACAAACCCAAACCTTCAAACTCAGTTATGGAAGTTCTTCATACCCTTCATATGGATTTCCAGCGACCAATGAGAGTGCAAACGATAAATAGGAAGAAATACATTTTAGTCATTGTTGATGACTATTCTCGATTTACTTGGGTAAAGTTTTTGAGGACAAAGGACGAAACTCCGTGATGTCATCATCAAACTTATCAAATAGTCGTTCGACTCAACAATATTGTTAGAATTGTTCAATGACAATGGCACATAGTTCGTTAACAAAGACTTAATTCAGCTTTATGAAGTGTTGGAATTAGTCATCAAAGAAGTGTTTAACCAACTCCTCAACGTAATCCGTGTAGTTGAAAGACTAAAATCAAAATCTTGTGGAAGCCGCAAGAACAATGCTATTTATTCAAAGGTTCCATGTTTCTTCCAATGGGCTTCATTGCCACCGCTGTTACACCCAAAATCGCTCTCTCATACACACATCTCATGAAAAACTCCATACGAATTGTCCATAAACGAAAACCTCGATCTTTCCTACCTTCGTGTGTTTGGTGCGCGAAGCATCCAACTAATGACGGTCAAGATTTAGGTAAATTAAGAGCTAAGGACATTGGAGTTTTTGTAGGTTATGCATCAAACAAGAAGGGTTACCTAATCTATAAATAAAAAGAACTCGAGATATCATGGAAACTATTCACGCCACGTTCGATGAGCTGTCAGGCAAATGGCTCCAAAGATAAATCCAGCTCGACTCGTGATTTCAACCTTCATCATGTAGTCCTATCGTCATTTTGTTTCAAATTTACCAAAGAACTCCTTATGTACCTCCTTCAAGATGATTAAGAAATTGTTTGATCCAATGTTTGATGAACACTACGGTGCCAAGTGCTAATAATATGTCAATTCCATCAACAGAGGTTGGTTCTATCCTTTCAACGGCAACCTTCATTGAGAGATAGGTTTGATTATTGATCACCCATTGACAACATCATCGAAATCTCTCTCTGCCCAAAGATCCACCCAACAACTTGGTAACCGATGCCTTATGGTGCTTCTTTAACTTTTCATACTATCCAAAGTTGAACCAAAAAGATGTTAAAAATGCAATGAATGATGACACCGGGTTCAATGCCATGCAAGAACAAATTCATGAGTTCGACGGCTAGATGTATGGAATTAGTACCTGCCCCTCGATCGTATATGATTATTGCTCTAAAGTAGATCTTCAAAGTAAACCTTGATGACCATGGGGATGTTTTAAAGAACAAGGTCGATTGGTGTAAAAAAGGATACCACAAGAGGAGGGTATTGAATTTGAAGAATTTTTGGTTCAGCTTGCTCTGATAGAGGCAATCGAATCTTCAAGCATGTCGCAAGTAAGAACATGGTAGTTCATCGACAGGTGTGACAATCCGTACTTTCAGGTCATTTCTCGACACAATTCATGTCTCATTATTTCAACATTTTAGTAAACTTGGTTTACTTGTTTCAAATTCGCGTAACCTTGGAGGTTTAGCGGCGAATTCATGATCATGACATCACGTACATTTCATATGGACTATGATTAGTCTACATTTCATTGACATCATGTGCATCTCATAAATTCATTCACGACATTTCATTTCACCTTCAACGCGTAATTTTTATATTTAATAATCTTTATCGCGTGAGTTATTATTTTAATATTTAATCCGTTACTTTCAAAAATGATCCCGAGGTATTTTTAAACTTACATTTAGTTTATAAAAACTATATTTTTAGTTTTCCTAGTGTTTCAAATTTATTTGGTATATTAATCGTTAAAGTTTAATTATTACGTCGTTTTCTTAAAAATTGTACGATAATTATTTTATCACTCAAATTTCACAAGGAAAGTATTTTTACAATTTTTATCATCTCAATACAATCTATTTTGACTTATTAAAAACTTACTTGTACCAAAAACTTCCATTTACCTTACAAGATTTATTTAACTTACATATTTCTTATACTTTGTCAAATATATACATATACTTTCAATGTTAAAAAAAAAAATATAATCTCAATCCCCCCTTGGCCATTGGGGAGGGGTGACAATTAAATGTGTATGGTTTGTGATTTACATGTTTCTTACACAATCTAAAAGTCTTACTAACTCTTTTTTTTCTCATTCACTTCACTCATTTTCAAAGTGTTAGTAAAAATTTTCTCTCTCTTTTTGGTTCTCATAACCGGTCACAACATCAAGAGCAAGGGATCAAGAGTTTTGCAAGATCAAGTGTTATTACAACCTAGTATATATCCTTTATATGGTTTTGAAATAAAAACCAAGGATATTTAAGTTAATCCTTGTTACTTTCACCTCTTCATTATCACTAGTAAGCATGTTTTTATCATTTTCAAGTTTCCTTTTCATTTTCATATGTTTCTTTTCATTTTTGGAGCTTATATGCATGATATGTGATTTATACCATTTATTTCATGATTTTAGAGTATATATATATATATTGGTCATCCTATAATTATCCCCTTGGTATTGGTTGGTCTTGATGGTGATTAGGAACCCATGACACCCTAAGAAGGTGTATGGTAGGATTAGATTAGTTTTGGAGTTGATTTGAAGGGATTAGAATAGGTTTTGTCCGAGAAAAACTATTTTCGATAAGTATATTTTATGTTCTGTCCTTGTTTTGCTTTTCTGGAAAATCCGACAGTAGGCACGACACTTTGGCCTTGATTTTTAGAAAATATACTTTAAAACGAATCCGTGGCCGCTTGAACGGATAAAAGCGGACTTATAACGAAGAAGTTATGGATTTTACAAGTTTGACGACGAAATATATTATTTTCAGAAATTTCAGCATACTATATTTATTTTGTCGAGTCAAAAAGAGCCTTAAGCTTCACAAATTATTTCGACTTCTCAAAAATATATTAGTTTACTTCAATACGAAGCTAAGGACATATAAGCGTAGAAACGGGTTTGAAACGACAAAGATATGCACTTTTTCATAAACTTGCCGTAACTAATTTTCTGCACACAATTAGCCAAAACCACCATCTTTAACCCTTATTATCTTTATGTTCGAGACCTTTTGGACGAAAACTCCTGAACTGAAACTTTTAGATATCGATACAAACTTTCCAAAACAGTCGAGTTCGTTCTCTAACGATCGGCGTACACCATTTTACGACTAGTTTTCCAAAGCCATTTTGGTAATTTCATGATTTTTCCGACGACATTGTTTTGCGACGAAAAGTGGTAATTTCTCTAAAAATCATTATAAAACCATTGTAGGATGACATTTTGACGTAAAACCATGTAAAGTGATTTTTGATTGGTCAAGGCGTCAAAAGAGTATTTTTCGACGTCGAGTAATATTTTCAAAACTCGTAAATGGTATAAATAACATATCAAGTGCATGCATAACATTACATTGCAACTCATGACATATCATATCATTGATAATAGGTCGGTTAGCATCACATTAAACCTAGGTGTACTCACTTTTGCCATTATTCCAGTTTATCCAAGTGAGTTTTCATAGCCCCGTTTTACATGCTTTCGATTATTTTCAAACCCACGGGGAGAATACATTGCACTACATTTTTCTTTGTACGATACCAAGTATGTTAAATTCATTACATTGCTTAAGTTACCGCATTTGCCAATTTGAAAGTCCCCATTTCTTGAACATGAACCGTTAATCTTTGAGGCGAGGATGAGTGGATAGATCTATCGAGGGTGACGCCTCCATCCGGGTTGGTGAATCCCAACCAGGAAAGCGGATGCATTTCATTTGATTTCATTACGGAGTTGTCTGGCAAACACTCTGCAGGGGCATACATGATTGAACAGTCTAGTTTCGGGGTCATGGGCTTAAGGCAATTGTAACATTATTTTACGTGACTTGATGGTCATGCATGCTAGATACTTGTGTAGTCGTATAAAACATTTACATAAACCTATGATTTCTCACCAACATTATTGTTGACCGTTTTTAGCAATGTATTTTCAGGTAACTGAGGCATTATCATCATGACATGGTTTAGGGACCTACATTTTGAGTCGCGGCGTCGACTTACATTATGTACATTATGGCACTTTATTTCAAAACATCGTTTGGATTTGTAACATATTTGTATTTCCGCAAACTTTGTAAACCTTTTGGGACCGATGTTGTACTCTGAATGTTTTTATGAAATATCCAACGATGTGTTTTAAAACGGCACTTTAGGTCGTTCAATATAACTGTGATGTGGTGCTATGACAGTCAATCCCCAGGAATTCCATTCCGCTGCAAAACAGGTAAATTGGGGTGTGACAGATTGGTACCAGAGCTACTGATTATAGAGAACTAGGTAGCATCATTGACCCTAGACTATAGCTACATTATCATAGCATCTCATCATTTCATCATAGTACATATTCACTTTTATCATGCGATTCACTTACACTTTTTTCGAGATTATTTACTTTTATTTCATATCGGTTGTCACAGACATGTCTTCAGATTCACATCCCATCACCATATCATCGGACTCTAGCTCGGATGATGTTCAGCTAACCCCATCATGGATGATGTTGCATCACATTCCACTGAGATCGTATCTTCCATTGGATCTACTCCAGTCTTTCCACCTATCATGACCGACACTGAGACCGAACCCCCGAGGAGGCGAGGTTGCACCCACTCCTCACGTTAGCCCAGCTCACGATCCAGCACCACTACTAGCACCATCACCACCATCATCACCATCTCCATCATATTTTCTTAGAGATCCTTTGCCTCGACGGACTTGCCGCCCAAACAGCGTGCTCGTTTTGATATCCCTACACCACCATCTACTGAGCCCGAGCCACCCGTTAGATTTGAGTTAGGTGAGAGTTCTAGGGCAGCTTGCTGTTCGACGGCCTTCTACCGAGGCGTTAGGAGCCCGTATTGATAGTCAGCAGATCCAGATTGATAGTTTGACACGACGGTTGGAGGAGTTGTCGGTAGATAGGATTGAGCCCATCGCTGAGGAGGTCGAGGGTTTGATATTAGGCAGGGTTTGTATTGACTTATCTCATCGAGTATTCAGCATAGGCAGGATAGAGGATAGGGAGAGTATTGCTTCTTTGCAGGGTCAGGTTGATGAGTTGAGGAGTTTGGTGGATAGTTTGGTTACTCAGGTTAGCGATCTTCGAGGATAGCGGCGGAGCACCATGAGGTGCCTTATGTAGACTTTGTCATTGTATAGTTTTGACCATTATTATCCTAGTCACAAGGTGTGTGACGTAGTTTAAAGAACTTGTTGTATTTTGGTTGTTGTACAAACAAATGTATCAAGTATTGACTCTACTATGTAGGAATGGTTATTATTATCTATGATATCGGTCCATGTAGGCGAAATTTTCATGTATATTATCCACGTGTGTTGTGATTATATTTGTGATATTTCGTTATTGTTCCGTTGTGATTCCATTTATCTTTATGCATGATGTGGTTGTGGATATATTTGTATGATGGTTGTTTCTACTTACGAGTTCTCATGATTGTTTCATCTTGTGATTTTGAAGAGTTATGGCGCCTAAGAAAGTTACACCGGAAATGACCCAAGCAGAAATTCAAAAGTTGGTGAATGATAGCATTGCTAATGCACTAAGAGTCGAAAGGGAAACATGGTTGCTGCTGAAGCCGCAAGACTAGCTACTGCTACTGGTAATGCCGGAGGATCTGGGGTTAAGAAATGTTCGTACAAAGATTTCAAGAGTGGTGAACCCACTAAGTTTAGAGGTACCGAGGGAGCTACTGCAATGGTACGATGGTTTGAGAAGTTGGAATCGGTGTTTTTGCTTTGTAACTGTCCGGATGACAGTAAGGTCAAATTTGCTACGAGCACTTTACTCGATGGAGCGTTGTCATGGTGGAATTCATACGCTCAACCGATTGGAATGGAGAATGCTTTTAAGCTTACTTGGGAGGAATTCAAGGGCTTGGTGACTAAGAAGTTTTGTCCTCGAACGGAAATCAAAAAGTTGGAGACGGAGTTCTATGAATTGGTCACTATTGGTTATGATATCGACACTTACATTCGGAGATTCCAGGAATTAGCCGCGTTATGCCCGTCGATGGTATCGGATAATGAAAAGTTGCTAGAGGCTTTTATTGGAGGACTTCCTGAAGTTGTTCAAGGAGATGTGACTTCGTTTGATCCACAAACAATTGAGGAAGCTATTCGAGTGACTCAGAAGTTGATGGCACAAGTGGTGAAGCGAGGTAAGTACACCACCACCAACCGAAACAACAACAACCCCAACAACCGTTTCAACAACAATAACCGAGGCAACTACAACAACAATAACAAACGCAAGTGGGACAACACTAGGGGTAGGAATGCTACTCAACAACCACCCAAAAGGCAAGAGGTTGCTAAGGTTATGTTGCGGGACAGAAGGAAGGAAAAGGATATCACGGGGTTTTGCGAAGTGTAATAAGTGTTTGAGTCATCACAATCCGGGTCGATGTTCTGATCCGTGTGAAAATTGCAAGAAAGTTGGTCACCGTACTAGGGATTGCAAGTGGCCACAAGTTACATGTTTTGGTTGTGGGGAACCTGGACACTACAAGAGGGATTGTAAGAAAGGAAAGAATCAAGCAAATCCGAATCAAGGAGGTTTGGCACGAGGAAGGGTTTACGTCATTGGAGGCGGAGAAGATAGGGAGGACCCGAATGTCATAACAGTGCGTTTCTTCTCAATAATTGTTATGCTTCAGTTTTATTTGATTCGGGTGCCGATAAAAGTTTTGTGTCCAATGCATTTGCACCTTTGCTCAACATTAAACCAACTACCTTAGACATATCATACAACGTCGAATTAGCTAATGGTAGCGTAATCAACACCAACACCATTGTCCGCGGTTGCACATTCAATTTTCTTAATCATCCCTTCAACATAGACCTCATGCCCGTAGAGCTTGGTAGTTTTGACGTCGTCATCGGCATGGATTGGTTATCTAAGCATCGCGCAAAGATCATTTGTGATGAGAAAGTTGTTCATCTTCCCTATAACGGCGAAACTTTGATTATTCGTGGGGAACGAAGTGGAACTAGAATTAGTATCATATCGTGCATCAAAACGGAGAAGTACATTAAGAAAGGTTGTCTTGCTTTCTTAGCTCATGTAACCGAGAAAAAGTCGGAGGAGCAGCGACTTGAAGATGTTCCTATTGTTCGTGAATTTTCTGAAGTATTTCCGAGGATTTACCGGGACTTCCACCGGCACGTCAAGTAGAATTTCATATTGACTTAGTGCCCGGGGCTGCACCGATTGCGCGAGCACCGTATCGTCTAGCACCATCCGAAATGCAAGAGTTGTCTAATCAATTGCAAGAGCTTCTAGACAAAGGATTCATTAGGCCGAGTTCCTCTCCTTGGGGAGCACCGGTCTTGTTTGTGAAGAAGAAGGATGGATCCTTCCGAATGTGCATAGATTATAGAGAATTGAACAAGTTAACGGTGAAGAATCGTTACCCACTCCCAAGAATTGATGACTTGTTCGATCAGTTGCAAGGTTCTAGTATTTATTCCAAGATTGATCTTCGATCGGGTTATCATCAGCTTCGAGTTCGGAAAGAGGATATTCCGAAAACAGCGTTTAGAACACGTTACGGTCATTACGAGTTTCAAGTGATGCCGTTTGGATTGACTAATGCACCGGCGGTATTCATGGATCTCATGAATAGAGTTTGTAAGCCGTATTTGGACAAGTTTGTTATAGTGTTCATCGACGACATCTTGATCTACTCCAAGAGCAAAGAAGAGCACGAAGAGCATTTAAGGATGATTTTAAGGCTACTCAAGAATGAGAAGTTGTATGCCAAATTTTTGAAGTGTGATTTTTGGAACCACAAAGTGCAATTTCTTGGTCATGTCATTGATAGTCAAGGACTACAAGTTGATCCCGCAAAGATTGAAGCCGTAAAAGATTGGGCAACTCCAACGAATCCTACGGAAATTCGACAATTTCTAGGACTAGCCGGGTATTACCGAAGGTTCATCGAAGGTTTTTCAAGATAGCGAGACCTTAGACCAAGTTGACACAGAAAAACAAGAAGTACGAGTGGGGAAAGAAACAAGAAGTTGCTTTTCAGTTGTTGAAGCAAAAGCTTTGCAGTGCGCCAATTTTGGCACTACCGAAGGCATTGAGAACTTTGTTGTATATTGCGACGCATCGCATAAAGGACTTGGGGCTGTTTTAATGCAAAACGAGAAGGTGATAGCGTATGCTTCTCGACAACTTAAGACTCATGAGAAGAACTACACAACTCATGATCTCGAGTTAGGAGCCGTAGTTTTGCGCTCAAGATTTGGAGACACTACCTCTACGGTACAAAGTGCACAGTGTTTACCGACCACAAGAGTTTGCAATATATTCTTGATCGGAAGGAGCTTAATATGAGGCAACGTCGTTGGTTGGAGTTACTCAGCGACTATGATTGTGAAATCAAGTATCACCCGGGAAAAGCCAATGTTGTGGTTGATGCTCTTAGTCGGAAAGAGAGGCCTAAACCTTTAAGAGTTCGATCATTGGGAATGACGATTATTTCTCCTTTACCATCGAAAATCCATGAAGCACAAGTCGAGGCACTTAAGGAGGAAAATCGACCAAGTGAAAAGCTTTATGGTATGCCCGAAAGCGCAAATGGTTTTGTAAAGAGAGCGAGATGGAGTATTATGTCTCAAGGATAGAATGTGGGTTCCATTGTATGGCGGAATACGAGAATTGATTATGCATGAGTCGCATAAGTCAAAGTATTCTATTCATCCAGGATCGGATAAGATGTATCAAGATCTTAAGAAGCTTTATTGGTGGCCGAACATGAAAGCGGAGATTGCCACGTCGTTAGCAAATGCCTTACTGCGCTAAGGTAAAAGTTGAATATCGAAGCCTTCAGGTTTACTCCAACAAACGGAAATTCCTCAATGGAAATGGGAACGCATTACAATGGACTTTGTTACGAAACTTCCTAAGACATCGGGAGGTTACGACGCTATTTGGGTAATTGTTGATCGCCTTACCAAGTCAGCCCATTTCATACCGATTAGAGAAACTTATTCCATGGAGCAACTCACTAGACTTTATGTCAAGGAAATAGTCTCGAGGCACGGAGCACCAATTTCTATCATTTCCGACAGAGATAGTCGATTCACTTCAAACTTTTGGAATTCATTGCAAGATTCATTCGGAACCAGATTAGAGATGAGCACAGAATATCACCCACAAACCGACGGTCAAAGTGAAAGGACCATTCAAACGTTAGAAGACATGCTGAGAGCATGTGTGATTGATTTTGGAAATGGTTGGGCTAACCATTTGCCATTGATAGAATTCTCGTACAACAATAGTTATCACACCAGTATCAAGATGGCACCATTCGAGGCACTCTATGGTCGTAAGTGCCGTTCACCTGTTTGTTGGGCCGAGGTAGGAGACGCACAACTTCTGGTCGAAATGGTACGGGAAACCACGGAAAAGATTGTTCAAATTCGTGATAGACTTCGAAGCCGCAAGGAGTCGACAGACAAGTTATGCGGATGTTAGACGCAAGGATTTGGAATTTCAAGTGGGAGACAAAGTTATGTTGAAAGTATCGCCTTGGAAAGGCGTGGTACGATTTGGAAAGCGTGGGAAGTTAAACCCGAGATACATTGGACCATTCAAGATTTTGAGCAGAGTTGGTCCGGTAGCTTATCGTCTTGATCTTCCACCAGAACTTAGTCATGTGCACAACACGTTTCACGTTTCAAACTTGAAGAAGTGTCTTTCGGACGAATCGCTCGTTATTCCATTGGGCGAAATTCAGCTTGATGACAAACTCAATTTTGTGGAAGAACCTGTAGAAATCATGGACCGCGAGGTCAAGCGGTTGAAACAGAGTCGTATTCCTATTGTGAAAGTTCGTTGGAATTCTCGACGAGGTCCTGAGTTTACTTGGGAGCGGGAAGACCAGATGCGACGCAAGTATCCTCATCTTTTCACCGACACCGTTAGACCTAACAACGATTGAATTCAGGGACTGAATTCCTTTTTGGATGGGCGAATGTGACAATCCGTACTTTCAGGTCATTTCTCGACACGATTCATGTCTCATTATTTCAACATTTTTAGTAAACTTGGTTTACTTGTTTCAAATTCGCGTAACCTTGGAGGTTTAGCGGCGAATTCATGATCATGACATCACGTACATTTCATATGGACTATGATTAGTCTACATTTCATTGACATCATGTGCATCTCATTAATTCATTCACGACATTTCATTTCATATTTTACGCGTAATTTTTATATTTAATAATCTTTATCGCGTGAGTTATTATTTTAATATTTAACCCGTTACTTTCAAAAATGATCCCGAGGTATTTTTAAACTTACATTTAGTTTATAAAAACTATATTTTTAGTTTTCCTAGTGTTTCAAATTTATTTGGTATATTAATCGTTAAAGTTTAATTATTACGTCGTTTTTCTTAAAAATTGTACGATAATTATTTTATCACTCAAATTTCACAAGGAAAGTATTTTTACAATTTTATTATCTCAATACATTCTATTTTGACCTATTAAAAACTTACTTGTACCAAAAATTTCCATTTACCTTACAAGTTTATTTAACTTACATATTTCTTACACTTTTATACAAATATATACATTATACAATAAAAAAAAAATATAATTTACAAATCCCTCCCCCGAAAAGGGGAGGGTGACAATTAAATGGTAATGGTTTGTGATTATTACATGTTTCACAATCTAAAGTCTTACTAACACTTTCTTCTCATTCACTTCATCATTTTCAAGTGTTAGTAAAATTTTCTCTCCTTCTTTTTGGTTCTCATAACCGGTCACAACATCAAGACAAAGGGATCAAAATTTTCAAGATCAAGTGTTAATACAACCTAGTATATATCCTTTATATGGTTTTGAAATAAAAACCAAGGATATTTAAGTTAATCCTTGTTACTTACACCTCTTCATTATCACTAGTAAGCATATTCTTATCATTTTCATGTTTCCTTTTCATTTTCATATGTTTCTTTTCATTTTGGAGCTTATATGCATGATATGTGATTTATACCATTTATTTCATGATTTTAGAGTATATATATATATTTGGTCATCCTATAATTATCCCCTTGGTATTGGTTGGTCTTGATGGTGATTAGGAACCCATGACACCCTAAGAAGGTGTATGGTAGGATTAGATTAGTTTGGAGTTGATTTGAAGGGATTAGAATAGGTTTTGTCCGAGAAAAACTATTTTCGATAAGTATATTTTGTGTTCTGTCCTTGTTTTGCTTTTCTGGAAAATCCGACAGTAGGCACGACTTTTGGCCTTGATTTTTAGAAAATATACTTTAAAACGAATCCGTGGCCGCTTGAACGGATAAAAGCGGACTTATAACGAAGAAGTTATGGATTTTACAAGTTTGACGACGAAAATATATTATTTTCAGAAATTTCAGCAACTATTTTTATTTTGTCGAGTCAAAACGAGCCTTAAGCATCACAAATTATTTCGACTTCTCAAAAATATATTAGTTTACTTCAATACGAAGCTAAGGACATATTAAACGTAGAAAGCGGATTTGAAACGACAAAGATATGCACTTTTTCATAAACTTGCCGTAACTAATTTTCTGCACACAATTAGCCAAAACCACCATCTTTAACCCTTATTATCTTTATGTTCGAGACCTTTTGGACGAAAACTCCTGAACTGAAACTTTTAGATATCGATACAAACTTTCCAAAACAGTCGAGTTCGTTCTCTAACGATCGGCGTACACCATTTTACGACTAGTTTTCCAAAGCCATTTTGGTAATTTCATGATTTTTCCGACGACATTGTTTTGCGACGAAAAGTGGTAATTTCTCTAAAAATCATTATAAAACCATTGTAGGATGACATTTTGACGTAAAAACATGTAAAGTGATTTTTGATTGGTCAAGGCGTCAAAAGAATATTTTTCGGCGACGAGTATTATTTTCAAAACTCGTAAATGGTATAAATAACATATCAAGTGCATGCATAACATTACATTGCAACTCATGACATATCATATCATTGATAATAGGTCGGTTAGCATCACATTAAACCACGGTGTACTCACTTTTGCCATTATTCCAGTTTATCCAAGTGAGTTTTCATAGCCCCGTTTTACATGCTTTCGATTATTTTCAAACCCACGGGGAGAATACATTGCACTACATTTTTCTTTGTACGATACCAAGTATGTTAAATTCATTACATTGCTTAAGTTACGGCATTTGCCAATTTGAAAGTCCCCATTTCTTGAACATGAACCGTTAATCTTTGAAGCGAGGATGAGTGGATAGATCTATCGAGGGTGACGCCTCCATCCGGGTTGGTGAATCCCAACCAGGAAAACGGATGCATTTCATTTGATTACATTACGGAGTTGTCTGGCAAACACTCTGCAAGGGCATACATGATTGAACAGTCTAGTTTCGGGGTCATGGGCTTAGAGCAATTGTAACATTATTTTTACGTGACTTGATGGTCATGCATGCTAGATACTTGTGTAGTCGTATAAAACATTTACATAAACCTATGATTTCTCACCAACATTATTGTTGACCGTTTTTAGCAATGTATTTTCAGGTAGCTGAGGCATTATCATCATGACATGGTTTAGGGACCTACATTTTGAGTCGTGGCGTCGACTTACATTATGTACATTATGGCACTTTATTTCAAAACATCGTTTGGATTTGTAACATATTTGTATTTCCGCAAACCTTGTAAACCTTTTGGGACCGATGTTGTACTCTGAATGTTTTTATGAAATATCCAACGATGTGTTTTTAAAAACGACACTTTAGGTCGTTCAATATAACTGTGATGTGGTGCTATGACAGTCAATCCCCAGGAATTCCATTCCGCTGCAAAACAGGTAAATTGGGGGTGTGACAGATTGGTAGTGAGCTCATAATCATATAACATAATGGGGCGATTATTGCAACATCACTTTCATTACCTGCTTGGAGTCATACCATTGGTGCATCAACGGTCATATTACCTTCATGACTAGGAACACATATTTGGCTCGGTATCAAGCTGAAGGGTCAAAAGCATAATCATATCATATCATAAGGGTTCATATCAAAGTTCATATCAAGAGTTCATATTAAAAGTTCATATCAAAGTTTCATATCAAAGGTTCATATCGAAGTTCATATCAAAGTTTCATATCGAAGGGAGCATAGCAAAGTCATAGGGAAGCCCTAATAAGGAGGCTTAAGTAAAGCATACTTGAGTTCAAGCTAGTCTCGAAAGATGAAATCACGAATCATGAAAACCTTAAGGTAAGGTCGAATATCGTACCTTAGAAATGGAAGCAAATGGAAATGTGAAAGACACGAAGAAATAGCGTCCACGTCTTCTTCAGCGAATCTACATGGATTACGTTTGATATAATACTTATTAGCTCATTTAAGTGCGTAATGAATTTGTTGCTTATATAGATTTTGTGTATTTTTTTAGGATTGTAAAGCGTATTCTCATTTTTAGTAATGGACGAATTAAAATACTCTATGGTAAAATCATTAGTGCTTGAGACCTAGGGGTTGCAAATGATGGATGGTAGATTTAAAGATTTAATATGATAATTAATATATTAGAGGGCTTTATATGACAACTTATTAAAACCTAAGGTTTGCATGCGAAAACTTTACCAGGGTTGAGGACTTAAAGTGTAAAATAACTAAGGAGTTATTTTACATTCAAGTCATACCGCGTTCCAACATAAAGAAAAAGCGCTTCATCATATAAGATGCTCGATCAGCATTTGAAGCTTGCTTGCGGTTCAAATGACCAATATTTACAACATCAGTAACCGTGTGCTGATTGACCCCGACTGACTATCCGAACGGTTTCAAAATACCAAAAAATGACGACGGTTTTCGCTGATCACCCTCAAACGCCACCACCAAGTAAGACCATGTATGGCCAATTCGCTTAAAGAAAAAAAATTCCGGTGTTTATAAAATAATGGCCGCTAACAGATGCATTCAACAATCATTTAACTATTTTTTGTAAACATGAATCATGATGCTATGCTTGTTATGCATGCTGGCGTTAATCCTATTTCTATTTGACATATACAAGTGTTATAACATTGTGTTTTATGTTATTTCATATGACCAACTTTTTGTCGTGTCTGAGTGCAAGCGCGTGGAGGGAAAACCAGATTCATGAAACAAGATAAGGAAATGAGAGATAATGGTCTTAGGAGTTACCTTGGTAGCGTGAAGATGTAGGAACAAGACCCAAAACAGAAACAACTATAAGCCCTTTTTGTCTAGCAAACCGACATCAGTTGTCCCAACTGAAGCGGAACGCTAGCACCAACCCATGATCGCATGGCTGCTACTAAACCACGACCAAACGACCTTCGAGAAACAGCACCAGCCTAAGACCAACCGATTCTGACCCCTTGATCAAATTAAACTCCTTGTAGTTTCTTTGGTCAGATGGAATGGTAGGAGGTTTTTCATGGCCCGTCCTTTTGTTTAAGGGAAATAGGGTTGTGGTTTAGATAGAAAAAAATAGGTTATAAATGATAGGTAAATGGAATTTATATGAGAATAATAAGGGAGTTATAGGGGAAAAATAAATGGCGTGAGTCTTGGCCAAATTAGGGAAGTGACGTTTATTTTGGTTGATTATGGAAGGATAAATAATTCAATGATAATGCTTACGCTTAATTACAATATGTTAGTTTTATTTAGTTTAAATGTTCTTATGTAATATGTACAATCACTAATACAACAACTTATATAATGGGTGATTTTTATTTTGTAGACATAAGCCAAATAAATTTTATCCTCTTGCATAAATCATCATAAGTTAAGTGTTACACATTAAGCGAGCTTGACATGTTTTACGTAATTTACAATTATTAAGCGATGGGCAAAAGCGGTCTTTTACGTTTAAGATTTTATAGTTTCTGATGTATTGCATGCCTAAGTTGTTATTGCCAAAGTCCCCAACATCATGGACCACTAATCAGCGAGAGTGAAATGAAATATTGTGGATAGGCCTATTAGGATTGTGAATCCCGTTTGTGTTAGCCGGATCGGTAAAGCAAACACACTATTTGGAATATGTAGGTATAGGGCAAAATACCTACGGAGCAGAGATACTTTTATATATATCGTCCGGTGATATATATAACGTCGATCGTGGTGCCATGAGCTTAGTGATAAGGATTTAAATGGTACCTTTGAGGTCATTAAGCCCTTAATCAATCACTTTGTATCCGTTACTACTTAATTTCGTTCCTTTATACTTTTTAGGTCTCTTGAAGGCAAATTGCTTTGAATGACACTTATTCGGACGAAAAGAGCGAATATATGAATAAAATGGCCAAAGTCAAGAATCACGAACATAAGCGCTGGAGCGGAAGGTGGCGGCGTCGCGACGAATGGATGCCGTCATGACACACTTTATGATGAATCGAGCAAATTGCTTTGCGCCACTGACATCGAGGTTATAATGAGTAGGGCGTCACATTTCGAACGGCCTGGATTTGGATCCCGGCGGTCGAGAAGATGAAGTTGGCGTCGTCGCAAAAACTATGGAATAGCAGTATGCAACATTTTGCAACATGTGAAATGGTGATATTGTTTTGCCATAACTTTGCATGCAACCGGTTAGGTTGTAATATATTGGATTTCACAAACACACAAACAATCCTAAATATGGGTGTATACATATGAGTTTAGAGAAAATGGAAGATGGGAGCCTTTCTAGAGAGAGAAAGTAAAACAAAAGAAAGAAGGTTAGATTGAGTGAGGTCCAACCCTACACCTTGGGAGGTAAGGGGTATTTATGGTTACATACAATACGTCCTCCTAACGGACTATGGATCAGGCATACAGTGGGTAAAAGACCGAGTCTTTCCTCCAGTGTTGCACTAAACTAAACTACGCTAATAACTAATTAATAAACTAACAAATAATGAAACTAACGATATGTCTACGAATAACTTGCTAGATAATATTTGGGGTGAATACTTCACTATGGAATTTCTAATTCCTAACAATCTCCTCTAAGGGAGGTCACCTATGTTTTACATTTGAATCCTAGCATTCTATTAATCTTGATCTTGAGCTAGTAGACATTAATTCTTCAACATCTGCATCTTTGTGCTTTAGCGGTGATTCTTTAAAGTCCGATTATTTTGTACTTTCATGGAGGTCTTTGACTAATCCACATTATAATGATCTTGAGCTTTCTTTGAGATCATCGGCCACAGTAAATCTCGGATCACCTTTGTTGTGTTGCCATCATGATGTTGTGACTTTTGGACCGTATACTCATTTTGGATCATGATATCTTCTCATCAGAGTTGCGGAAGCTTTTGTTGATTCATGATATTTCTAGTAGCTTAGCAGAAGCATGGTTTGAAAATATCAGAGCCAGGAAGATATGCACTTATCATGATTTCTTTAATGGTGAATGTGATTGTGTGAGCATGCGGCTGTGGATTGACTCCTCAATTACGATCGGCTGTCGTCGGTGTACCTCCATAAAAGCAGTTAGAAATAAGCGCGCAAAAAGTGTCTTTGATCACTTCGTTGAATTGAAGGTATCGGCCCACGGTTCCCGTTGATTAGTACAAAATGCTTGATCATTATAATTCGAAGAATCTCACTTATGAGTTGCATCTGTTCGCCGTTCTCAAACCGGAACGTCTCAAAGAAGACAATACAGAGTGAGTGAACCAGCGAATTGAGATTCACTGATTGATGAAGAATGATTTGAAAAACAATCATGTATTGCTCTCATTTTTAAGACAATGGTTCTTGAGAGAAGATGGATAACTAATTAGCGACTTAGCTTCATATCTTTATCGGATTAAAAATTATCGAAACGAAAAATTTGAAGAAATTCATTTCTCACCAAAAAATAAAATAAATAGGGAAAATAGAAATGGAGGCAAAAGTAATTATACTTTTACTTATATCAGCTATAAACTACTGAACTTCACGGGGTAATTCAAGACCTTACGTTTGAATAAAGGATCCAGGGCCGTTGACGAAATTCAAGACTCTATGCTTCATGAAATGAGGATCCGATGGGTTATACCAGACCTCACACAATCCGGCTAGAGGTCCAGGTGAGCGTAGAGGGTAGCCAAGACCTAAACGCTTACTTTTGAAATAAGGATCCAAGGTCCGATCTCGAATCAGACTCATTAAGTAAAATTTTAAAATTTGTAGCAAAGGGAGTTTTAAAATTTTTTTTCCCATTAAAGATTAACAATCAGTGAGGACAAATGATAATCAACCTTCGGAGTGGTATTCCGCAGCGAGATATGAATTGAAATTATTTTATGTTTTTCGTTTGATGCTTGATTATCGAATATTTGGTTTTTGATTTTGAAAAGATTTTAAAAACTATTTTATGCTAATAGAAATTAAATAACAACTAATGACGAAATAAAATTAAGCTAAGAAAATGATAATAAAAGCTATGCTTGTCAAGTGAGGTGAAAAGGTAAATAAGTGTGAACAATCTATTAGCTCTTGTAATTATGCCGTGAAATAAAATTATTTTCTCTACGTTGGCTTATATTGGAAACAATCATTTTTCTCTTGGTAATAATCACTAGATTTAAATAATCAATAATTCCGGCAGCTTTTCCGTTAAAACAATCAACTAATTATATCTAAAATAATCGAGGAAACTATTAATCAATAATCTTGATACCCGTTTAAAAATTATTTTCTCCACAACGTTGGTTTATTTTGAAAACAATTCTTTATCTAGGTAAAATTACTAGATTTAATTAATTACTCTAACGGCTTTTGCCCGTCAAAACAACAAATTTCAATCCAAATAACCGAAGATTATTAATCAACAATTTCTAAGTTTTCACACTTTATTCATGTATCACCATCACTTAACAAACATAAAATCTACACACATAAACATAACTACTAAACCAACAATAATAACCTCCACAATAATAAGCATTTTAATGACTAAAATAGAAGCTAAAGAAAGTAAAGAAACTAGAACCCGATCTAATGAGACAAGAATAATAAACCACCCGATTTTATAAACTTGACAAATTGTAAAGTTTACTTCTTTTAAGCATTAATATAACCAAATAATCAATAAAGTTTGTGACTTTATTCTATTTAACATTAAGACTAAAAAGCTATAAACTTTTAAAATAAGCTAGCTATAAAACCCTTAAGCTCTGCCTGTAAGGTTGAAATGAATGAAACTAAGAAAGAACACAACTTTAACAAGAGTTAGGACA
>OU343217.1:94706084-94902476 GCA_910596185.1 Chrysanthemum makinoi | reverse complement strand
TTTTTTTAGAGATTTTTAAAACCCAATTTAACTAATTAAAGTTTAAACTAAAATTTTAAATGACAAACTATAACTAGTGACAAATGAATATTAAGCTAGAATATGACAATAAAAAAGACTTTAAATAAGCATAAGACGAATAATTAAATATAACGATAAACTAAGAATCTAAGCCAAAATGATAAAAGAAGAGAATAAAACCCGTGATTTATAACGTAGAGAAATACCACCCCATCTTATAAACTAAATAAATTATTAAAGTTTATTTTTATTAACTTTAATTTTTCTAATTAGTTAAATAAAGTTTTAAGCTTTATTAACTAAATAACTTAATAAAAGTTATTAAATTTGTAAACTTTAATGATTTTAAGCTTATAAGACCCGTAGTCTAATGCCTTATGAGGTAGGATGGGATTACATAAACAAAATCAAAACTTTAAGGGTTAGCACAAATATATAAATATAAGATTTTTATAATAAAAAGCTAAAATAAAAGATAAACTAATCTTAATAAATCAAATATTAACCACCAAACTCTCTCAAGGAGATATGTTTCCACAAAAACTAATTTGGTTATTAAGGTTAAGATTTAAATATTAGATTTTTTTTTTAAAAAAAAAATAAAGGAAAGGAAATAAATCAATGAAAAATATCAAATGAACTCCGAAAATTCCAAATGTATTTTAGCAACGCAGAAAAGTGATAGAAGCTCACGAAAAGTTTTAGAATTTTCGAATTAAATAAGTATTTGTTTTTCGATTAATGTTTAAAATAGCCAATAAATCAAAATAAATAGTAAACTAGCTCAAAAAATATGAAAACTTTACACTATCTTAAGAAAACTATAAGAAGCTACCAGAAATTTAAAAATTATTTGATTTTTCTATTTTTTAAAATGAAATTCAAAACAGTTTGTTTAGAGAAAAGGACAGAAATAGTTTTTGATTTTTAAAAATACTAAAACAACTCAGAAAAATACGAAAATTTTATGACGAAAATAAAATATATTTTTTGATTTTTAATACAAAAGACAAGATTTTTAGAGACATTTTACTATTTTTAAGCTAAAAAAAAGAAAAAAGTGAACTTTAATAAAAATAAGCAATAACAAAAACTAAACTTTTATAAAAATATAAATATGATATTGAGCGGTGCACGAGCTGTATAAAATACACTCACACAATCTTACTATAACTCAACTTTTCATGGCATATTTTTATAAAAAGTTTAATAAAAATAAAAGGAAATAAAAAAAGATTAAGAGATGAGAAAATAAAAAAAGATGCAAAGATAATAAATAATATGAACTAACTTGCAAGAAATAAATAAAACTTTTATAAAACTAAATAAGCATAAAAATTACAAGAGTTTGGGTACAAAAATAAATAAAAGAGATAATAAAATGAGGTGAGGAGGTGGGTTTTTATAGACCCACTAGTTACACTTTGGCCTCTAATAATTTTTCATAATGACCCCTAAACTATTCTATCTTGGTACAAAATTCCTCTCAAAAAACTTGCTCCCCAAGTTTGTATTTCATGCTATGTAAAGGTGAACTTGATTTCATCTTGGGCTAGGATTATTTGAAAGCACTTGGCTTGGAGCTAAGACGGGCTTATGTGAGAGATGGGTTATTGGCAATTCATTTGGCCTGTTGGGCGCTGGGCCTTCATGGGGAAAGCAATTTTGATATCATAAAAATATGTAAACCAATGTGCCATCATGGATTTGAACCCTTGACCTCTTGTTTGAAAAACATGTCTCCACCCACTAGATCAAGAGTCTTTTTGTGTTATATGATGCATTTAATTTCCTATTAAGCTCTTTTTTTCTGTTGATCCATTTTTCATTCTTTTTAAACATCTTAATTAATTGCAATCTTCGTTCGGGCTTCGTTTGGTCTTTAAAATTTTCTTCTCTTGCCTCGATGCTCCAAATGAAATTATCATTAGTCCCGTAACTTCGTGCTCTTTCCAATCTCGTGCTTGTTTTTGCGTTGTTTTGTCTTTTCTTGTCCATTTTGCAATATCCGTTACCTGCACATACATAAACACAAAATCACAAACATTTATGGCTTTAGGGGTTAGTTTTGGTCTTTTTGGTCCGGTTTTGATCAAGAAAAGGTATATGTTTTTACATATACCAAAATCAATCACAACACTGAAGCCAAGGCTGTTTGGGATAACGTCAAGATGCTTCTTTCGGGTTCTGAATTAACTAAGGAAAACAGAGAATCATAACTGTATGATGAGTTTGAGCACTTTAAGATGAAAATTGAGGAAAGTATCTATGAATATTACGTGAGATTCCACAAGCTGGTGAATGAAATGAGGAATATCAAAATGGCCATGCCAAATATTCAAATTAACTCAAAGCTGAACAACATGAATCCCGAATGGCACAAATTTGTCACCTCCGTGAAGCTAACCAAAGGATTGAAGAACACCAACTATGAGTAATCTGATGTCTTCCTTCTCCAAAATGAGAGACATGCTATGTTTGAACGAAGGATACTTGAAACAGTTCAAAACTAAGTAGGAGAAACCACCACAAATGACTCTACGATTTTTACACCAATGTTGGAATTACCACCAAAGCCTCTCAAGTCATACCCACGGGTAATGGTAATCACAAACTCATTCCCGATCCGAGGTTTAAGCAAGCCGATGCTGATGCAAATATGGAACACTCATTAATCAACTGGCTCTTATGGTTAAACAAAACTTGACCTTCAATCCACATACACCAGTCTTCACACTAATAATGAGATCAGAATCGCATCCAATCTATACAATCATGTTGTCGTGAGATGGAAAGGTTATGGTGCAACAGTGTCAAGGAAGACAAAGATGAACAAAGGAAGAGGTGGAGTAGGTGGAGGGTATGTGGCTAATCAGAATCGTAGGAGAAATGACAATCAGGGAAAAGTGAAGCCAATTAAGTGTTACAACTGTGGTGGTGATGGACATATAGCTAGAAACTGCACATCTCCAAAACGCCCACAAAATGCAGAGTACTTCAGACACAAGATGTTACTTGTGCAAGCTCAGGATAATGGAGCTGTGTTGGATGAAGAGGAGCCGTTGTTTTGCCGAGGGCAATGCCAAGACATATGATGCAGATGTGGATGAGCGCCAATTCAGAGATAGGTCATAATCATCAATGCCTTTCAAGTCGCCATTGTGATGCATACACTGACGTCGATGATGAACCCATCAAGCACGCACAATTTTCATGGCTAGCATTTCTCCAATGGTCTCTCCAAAGGTCCCCACCACGCAAGCTGGTCCATCCAAAGAATCAATCATCTCAAAGGTATTAAAATTATATGATGAGGTTGATGAAAAGATACATAACGGTACAATCTCTTGAAACGTATATTCGATATTGATAATGTGGGTAATAGTAATATTGTCCCATATAATCAATATGTGACACAAAGTGAAAGTGAGATTGTACCAAGTGATGTATATCTTCAGCCAATATGACTATGTTTTGATGAATACACTCATGTGCGCCTGATGATTCTACAACATCCGAATCAATGCCTATAAAGAAACAAGTTGCTATTTATGAACAACGTGCTAAGTTTGAGTTAACTACCCGTGAGCAGTAAATGGATGACCAAATGCGCATAATTATTAGAAAAAGTAATTTTAGAGAAGAAGTGTTAAACAAGAGTTAAACTCCTTACAAGAAAAGATTTCTAAAACTGTTAAGCAAAAGCAAGAGCTTCAAGAAAATGTTAAAGTGCTTAAACAAGAATTTAACGCTAAGGAATCAAAACTTTGAATGACTTTTCTAATCTAAAAACTTTGAAAAACAAGCTTGAAAATAAGTTGTACGCATAAGGGAACACCATTCCACTGCTCATATGGTCACTAAGCATAGAGTTTTAAGCGATAAGCATAGTATTCCCATTATTAGGATCCCAATCCCGAGTATGGTAAGTAAGAAAGCAAGAGAAGCACAAAAGGTAATCTATGATGGCAATGAGATTTTAAGCCCGTGAAATACCATCATGTATAGGAAGCACGGAAGATGATAGAAAATTAGATGATGCATCTAGGGAGAAATGGATAAGGCTTTAACAATCCCGCGGTAAAAGAGAATAACATAACGATTAAAACCCCATGATTACACTAAGGAAAATTGATCTCCCTAACAAGTTTAAGGCTCAAACTCTATTAACCCTGCAAGTTTTTGAAAAAGACATGGATAAGCAAAAAGTTAATGAACTTGTTGAAACAAACAACCTTTAGGAAAATACCGTAGCTACCGTATCCTCCAATACACCAATACATTTAGTTCCTAGATCTATTCCCACTAAGAGCAAGACCTTAATCACCAAGATGTGATTTTTATCAATTATTTGTTGATTTTGAGAAACATGTAAGAAAAGGATCACACCTATGGGATAATCAAGGGGAAAGGGGTTTTGAGCAAACTAAAGAGTGCTATTTAACCGGTCATGCCTTTTAAACAATTAAAAGGTCAATTTGAGAGTCTTAAAAAGGGTATGGATTCTGATATTAAAGAAATGGAAAAGAAATTTGATGCAATGATAGTTGAGGTCAATGACTATGAGGGAGAATTAAAATATAATGAGATTGAGAGGAAGAACTTGCATACCTTAAATGAGAATCTGATTTCTGAATGTATCACTCAAGATGTGTTTTATACCGCCAATGCAATTGTTCAATTAATGCATCTCAATTTCATGAATTATCCTGTTCGAAAGTCTCCCATGATCGTCATTGAGCTTGAGAAAACTAACTCTAAATCTGATGATAAAGTTGAACAGATGATCATGATAACCTGTGAAACAGCTTTTCTAAATTGGAAGTTGAGCATATTGCTTTGCAATTAAAATATCAACATCTAAAAGAAAATGTTAAAACCTCAAATATCAAGACATCCTGATGCTCCCGAATTTGATGCAGTTTTTGAAATTAGCAAACGTGATGAACAGATTCGAGTTCATTGTAACACGATCAAAAAATTGAGAACCCAAATTTCACAATTAAAGGGTGAAAAGAACAATGTGACAGGCTCCCAAATGCCTCCTCCTTTAGATTCTCAGAGTTCTCAAACTTTTCATCTTCAAAACTTGGTTAATATTTTACAAAAGGAAAATGAGAGTTTTCTAGAAGAAAATGAAAAGGTTAAACAACACTTTAAAGAGTTATATGATTCAATGAAAGTCACCGTGACAGAAAACAACAAAAATAACGCCTTTACAAAAGGAAATTGAGAATCAAGAGTCAGAAAAGGGAAAATGCCACTTGTCTTTAATGAGAATGTTGCATCAAAGTCATCTACAGACCGCAAATATACTCTGGATCTGTAAATATATTCCTCCTCATCTTAGGAATAATGAACTTGTATTTCATAATTATCTTGCTCGCCTTAAGGATAGTCTTGAATGTCTTCGTGAGATTGTAGAAGAGGACTTCATAAATAAGCCACTTGATAGTGAAATTAGGTTTGCTTGCATTCATGCCAAACGATCTCAAGAGATGTTAGAATGTTTAATAGCAACATGTCCTAAATCCTTAGTGCAAAGATAAAGCCGTGATGCCTTGTTCCATGCCTAGTGCTAAGTATACAAACCATTCGATGCCCAAAATTAAGAAAGTGAATTTCAATGTGCCTTCAAGTAGTTCAGATCCTCGACTTCTAGTTCAGAATGCAAAAGTAGCAAAACCAACTAATGTTCCACCTCTAGAGTAAATATGACACCAAAGCAAGCTGTCAAAGCCTCAAGGCAACACAAAGAATGATAGGACCTTACGCTAGGAATGTTCAGTTGAAGAAAGTAGAAGATCACCTTAGGGAGAATTTGAATAAAACGAATCGTGTTGATTCTAGTGTTAGCTTTAAGCGCATCGTAATTAATGCGAATTTTACTACTTTTGGCAAAACATGTAATGATGATTGCGTGGTTTCTGTTACTAATCTTGAATGTGGTGTGAATGATTTGATTAATGCCGTTAAATGTCCCTGCTAAGATAGTTAATACAAAAATCAAGCTAAGAAGGCTATAAAGCAATGGCGAAGAAGGTTTAAAAATATTGAAACCCACAAAGGAAATTTAGTAACATAGGTTATTATCAATGATACCTACTGGCCGCATATTCAATCTTAATGAGATGTGCCCTAAATTATCTAGATCAATGCCCATTAGAAATAGGATGCATACCGGTAGAACTATTCCTTTAAGAAATGAACATACTTTGAATAGGTCAAATACGATACCAGCACCAAGATCTATCCTAATGATTCTATTGTTTCTACTGATGCGTGGAGTTCCAATCAATGTTACTAACCAAATAGAACCCATTCTTGCATGGGGATCCCAATAATCCATTCTGTCTCAGGTTCAACCGCAGATCGCTCAAATCGCTCTGGGTACCTGGACTTAGGTTGTTCCAAGCATATGATCGAGATCGCCATGCGCTCATGAACTTCGTGAGTAAATTCATCGTGAATGTTAGATTCGAATGACCATTTTATATTAGGTTATGGAGACTATGTTGTTGGCAAAAGTGTAATCTCCATGGTATATTATGTTGAAGGTCTTGGTCATAACTTGTTTTCGCTGGTCAATTCTGCGGATTCCGATCTCAAGTGGCTTTAGAAAACATACTTGTTTCGTTAGAGAACTTGATGGTGTGGGATTGTTAAGAGGAACTCGTGGTTCAAATCTATACACCATCTCTATCGAAGACATGATGAAGTCTTCCAACTGCCATTGTCAAAGGCTTCTAAACAAAGTCATGGTTATGGCATCGCCGCCTTAATCACTTGAACTTCGCACCATTAATAACCTTTCCGTAAAGGATCTTGTAGAGGATTACCCAGTTAAAGTATGAAAAGATCATCTTTGTTCACTGCCAATTGAAAAAGTGACGAATATGCCCACAAACACAAACCCACAAACTCAGTAATGGAAGTTCTTCATACCCTTCATATGGATTTGTGTGGACCAATGAGAGTGCAACGATAAATGGAAGAAATACATTTTAGTCATTGTTGATGACTATTCTCGATTTACTTGGGTAAAGTTTTTGAGGACAAAGGATGAAACCTTGATGTCATCATCAAACTTATCAATAGCTTCGTGTCGACTCAACAATATTGTTAGAATTGTTCAATGACAATGGCACATAGTTCGTTAACAAAGACTTAATTCAGTTTTATGAAGGTGTTGGAATTAGTCATCAAAGAAGTGTTTAACGAACTCCTCAACAGAACGTGTAGTTGAAAGATCTAAATCAAAATCTTGTGAAGCCGCAAGAACAATGCTTATTTATTCAAAGGTTCCAATGTTTCTCGGTGGGCCATTGCTTTTCACCGCTATTACACCCAAAATCGCTCTCATACACACATCTCATGGAAAAACTCCATACCTAACTTGTCCATAAACTAAAAACCCGATCTTTCCTACCTTCAGTGTTTGGCGCAAGTTATCCAACGAATGACGGCAAGATTTAGGTAAATTAAGAGCTAAATGACATTGAGTTTTTGTAGGTTATGCATCAACAAGAAGGGTTACCAATCTATAACAAAAGAACTCAGATATCATGGAAACTATTCACGCCACGTTCGATGAGTCATTCTGTGCAAATGGCTCCAAAGACAATCCAGCCTGACTCGTGATTTCAACCTTCATCATGTAGTCCATCAGTTCTACTCTTGTTTCAAATCTCACCAAAGAACTCCTTATGTACCTCCTTCTAAGATGATTTCAAGAAATTATTTGATCCAATGTTTGATGAACACTATGAGCCAAGTGCTAATAATATGTCAATTCCATCAACAGAGGCTATTCTATCCCTTTCAACGGCAACCTCTCGCCTATGTCATTAAGTCAAGAAGTGCTCGCTGGCTGATCACTGTCTCATCAACAAATCATCAATCATCAAGTACATCATGGAATTGTTTCGCACCTTTAATGGAGAGAATCCCTTTGCTACCCCTCAAGATGCCCCATTTGAAAACATATTTGCTCCTCAAACATCATCGTAACCATCTTCATCGAAACCGACTGCTACTTCAGCCTCAACAACAACCACACCTAACACCTTAGAAAATGGACACATGATCACCCATGGACAACATCATTGGAAATCTCTCTCGCCCAAGATCCACTGAAACAACTTGCAACTGATGCCTTATGGTGCTTCTTTAACTTCATACTATCCAAAGTTGAACCAAAAGATGTTAAAAATGCAATGAATGAAGACAAATGGTTCAATGCCATGCAAGAACAAATCATGAGTTCGATCGCTGTGTATGCTGAATTAGTACCGCTTCCCCGACCGTAAGCTATGATTATTGCTCTAAAGTGGATCTTCAAAGTAAACCTTGATGACCATGGGGATGTTTTAAAGAACAAGGCTCGATTGGTTGCAAAAGGATACCGTCAAGAGGAGGGTATTGAATTTGAAGAATTTTGCCCAGCTTGTCAGAGATGTGAGGCAATCAATCTTCTTGGCTAATGCCGCAAAGTATAGCCATGTAGTTCATCGACAGACAACCGTACTTTCAGGTCATTTCTCGACACAATTCATGTCTCATTATTTCAACATTTATAGTAAACTTGGTTTACTTGTTTCAAATTCGCGTAACCTTGGAGGTTTAGCGGCGAATTCATGATCATGACATCACGTACATTTCATATGGACTATGATTAGTCTACATTTCATTGACATCATTTGCATCATATCAATTCATTCATGACATTTCATTTCACCTTCAACGCGTAATTTTTATATTTAATAATCTTTATCGCGTGAGTTATTATTTTTAATATTTAACCCGTTACTTTCAAAAATGATCCCGAGGTATTTTTAAACTTACATTTAGTTTATAAAAACTATATTTTTAGTTTTCCTAGTGTTTCAAATTTATTTGGTAAATAAATCATTAAAGTTAAATTATTACGTCGTTTTTCTTAAAAAACTACTCGATAATTATTTTATCACTCAATTTTTACAAGGAATGTATTTTTACAATTTTTATCATCTCATTACATTCTATTTTGACCTAATAAAAACTTACTTGTACTAAAAATTACCATTTACCTTACAAGTGTTTATTTACTTACATATTTCTTACACCTTTTATCAATTATACACATATATATATTATTACACTATAAAAAAAAAAAATAATAATATCTATTATTCATCCCCCTTGGCCGACCAAGGGGAAGGAGTGCATTAAATTGTGTATGGTTTTGATTGCTAATTTTTTTACTAATAAACATAAAAGTCTACTTCAATAATTTTCATTCATTTCATCATTTCACAAGTGTTAGCAAGTTCCTCTTGGTGTTTTTTTTTCTCTCCATAACCGGTCACCACATCAAGAGCAAGGGATCAAAGATTTTTGCAAGCACAAGTGTTTATACAATCTAGTATATATCCTTTATATGGTTTTGAAATAAAAACCAAGGATATTTAAGTTAATCCTTGTTACTTTCACCTCATCACTATCACTAGTAAGCTTGTTTTTATCATTTTCATGTTTCCTTTTCATTTTCATATGTTTCTTTTCATTTTTGGAGCTTATATGCATGATATGTGATTTATACCATTTATTTCATGATTTTAGAGTATATATATATATATGGTCATCCTATAATTATCCCCTTGGTATTGGTTGGTCTTGATGGTGATTAGGAACCCATGACACCCTAAGAAGGTGTATGGTAGGATTAGATTAGTTTTGGAGTTGATTTGAAGGGATTAGAATAGGTTTTGTCCGAGAAAAACTATTTTCGATAACTATATAAATAGGTTCTGTCCTTGTTTCGAATTTCTGGAAAATCCGACAGTAGGCACGACTTTTTGGCCTTGATTTTTAGAAAATATACTTTAAAACGAATCCGTGGCCGCTTGAACGGAATAAAAACGGACTTATAACGAAAAAGTTATGGATTTTACAAGTTTGACGACGAAAATTATTATTTTCAGAAATTTCAGCATACTATATTTATTTTGTCCGAGTCAAAAACGAGCCTTAAGCTTCACAAATTATTTCGACTTCTCAAAAATATATTAGTTTACTTCGATACGAAGCTAAGGACGTATAAAACGTAGAAAACGGATTTGAAACGACAAAGATATGCACTTTTTCATAAACTTGCCGTAACTAATTTTCTGCACTCAATTAGCCAAAACCACCATCTTTAACCCTTATTATCTTTATGTTCGAGACCTTTTGGACGAAAACTCCTGAACTGAAACTTTTAGATATCGATACAAACTTTCCAAAACAGTCGAGTTCGTTCTCTAACGATCGACGTACACCATTTTACGACTAGTTTTCCAAAGCCATTTTTGTTAATTTCATGATTTTTCCGACGACATTGTTTTGCGACGAAAAGTGGTAATTTCTCTAAAAATCATTATAAAACCATTGTAGGATGACATTTTGACGTAAAAACATGTAAAGTGATTTTTGATTGGTCAAGACGTCAAAAGAGTATTTTTCGACGTCGAGTAATATTTTCAAAACTCGTAAATGGTATAAATAACATATCAAGTGCATGCATAACATTACATTGCAACTCATGACATATCATATCATTGATAATAGGTCCCGGTTAACGAATCACATTAAACCTCGGTGTACTCACTTTTGCCATTATTCCAGTTTATCCAAGTGAGTTTTCATAGCCCCGTTTTACATGCTTTCGATTATTTTCAAACCCACGGGAGAGAATACATTGCACTACATTTTTCTTTTTACGATACCAAGTATGTTAAATTCATTACATTGCTTAAGTTACCGCATTTGCCAATTTGAAAGTCCCCATTACTTGAACATGAACCGTTAATCTTTGAAGCGAGGATGAGTGGATAGATCTATCGAGGGTGACGCCTCCATCCGGTTTGGTGAATCCCAACCAGGAAAACGGATGCATTTCATTTGATAACATTACGGAGTTGTCTGGCAAACACTCTGCAGGGGCATACATGATTGAATAGTCTAGTTTCGGGGTCATGGGCTTAGAGCAATTGTAACATTATTTTTACGTGACTTGATGGTCATGCATGATAGATACTTGTGTAGTCGTATAAAACATTTACATAAACCTATGATTTCTCACCAACATTATTGTTGACCGTTTTAGCAATGTATTTTCAGGTAACTGAGGCATTATCATCATGACATGGTTTAGGGACCTACATTTTGAGTCGCGGCGTCGACTTACATTATGTACATTATGGCACTTTATTTCAAAACATCGTTTGGATTTGTAACATATTTGTATTTCCGCAAACTTTGTAAACCTTTTGGGACCGATGTTGTACTCTGAATGTTTTATGAAATATCCAACGATGTGTTTTTAAAACGACACTTTAGGTCGTTCAATATAACTGTGATGTGGTGCTATGACAGTCAATCCCGCAGGAATTCCATTCCGCTGCAAAACAGGTAAATTGGGGGTGTGACAGATTGGTACCAGAGCTACAGTTATAGAGAACTAGGTTGCATCATTGACCCTAGACTATAGCTACATTATCATAGCATCTCATCATTTCATCATAGTACATATTCACTTTCCATGCGGATTCACTTACACTTTATTCGAGATTATTTACTTTTATTTCACATCGGTTGTCACAGACATGTCTTCGGATTCACATCCCATCACCATATCATCGGACTCTAGCTCGGATGATGTCCAAGCTAACCCCATCATGGATGATGTTGCATCACATTCCACTGAGATCGTATCTTCCATTGGATCTACTCCATCTTTCCACCTATCATGACCGACACTGAGACCGAACCCTTCGAGGAGGGCGAGGTTGCACCCACTCCTCACGTTAGCCCACCTCACGATCCACCAGCACCACTACTAGCACCATCACCACCATCATCACCATCTCCATCATATTTTCTTAGAGATCCTTTGCCTACGACAGACTTGCCGCCCAAAAAGCGTGCTCGTTTGATATCCCTACACCACCATCTACTGAGCCCGAGCCACCCGTTAGATTTGAGTTAGGTGAGAGTTCTAGGGCAGGCTGCTGCTCGACGAGCCTTCTACACGACATTAGGAGCCCGTATTGGTAGTCAGCAGATCCAGATTGATAGGTTGTCACGACAGTTGGAGGAACTGTCGGTGGATAGGATTGAGCCCATCGCTGAGGAGGTCGAGGGTTTGATATTAGGCAGGGTTTGTATTGATTTGTCTCATCAGAGTATTCAAAGCAGCAGATAGAGGATAGGGAGAGTATTGTTGCTTTGCAGGGTCAGATTGATGAGTTGAGGAGTTTGGTGGATAGTTTGGCTACTCGGTTCGTGATCTTCGAGGATCGAGCGTGAGCACCATGAGGTGCCTTATGTAGACTTTGTCATTGTATAGTTTTGACCATTATTATCCTAGTCACAAGGTGTGTGGCGTAGTTTAAAGAACTTGTTGTATTTTGGTTGTTGTACAAACAAATGTATCAAGTATTGACTCTACTATGTAGGAATGGTTATTATTATCTATGATATCGGTCCATGTAGGCCGAAATTTTCATGTATATTATCCGCGTGTGTTGTGATTATATTTGTGATATTTCGTTATTGTTCCGTTGTGATTCCATTTATCTTTATGCATGATGTGGTTGTGGATATATTTGTATGATGGTTGTTTCTACTTACGAGTTCTCATGATTGTTTCATCTTGTGATTTTGAAGAGTTATGGCCTAAGAAAGTTACACCGGAAATGACCCAAGCAGCTATTCAAAAGTTGGTGAATGATAGCATTGCTAATGCTCTAAGAGTCGAAAGGGAAGCAGGTGGCTGCTTCTGAAGCCGCTAGGCTAGCTACTGCTACGGTAATGCCGGGAGGATCTGGGGTTAAGAAATGTTCGTACAAAGATTTCAAGAGTGGTGAACCCACTAAGTTTAGAGGTACCGAGGGAGCTACTGCAATGGTACGATGGTTTGAGAAATTGGAATCGGTGTTTTTGCTTTGTAACTGTCCGGATGACAGTAAGGTCAAATTTACTCTGAGCACTTTACTCGAGGGAGCGTTGTCATGGTGGAATTCATACGCTCAACCGATTGGAATGGAGAATGCTTTTAAGCTTACTTGGGAGGAATTCAAGGGCTTGGTGACTAAGAAGTTTTGTCCTCGAGCGGAAATCAAAAAGTTGGAGCGGAGTTCTATGAATTGGTCACTATTGGGTATGATATCGACACTTACATTCGGAGATTTCAGGAATTAGCCGCGTTATGCCCGTCGATGGTATCGGATAATGAAAAGTTGCTAGAGGCTTTTATCGGGGACTTCCGAAGTTGTTCAAGGAGATGTGACTTCGTTTGATCCACAAACAATTGAGGAAGCTATTCGAGTGACTCAGAAGTTGATGGCACAAGTGGTGAAGCGAGGTAAGTACACCACCACCAACCGAAGCAACAACAACAATAGCAACAATAACAAGCGCAAGTGGGACAACACTAGGGGTAGGAATGCTACTCAACAACCGCCCAAAAGGTAAGAGGTTGCTAAGGCTTATGTTGCGGGTCCGAAGGAAGGAAAAGGATATCTGGGGGTTTTGCGAAGTGTAATAAGTGTTTGAGTCATCACAATCGGTCGATGTCACGATCCGTGTGAAAATTACAAGAAAGTTGGTCACCGTACTAGGGATTGCAAGTGGCCACAAGTTACATGTTTTGGTTGCGGGGAACCTGGACACTACAAGAGGGATTGTAAGAAAGGAAAGAATCAAGCAAATCCGAATCAAGAAGGTTTGGCACGAGGAAGGGTTTACGTCATTGGAGGCGGAGAAGATAGGGAGGACCCGAATGTCATAGCAGTGCGTTTCTTCTCAATAATCGTTACGCTGCAGTTTTATTTGATTCGGGTGCCGATAAAAGTTTTGTGTCCAATGCATTTGCACCTTTGCTCAACATTAAGCCAACCACCTTAGATACATCATACATTGTCGAATTAGCTAATGGTAATTTAGTTAGCACCAACACCATTGTCCGCGGTTGCACATTCAATTTTCTTAATCATCCCTTCAACATAGACCTCATGCCCGTAGAGCTTGGTAGTTTTGGCGTCGTCATCGGCATGGAATGGTTATCTAAGCATCGTGCGAAGATCATTTGTGATGAGAAAGTTGTTCATCTTCCCTACAACGGCGAAACTTTGATTATTCGTGGGGAGCGAAGTGGAACTAGAATTAGTATCATATCGTGCATCAAAACGGAGAAGTACATTAAGAAAGGTTGTCTTGCTTTCTTAGCCCATGTAACCGAGAAAAAGTCGGAGGAGAAGCGACTTGAAGATGTTCCTATTGTTCGTGAATTTTCTGAAGTATTTCAGGATTCCGGGACTTCCACCGCACGTCAAGTAGAATTTCATATTGACTTAGTGCGGAGCTGCACCGATTGTGCGAGCACCGTACCGTCTAGCACCATCCGAAATGCAAGAGTTGTCTAATCAATTGCAAGAGCTTCTAGACAAAGGATTCATTAGGCTGAGTTCCTCTCCTTGGGGAGCACCGGTCTTGTTTGTGAAGAAGAAGGATGGATCCTTCAGAATGTGCATAGATTATAGAGAGTTGAACAAGTTAACGGTGAAGAATCGTTACCCACTCCCGAGAATTGATGACTTGTTCGATCAGTTGCAAGGTTCTAGTATTTATTCCAAGATTGATCTTCGATCGGGTTATCATCGGCCGAGTTCGGGAAGAGGATATTCGAAAACGTTTAGAACACGTTATGGTCATTACGAGTTTCAAGTGATGCCGTTTGGATTGACTAATGCACCGGCGGTATTCATGGATCTCATGAATAGAGTTTGTAAACCGTATTTGGACAAGTTTGTTATAGTGTTCATTGACGACATCTTGATCTACTCCAAGAGCAAAGAAGCGCACGAAGAGCATTTAAGGATGATTTTAAGGCTACTCAAGAATGAGAAGTTGTATGCCAAGTTTTTGAAGTGTGATTTTTGGAATCACAAAGTGCAATTTCTTGGTCATGTCATTGATAGTCAAGGACTACAAGTTGATCCGGCAAAGATTGAAGCCGTGAAAGATTGGGCTACTCCAACGAATCCTACGGAAATTCGACAATTTCTAGGACTAGCAGGGTATTACCGAAGGTTCATCGAAGGTTTTTCGAAGATAGCGAGACCTTTGACCAAGTTGACCCAGAAAAACAAGAAGTACGAGTGGGGAAAGAAACAAGAAGTTGCTTTTAGGTTGTTGAAGCAAAAGCTTTGCGGTGCGCCGATTTTGGCACTACCCGAAGGCATTGAGAACTTTGTTGTATATTGCGACGCTTCGCATAAAGGACTTGGGGCTGTTTTAATGCAAAAGGAGAAGGTGATAGCGTATGCTTCTCGACAACTTAAGACTCATGAGAAGAATTACACAACTCATGATCTCGAGTTAGGAGCCGTAGTTTTTGCGCTCAAGATTTGGAGACACTACCTCTATGGTACAAAGTGCACAGTGTTTACCGACCACAAGAGTTTGCAATATATTCTTGATCAGAAGGAGCTTAATATGAGGCAAGGTCGTTGGTTGGAGTTACTCAGCGACTATGATTGTGAAATCAAGTATCACGCGGGAAAAGCCAATGTTGTGGCTGATGCTCTTAGTCGGAAAGAGAGGCCTAAACCTTTAAGAGTTCGATCATTGGGAATGACAATTATTTCTCCTTTACCATCGAAAATCCATGAAGCACAAGTCGAGGCACTTAAGGAGGAAAATCGACCAAATGAAAAGCTTTATGGTATGCCCGAAAGCGTAAATGGTTTTGTAAAGAGAGCAGATGGAGTATTATGTTTCAAGGATAGAATGTGGGTTCCATTGTATGGCGGAATACGAGAATTGATTATGCATGAGTCGCATAAGTCAAAGTATTCTATTCATCGAGGATCGGATAAGATGTATCAAGATCTTAAGAAGCTTTATTGGTGGACGAACATGAAAGCGGAGATTGCCACGTACGTTAGCAAATGCCTTACCTGCGCTAAGGTAAAAGTCGAATATCAGAAGCCTTCAGGTTTACTCCAACAACCGGAAATTCCTCAATGGAAATGGGAGCGCATTACAATGGACTTTGTTATGAAACTTCCTAAGACATCGGGAGGTTACGACGCTATTTGGGTAATTGTTGATCGCCTTACCAAATCAGCCCATTTCATACCGATTAGAGACTTATTCCAATGGAGCAACTCACTAGACTTTATGTCAAGGAAATAGTCTCAAGGCACGGGGCACCAATTTCTATCATTTCCGACAGAGATAGTCGATTCACTTCAAACTTTTGGAATTCATTGCAAGATTCATTCGAAACCAGATTAGAGATGAGCACAGCATATCACCCACAAACCGACGGTCAAAGTGAAAGGACCATTCAAACGTTAGAAGACATGCTAAGGGCATGTGTGATTGATTTTGGAAATGGTTGGGCTAACCATTTGCCATTGATAGAATTCTCGTACAACAATAGTTATCACACCAGATATCAAGATGGCACCATTGAGGCACTCTATGGTCGTAAGTGCCGTTCACTGTTTGTTGGGCGAGGTAGGAGGCGCACAACTTACGGTCGAGAAATGGTACGGAAACCACGGAAAAGATTGTTCAAATTCGTGATAGACTCGAATGCAAGGAGTCGACATAAAAGTTATGCGGATGTTAGACGCAAGGATTTGGAATTTCAAGTAGGTGACAAAGTTATGTTGAAAGTATCGCCTTGGAAAGGCGTGGTACGATTTGGAAAGCGTGGGAAATTGAACCCGAGATACATTGGACCATTCAAGATTTTGAGCAGAGTTGGTCCGGTAGCTTATCGACTTGATCTTCCATCAGAACTTAGTCATGTGCACAACACGTTTCACGTTTCAAACTTGAAGAAGTGTCTTTCGGACGAATCGCTCGTTATTCCATTGGATGAAGTTCAGCTTGACGACAAACTCAATTTTGTGGAAGAACCTGTAGAAATCATGGACCGCGAGGTCAAGCGGTTGAAACAGAGTCGTATTCCTATTGTGAAAGTTCGTTGGAATTCTCGACGAGGTCCTGAGTTTACTTGGGAACGGGAAGACCGGATGCGACGCAAGTATCCTCATCTTTTCGCCGACACCGTTAGACCTAACAACGATTGAATTCGGGGACTGAATTCCTTTTTGGATGGGCGAATGTGACAATCCGTACTTCAGTCATTTCTCGACACGATGCATGTCTCATTATTTCAACATTTTTAGTAAACTTGGTTTACTTGTTTCAAATTCGCGTAACCTTGGAGGTTTAGCGGCGAATTCATGATCATGACATCACGTACATTTCATATGGACTATGATTAGTCTACATTTCATTGACATCATTTGCATCATATCAATTCATTCACGACATTTCATTTCACCTCCAACGCGTAATTTTTATATTTAATAATCGTTATCGCGTGAGTTATTATTTTTAATATTTAATCCGTTACTTTCAAAAATGATCCCGAGGTATTTTTAAACTTACATTTAGTTTATAAAAACTATATTTTTAGTTTTCCTAGTGTTTCAAATTTATTTGATATATTAATCGTTAAAGTTAAATTATTACGTCGTTTTTCTTAAAAACTACTCGATAATTATTTTATCACTCAATTTTTACAAGGAATGTATTTTTACAATTTTTATCATCTCATTACATTCTATTTTGACCTATTAAAAACTTACTTGTACCAAAAATTACCATTTACCTTACAAGTTTTATTTACTTACATATTTCTTACACTTTTATCAATTATACACATATATATATTATTACACTATAAAAAAAAAAAAAAAATAATAATATCTACATCCCCCCCCCCCTTGGCCGACCAAGGGGGAAGGAGTGCATTAAATTGTGTATGGTTTGAGATTGCTAATTTTTTTTACACAAACATAAAAGTCTACTTCAATAATTTTCATTCATTTCATCATTTCACAAGTGTTAGCAAGTTCCTCTTGGTGTTTTTTTCTCTCCATAACCGGTCACCACATCAAGAGCAAGGGATCAAAGATTTTTGCAAGCACAAGTGTTTATACAATCTAGTATATATCCTTTATATGGTTTTGAAATAAAAACCAAGGATATTTAAGTTAATCCTTGTTACTTTCACCTCTTCATTATCACTAGTAAGCATGTTTTTATCATTTTCATATTTCCTTTTCATTTTCATATGTTTCTTTTCATTTTTGGAGCTTATATGCATGATATGTGATTTATACCATTTATTTCATGATTTTAGAGTATATATATATATATGGTCATCCTATAATTATCCCCTTGGTATTGGTTGGTCTTGATGGTGATTAGGAACCCATGACACCCTAAGAAGGTGTATGGTAGGATTAGATTAGTTTTGGAGTTGATTTGAAGGGATTAGAATAGGTTTTGTCCGAGAAAAACTATTTTCGATAACTATATAAATAGGTTCTGTCCTTGTTTCGAATTTCTGGAAAATCCGACAGTAGGCACGACTTTTTGGCCTTGATTTTTAGAAAATATACTTTAAAACGAATCCGTGGCCGCTTGAACGGAATAAAAACGGACTTATAACGAAAAAGTTATGGATTTTACAAGTTTGACGACGGAAAATATTATTTTCAGAAATTTCAGCATACTATATTTATTTTGTCCGAGTCAAAAACGAGCCTTAAGCTTCACAAATTATTTCGACTTCTCAAAAATATATTAGTTTACTTCTATACGAAGCTAAGGACATATAAAGCGTAGAAAACGGATTTGAAACGACAAAGATATGCACTTTTTCATAAACTTGCCGTAACTAATTTTCTGCACACAATTAGCCAAAACCACCATCTTTAACCCTTATTATCTTTATGTTCGAGACCTTTTGGACGAAAACTCCTGAACTGAAACTTTTAGATATCGATACAAACTTTCCAAAACAGTCGAGTTCGTTCTCTAACGATCGATGTACACCATTTTACGACTAGTTTTCCAAAGCCATTTTTGTTAATTTCATGATTTTTCCGACGACATTGTTTTGCGACGAAAAGTGGTAATTTCTCTAAAAATCATTATAAAACCATTGTAGGATGACATTTTGGCGTAAAAACATGTAAAGTGATTTTTGATTGGTCAAGGCGTCAAAAGAGTATTTTTCGACGTCGAGTAATATTTTCAAAACTCGTAAATGGTATAAATAACATATCAAGTGCATGCATAACATTACATTGCAACTCATGACATATCATATCATTGATAATAGGTCCCGTTAGCATCACATTAAACCTAGGTGTACTCACTTTTGCCATTATTCCAGTTTATCCAAGTGAGTTTTCATAGCCCGTTTTACATGCTTTCGATTATTTTCAAACCCACGGGGGAGAATACATTGCACTACATTTTTCTTTATACGATACCAAGTATGTTAAATTCATTACATTGCTTAAGTTACCGCATTTGCCAATTTGAAAGTCCCCATTACTTGAACATGAACCGTTAATCTTTGAAGCGAGGATGAGTGGATAGATCTATCGAGGGTGACGCCTCCATCCGGGTTGGTGAATCCCAACCGAAAGCGGATGCATTTCATTTGATAACATTACGGAGTTGTCGGCAAACACTGAGGGCATACATGATTGAACAGTCTAGTTTCGGGTCATGGGCTTAGAGCAATTGTAACATTATTTTTACGTGACTTGATGGTCATGCATGATAGATACTTGTGTAGTCGTATAAAACATTTACATAAACCTATGATTTCTCACCAACATTATTGTTGACCGTTTTTAGCAATGTATTTTCAACGAGGCATTATCATCATAACATGGTTTAGGGACCTACATTTTGAGTCGCGGCGTCGACTTACATTATGTACATTATGGCACTTTATTTCAAAACATCGTTTGGATTTGTAACATATTTGTATTTCCGCAAACTTTGTAAACCTTTTGGGACCGATGTTGTACTCAATGTTTTATGAAATATCCAACGATGTGTTTTTAAAAGCGACACTTTAGGTCGTTCAATATAATGCGTGATGTGGTGCTATGACAGTCAATCCCCAGGAATTCCATTCATTTGCAAAACAAGGTAAATTGGGGTGTGACATGATGGATGTAAAGACGGCTTTTCTTAACGGTGACCTTAAAGAAGTGGTATCGTGATACGCCAAACCGAAGGCTTTGTGAATCCAGAGCATCCTACTCATGTCTATCGCTTGAAGAAGGCTCTCTACGGTTTGAAGCAAGCTCAAAGGGCATGGTATGATACGCTATCAAAGTTTCTTCTATCTACGGATTCAAAGAGAGCATTTGATCCGACATTGTTCACAGAAAGTCGAGCAAACACTTAATTCACGTTCAAATCTATGTTGATGATATTATTTTTGCCTCCATCGACCCCAATGAATGTGTCCGTTTTTCAAATGAAATGGGTTCCAATTTTCAAATGTCAATGATGGGACAAATGTCATTTTTCTTGGGATTACAAATTTCACAAAGTCCCGAGGGCATTTTTATAAATCAATCTAAATATGCAAATGAGATTTTAAAGAAATTTGGATTTGATTCTTGTGACCTGTTGACACTCCCATGATAGAGCGTACTAAACTCGATGAGGACCACTCAGGGATCATGGTAGACCAAACGAAATATCGTAGTATAATTGGATCCTGATGTACTCACGCCCGAGGAGACTAGACATTCGTTCATTTGTTTGCATGTGTGCTAGATATCGGGTAAGCCTACCAAAAGCACTTGAAGCGTTAAACGGGTCTTCGGTATCTTCAAGGAACCATCAATATGGGAATTTGGTACCCGAAGGACAACGGTATGTCACTAATGACCCTATGCGCTGATGCTGATCATGCAGATGTCAAGATACACGCTCGAAGTATGCGCCCGAGGTGCTCAGTTTTTGGGTGATAAGCTTGTGGCTGGTCTTCAAAGAAACAAATGAGTACTTCTATTTCCTCTACAGAGGCTGAGTACATAGCCATGTCATCTTGTTGTGCTCAAATCCTATGGATGAGATCCCAATTATCGACTATGACTTTGAATTCAACAAAATCCTACATCTGTGATAATAAAGTGCCATTGCTCTCTCACAATAACACGCATACAACACTCAAGAGTAAAGCACATCGATATTCGACATCATTTCATCAGGGAGCAAGTGGAAAACGATGTGGTGGAACTTTATTTTGTGAGAGAATACCGCTTAGCGTATTATCTTCACCAAAGCCCTTCCTAGAGAACGTTTTAGTTTATTCTTTGACTTGGTCTAAAGAGTCTTCAACCGGAAACACTCAAATGTCTTCAAAAGGAAGACGAGGAGTAAAGGTCTTTCTTCATCCATCTCTTGTAAATATTTATTCGAAAAGCAAAATACAAAATTTCAAAACCTACAAAAAGCAAATAGAAAAATATAAAACTTTCAAAAATCCATAAAATTTGAAAATCTTGAAAAATTTCAAAAAAATATTGTCATTTTGTCATATTTTTCTCGATTCGATAATATCTACGGTTTTTGTGCTGTCATTCAAAGAATGACACGGGTCTTTAGATGTTGTTCGAATATTTAAAAAAAAAATGAAAAAATTTGAGAGAAAATGAAACAATGGTTTATTGTCATTTCAGGCAGTAACCCGTTTGTCAAAGAAAGAACAGAGCCATGCTTTATCTTAAACCTTCAAATCTCATGCTCTGATTCTAAAAACAAATGTTTGTCGGTAAAAAGACAAATGTTTCCTTTCAAATATTTTTCCTTCAAATGATTCTTCTGAAAAATATTTGTCATCTAATGAAAACAAAATTGCTTTGAAAATACTTCGGATTTTACTTTTGAAAATCATTCGGGTCTTTTTTCATTTGTCAAAATCTCTATCCTTCAATCAAAAAATTATGTCATTGATTGAGGGGGAGAATGATTTCAATCAAAAAGTGTATTTTTCAAAACAATTGGCACGTAATCGAGAAAGGTCCACTCTTGAACAATCAAAAGGAACAATGTTTTACAATATTGTATACAATTGGTACAAGACCTTTGTTATTATTATGTTTTCAAACGATACTCAAGCATGTTTAATCTTTGGAGTCTAATGTCTCAAACTTGATCCTTATCGGTTAAATGTTTCTCATAATCAAGTCACATCTCCCATCAAAAGCGTTCAAAATCAATTTAAATCTACAGAGATCACAAATCTCAAATGATTTGAAAATTGTGATCGGGGGAGAATTTGTGATTTTAATTGGATTTTAACTGATAATTCGATAAATGGTTTCATAAGTGTTTAGCAAGCTTTCCTCCCCACATGTGCCAAACGATTTCAAATTTTCCATGCACATGTTGAGGGGAGCATCTTTTTAAACCACAAAGAATTGATCGTGATTGATTTGTCTCTAAGTGCATGTTCCTTCTAATATGTGCAAAACTCTTTCAAACCTCGAGGCACATATTGAGGGGAGCAAATTTATGAAAACCTCATCCTTCCCCAATATGCTTTATCTTCTTGATTTGATCTGGGAAGTGATGTTGATATCTTTTAGAAAATGGTAATCAAAGAAGTTAATTCTTCCTCTTGCCTACGTGTGCCAAAACGATTTCAAATACATGATGCACATGTTGAGGGGAAGCTCTGTTTCTAAAAAATATCAAAAACAATTGGTACAAAATGCTTTGAAAATATATCACCAAGACTATACGGATTGATTTTCAAATAGTTTTCAAGTGGTTCCAATGGCAGATGAACAATACCAAATAGACCGACCAAATTTACTTTATGTATGTATGTGATATAAGAATGATAAGGTTAGGTATTTGTTCCCATGATCCGCCAGAACCGAAGGGATCTACCCAGGGACAATCCACTAGATAGTGTAGAAGTCCGTAGGTATGATGAAAAAAAAGGAGAAAAATGAGAATAAGGGAAGAGTGCAGACTGAGACAGAGCTAGAACTGGAATAAACCCAACAAGGTTCTAGTTATGAAGTCTTGGTAAGCACTGAAGGGGTTGAAGAATGAAAAAGAATTGAATGTGAAAAAGGGTGAAAAGAAATAGCCCTCCAATAATTCAACCTTAGGGCAGAAACCGGGTTCAATACATATGCTACTGGTGGTTACTAAGGTAACGCCGGTATTGAAGACAAGACGTCATGGACCCAGTGACGCACGGCACTACAACTTTCCAAGCTACTCAAGTTCCTCTTAAAAGGGCTTGTTTCATTCTCACGGGAACCGACATAATCTATCGACTTTCTCTTATAGATAGTTGATATTGAAGAAGGAGACCCTCTCCCTAGTCTCCGATATAGGAAACCAAATGTGCACTATTGAGTCTAGAGCCACGAGATCATCAAATAAATCTCATTAGGACACTGAATATGAAGATGCTCTGTTTCACACAATGTGGAAAGAGAGATTATATCTTATGAGTCCTACGCATTATCCTTGTGGTATTGCCAGAACATCTGAGTGATATGCAAACATATTCACAATGAAGATGGAAAGCCTTCTGGAGCCATCATCAAACAAGATCCTGGTGGGTGGCATGTGAGATCTATCCAATAGATCAACCATGTGACAACTAACAGAGAAACAATGGGGCGATTCATAATTATGAATCAATCCGGTTCGAGTTATGGATTGACGGATACCTTTGAAAACCGGTCATTGTGCTTAAAAATCTTTTCTATTGCACATCAACTGTGTATTAATGTTTCAAAAAATTAAAAGGTGTTTATGATTGATAATTGATTTTTCTTAAAACCTTTGCTGTATTGCAAAAACACTTTATTGAGCAGTATACGATTGTTTTTCAAATCTCTTTTCATCAATCAATGAATCTCAATTCACTGGTTCACTCACTCTGTGTTGTCTTCTTTGAGACGTTCCGGTTTGAGAACAGCTAGAGTAGCGAACATAAAACCCCCTGTCAAGTAGATTCTTCGAATTATACCGATCAAAGGCGAGACTTGTATAGCGATCAACGGGAACCGCGGGCCGTGTACCTCAATTCAACGAAAGTGATCAAAGACACTTTCGTGCAATTTATTGCTAACTGTTGTTTGCGGTACATTTGGACTGCATGGTGACTGACGTCGAATGGAGAGGTCAATCCATAGCCGTATGCTCACACAACACATTCATTTCCAAAGAAATCATGATTAGTGCATCAATGACTCGGATATTTTCACTCCATGCTTCTGCTACGCTGTTGTCAATATCATGAATCAACTAAAGCTTCCGCTACTCTGATAAGAAGAAATCATGATCCAGAATGTGAGCATGTTCGGTCCATAATGTCACAACATCACATAATACCAACACTACAAAGGAAGAGTCTGAGATTTTACGGTAGTGATGATCTCAAAGCGGCTCAAATCTCATTATCATCGGGATCGATTAAAGACCTCCACTTTGATTATCCAAACATGCAAAAATGAAGAATCAAAGACTACGAGCTACCGAGCAAAGAAAGAGAACAAGAATCCAAGAACAATCTTAATGTAATATCTGTTTGTATTCAATGAAATTTGAGGTGACCTCCCTTAGGCGGTGATTGTTAGGATTTATAAATCCAGTTATTAAAGTGTCGGTCACCTCAAGTATATGTAATCGTTAGAAAGCTCGTAGTCGTAGTTATTTAAAGTTAAGTAGTATTTAGTTTTGTAACATTGTGGATGACGGACGGGTCTTTACCCACTGTATTCCTGATCCACAGCCCATAGGTGGCGAGTTGTGTAAGACTATAAATACCCTCTACCTCCTAAGGTAGAGGGTTGGAGCTCATAATAATACTTTCATTTTCTCTTACTAAGTTCCCAAACCTCTAACTATTTCTCTCTCTAAAAACCTTATTATATACGCCCCTTGTGATCATGGTTTAATGTGTTTGTGAAATCCAATATGTATTAACAACACATATAAGCCCCGCAAAAGTCATAACAAGCATGGAAATTACATACTAGCACCTCACATGGGGTGTTTGGATACTCACATCTCTCGGGTGTATATGAAATATAACAAGTTGGAAATGGAAGATAAACACTCATTAACCGGTCCTAGTACATAGATTACCATAAGCTTGAGACTAGATCAAACCTCCATCGCTTTGGCGTAAGCACCTAGGAAAGACTATCCAAGAGGTCTTTTAAAGGGTTGTAATGATAGGCTTACGGTAGGGAAACAAAAGGTTTGGTGGGATAGGCTATTTAGTGGTGGCAAGTAAAAAATCTTTATGTTACAAGCATGCAAAGAATGGCGTTGCTAAGCCAAGACTCGACACTCTAGACTCTAGATAACTGAAACAAACAAACATAATTTTAAAGATAGATGTAGGATGGTAGCCCGTTTTTTTTTTTTTTTTTTTTTCACACTATATTTTTTTTTCTCTCTTTCTATTTTTTTCGATTTTTTTTCATACACTTTTACTCTACCATCCTCTACGATAACATCAAAATGATAGGGATTTATAGGCACATCCCTACACTTGAGTTTTTATTACTCTAACACTAATATGACCCGAATTGAAAAGATCAAAACACTTGGAGTACATTATTATGCAAATAAAGGGAATTTGAATTTAACGTTCCCTTCCCGTCATCTCATAAAATTTAACTTTTCCCATGAGTCCCAATCGTCCCAAAACTGTGTACAAAGGATATGACTCGACTTAGCAACTTATGCAAGCAACAAGATAATTGAACTAAGGGTTAAGTGTGATAACAATAATGCACTAAAAGTGAGTGCATACAAGGTAGGCTAAGGCGATTTGGGTGTACATTTGGGGGTGGATTGTAAACAATGCTCTTCATTGATATTCGAAAAACCAAAACATCACGAGAACCGCGAAAAGGATAGGCTCAGGGGTTAGTAGGGTATCGTGTACTAAAGATGAGTACAACGCAAAGGTGTGGGGGAATTACCTAACCAATGTGGAAGAAGTAATTATATTATAGGTATCAAACAAGGGTTATCCTAATGCCACTTATCATTTAGTTATTCCTAACTACACAAGTGTAGTCTTACTAGCGATCTCGGGATGTATCACAAAACAAGTTCTAGAATCTATTATACTACCGGTTCACACTCTAAGCATTAAAGATGAATGCTTCAATTCCTACTAATCTAAGGGCGATCCTCACATTTTAGGTGGAATTTAAGTGGTAAAGGGTTGTTGTGCGAGTCATATAACTTCCTATCCATGAGACGCTTTATTAGGACTAATGGCCTACTCCTACATGTCATGAAAAAATTTAAATTTGGTGCCAAAATTACCCTAACCGATATTTCTCATAGTTTATTACACAAATGCAATTGGACAAAGCAAATATTCAAGGATAAGCATAGTTTCAAAGTTCCCATTTTATTTTCCCTCCCTACACTTAAACTGAACATTGTCCCCGATGTTCTCCAAAAGTATCAAAGTTATGATAATGGAAGGTAATAAAAGATGAAAGAAACTAATACTCCCCTGATTAGCTCGGTAGGATCCGTGTAAAGTGGTGGTTACATCTTTCTTCAAGAAGAACGTTTGCGTGAAAAGCTCCTTCTCATCTTATGTATCTTCTTCTTGGTAAATTAAACCTGCACACTTGAAGAAAACAAGCGAAACCTTCGCGTAAAATCATGTAGTAAAAATATATATAGGACTCTACTAAACTAGGATATAATGCTTGTGGAATGGATGTTTACGAATTTCGGAAAATTAAGACACAGAAAATTCCAAAATTTATAAGTAGCTCGAAAACGAGAAAAAGTAATCGGTTGTTTCGCTCCTTTCCTGATGCCGGCCGTTGCGATTCGACGCACAAGTTATCCGACAAAAACTGGTCTGCGATTTTCTAGAAAAAATTCTGGAAAATTTACATCTTTAGAATATGGAAAAATTTCCTGCAAAACATCCATTATGAATCGATACAAGCATTTGACTCAAACAAACACATATGTATATCTTTTAATTAATTGAAATTCTCATGTTTACGTTTCTTTTGAAAACGTGTGTAATCCTCCCTACACTTATCCCTTATGTAAAATACCTTTATATGTAATTAAGACGAGGTTAAAGACAAAATAAAGCATTTTTACAAATTTAAACATGAGAATAAACAATCAATAAAAGATACACGACACAAACAAGCAAAACATTAAGCATGGGTTGCCTCCCACGAAGCGCTTTTCTTTGTTTATGAGTCTTATAGCTAGACTCGAAGTCGTGTCCCTACGTGACTTCGTTACCGTCACCTTCTTCCTTCGCTCGTCCTTCATCAAAAGGGCGTAGTCGTTGTATGCTCACCGTGGATTCCTAGCCCACGTCGTCTATTATGGTAACGGTTTTATCCTTTAGATTAGTTTCCTTCACCGTATAAGGCCCAAACCATCTTGGTTTGTTTCTACCTCGTAATGCACTTATTCGTGATTTGTATAAAAAGTACTTTCTCTCCCTTTAAAAATTCCTTAGGGTTCTTTTGTGTTTGTGGTATTGAAGTCGGATTATTTCCTAACTTTTTATCGCGTTTCCACAATGTTGCATGTAGTCCTTGAACCATGAAATCTCTAAGCCCTTTTCCCAATCGCTCATTTTCTTCTTAACCAAATTGTTAGGGACTTGTGGATTCTCATCCGTAATCTTCTCCATGATCTTAAGAGGATACCTTGGAACAATGGGTATCCTAGCGCACTTTGCCGCTTTTAAGTATCATGATGCCCTCCCCGCATTTGGTGGTTGCTTTGGCATGGCCATAAAGGTGTCCCAATAATGAGTGGCATGTTTCTATCTTCCTCAATGTCTATGATCACGAAATCACTGGGATAGACAATATTAGCCACCTCTATTAAAACATCCACTGCGATTCCTATGGGGTAGACATAGGTGTGATTTGCTAAGGAAAGTCTAAGATCGGTCTTGGTCTGGCTTCTCCTAGTCAACTTATTATAGATTGATAATGGCATTATGTTTACATCGCACTTGATCACTAAGGCATTTATATTATCAATGTCACCTATGCTACATGGTATCACGAAGTTCCTTGTAGTGTCTCATTTTTAGTTAATGGTTTTTTAGAACCAGCTCATACTGAGGTCCCATAGGCATGGTGTCATACTCTTCTTCTTCTGTATTTTTCCTTCAAGGGCTTCCCTAAGAACCTCATTGTACCTAAAGTTGTTCACTTGGTTAACAATGGTTTTTTTTGTTAATTTCGTGCTTAAGGTAGTACTCAATGGTCTCAGGCTCATTATTAGGTTCAGCCTCCTCCCTCTTGCTTTTCAGCTTTTCTTCTCCTCAACCTTTCCATCTTCATGCATAATGGAAATGGCGTTAACAAACGAAGTGGGAGGATAATCATTGCTTCTTACTAGTACCTTTTCGAGAACTTTTGTCTTGGTATATTCTTTACCAAGTGTTCATCATTTCCGTCATCTTTGCCTACATTTCCTCTCTTTGCCTATAAATCTCCTCTTCAAATTTTGCTAATCTCCGCATGAGCTGCCATGTACTCCTCATTTGTTCCTTAAAGCTTGGTGAGAGTGGTATTGGGGAAAACGAAGCCGTCGAATTAAGATTTTGCTCACCACTTGGGATTCTGGAGAAAGGTGTTGGGTGGTTGGTGGAATTCATGAATTGACTATTTCTTGAGGGATTTGTACGGGGGCTCTCTTATGCCTTTCTATCAGATAATCAATCCTTCTCTCAAGAGCACTCATTTGCTCTTCGGTGACGTTGGAAGATTCAAGAGGAGTTGATATGGCATTAACCACTTTGTAACATATTGGATTTCACAAACACATCACATAACAATATATGGTTTGAATATGAGTAGGTTTTAGAGAGAGAAAGTGGAAGGTGGGAGCCTTTCTAGAGAGAGAAAGTCAAAGAAAACATAGAAGGTTAGATTAGAATGAAAGGTCCAACCCTCTACCTTGGGAGGTAGAGGGTATTTATAGTTACAAACTAAACGCCCTCCTTCGGACCATGTGGATCGTGCATGCTGGGTAAAGACCCGTCCGTCCTCCGCAGCTGGTTGCACTAAACTAAATAACTAACTAAATAACTAGTAAATAACGTAATGTCTACGAACTAACTTATGCTAGATTATATATGGGGTGACCGACACTTCACTATGGAATTTCTAATTCCTAACAATCTCCACCTAAGGGAGGTCACCCCATGTTTTACATTTCGAATCCTAGCATTATATTTAATCTTCAGTCTTGAGCTCGTTGACTTTAATTCTTCAACTTCCGCATCATTTGTGCTTTAGCAGTGATACTTCAAAGTCCGATTATATTTTGTACTTTTAGTGGAGGCCTTTAACTGATCCACGTCTTTTATGATCTTCGAGCATTCTTTAAGATCATCAACCACGGTAAATCTCTCTGGATCATCCATTGTTGTGTTGCCATCATGTGATGTTGTGATTTTCGGACCGACATGCTCACACTTTCTGGATCATGACATCTTTTCATCAGAGTAGCGAAAGCCTTACTGGCCCATGATATTTGCGCAGCGTAAGCGAAACATAGTATAAAATATCGAGCCGTTCGTAGATATGCACAAGTCATGATTTCTTCAATTAAGTGTTGATGCTGTGAGCATGCGGCTTTGGATTGACTCCTCAATTACGATCAGCAATCGTCGGGTGTACACGCATACGACGCTTAGCAATAAAAGCGCCGCGAAAGTGTCTTTGATCACTTTAGTTGAATTGAGGTACACGCCCACGGTTCCCCGTTGATCGGTAAGACAAGCACTGCGGATCGTGTATAATTATGAAGAATCTCCTTGACAGGGTTTCAAGAATGTTTCTAGCCGTTCTCAAACTGGAACGTCCTCAAAGAAGACAACAAGGAGTGAGTGAACCAAATGAATTGATATTCACTGATTGAATGAAAATTTGATTTGAAAACAATCGTGTATTGCTCAGAAGAAAGAGTTTTGCAATACGACGAAGGTTTTATGAGAAAGATCATTTTTCAATCAAAAATACTTTTTGTATTTGAAAAGAGTACACATTCAATGTGCTAGAGAAAAGAAGAGATTCACACATCGAACGGTTTTTCCAAAAGTACTTTTTCAATCAGAGATACTTTCTGTGTTTGAAAACATAAGTACACATTCGATGTGCTAGAGAAAAGAAGACATTTGCACATCGAACGGTTTTTCCAAAAGTATTCGTCAATTCATTTCCAGGACCAAGGTTGATTCAAGAGTGAATCGCCCCATCGTTTCTATCCAGTTGTCACAAGTTTGATCTTATGAGAAGATCTCACTTGTTACCCACCAAGAGCTTGTTTGATGTTGGCTCTAGAAGGATTTCCATCTTCATCGTGAATATTTAACATATCACTCGGATGTTCTGGCAATACCACAAGGATAATGTGTAGGACTCTTAATATTTACTTACTTTCCACATTTTGTGAAACAGCAAGTCTTCATAATTTTTGTGTCCTAATGAGATATTGTGAATGATCTCTTGGCTCTAGTCTCAATAGTGCACATTTGATTTCCTATGCCGGAGACTAGGGAGAGGGTCTCCTTCTTCAATATCAACAATCTCTAAGAGAAAGTCGATAGATTATGTCGGTTCCCCGTGAGAATGAAACAAGCCCTTTTAAGAGGAACTTGAGTAGCTTGGGAAGTTGTAGTGCGGGCGCGTCACGGGTCCATGACGTCTTGTCTTCAATACCGATGTTACCTTGGTAACCACCAAGCATATGAATTGAACCCGACGCCCTAAGGTTGAATTAATAGAGGGCTATTTCTTTTCACCCTTTTCTTATTTCATTTTTTTTCATTCTTCAACCCCTTCTGCTTACGAGACTTCATAACTGAACCTTGTTGGGTTTATTCCAGATTACTAGCTCGGTCTCACCACACTCTTCCCATATCACTTTTCTCCTTTTTTCATCAAACCTAAGGACTTCTACACTATCTAGTGGATTGTCCCTCGGTAGATCCCTCTGGTTCTGGCGGATCGTGGGAACTAATACCTAACCTAACCATCCTTATAACTCCATGCATAAAGTAAAATGGTCGGTCTTTTGGTACAGTTCATTCTTCCTTGAAACCAATTGAAAAATCATTTGGAAAAATCAATCAAGGTACTTGTGATAGGAGATCAAAGCATTTTGTACCTTAATAGTTTTGATCATTTAGAAATGCTCCCCCTTAACATGTGCATATGATCTTGAAATTGTTTAGCACATGGAGGCAAGAGTTCTTTGAAATAATTTCTTGATCACAATTTCCGTAGAAAAAGCCATTTGATTTTCTTTGGTAAATTCTCCCCCTCAATATGTGCATAGGATATTTGAAATCATTTTATCACATAGAGGAAAGAGTTCATTTGAAGTACATCCACGATCACAAAATCCATTAAGAAACCATTTAGAAAATCAATCAAGGTACATTATATTGAAACATAGAATATTTTGTACCTTGAAAGTTTGTTTTCTTTTAAAATGCTCCCCCTCAATATGTGCTTCGAGATTCGAAAACGTTTAGCACATATGAGAGAGCAGTATGCGCATTTGAACCCAAAAAAATGATCATATTTAATCAAGTTTCATAATTAAATCACAAATTCTCCCCCGATCAAAAATATCAAACCTCTTGAGATTTTGGATCCCAAGTGATTTAATAAGGTTTAGAAAAACATAGGAGAAAATGTGGCCAGGTTTAAATATTCATCTTGTTTTTGGATAGATGCTCCCCCTCAATATGTGCATTATGTATTAGAAATCGTTTGGCACATGGAGGCAGGAGTGCCTTTAAAGGACTAAAACCAATTCCATTTAAACAAATTTGAGATTTAAATCACGATCTCTACCCCGATCAAAAATTTCAAACCTTTTGAGATTTGTGATCCCAATGGATTTAAATCATCTAAAAGATTTTGGGGAAAGACGTGGCTTGATTTAATTTTTGAAAAATGATAGATACGGATCAATTTTAGACATTAAAGATTGTTAGTGTCAGGTATAATAGTTTTTAAGAGATCTTTAATTAAAATAAAACAATTTCACAATCAAACAAGAACAGAAAAAATTTCATTTTGTAAGACCTTGATTCAAAAGAAAAATCATACCATGACATAACATTAAATCTTTAGATCACCACTTATTATCGTACAAACCGGACTTGATAGATGAAATATCATTTGAAAATATTTAATTTAAAATCACTTAAGATTTTACAAAATAAAGTCCGGTTGATTTCAAAACTTTGAATCCGATTTATTTTCAAAACAATATTTTTTCATTTTCAAAACAATATTATTCAAAAATTGTTTTAAAAAATGGTATCATCACTACTTGTCCTGCACAAAGATACGTTAGGTGGTTGAGAAGCTGATTGATCTGGACACACCTTGTGTCAATGATATTTTGTATAATATTATTAAGCACGCGGAATTTACTTAGTGATACTTAGAAGATGGATTGTATGATGTATTGTATGTAAATACAGATTAAACACAAAACTTAAGCTCCAATATTATTGATGAATAATACGAGTGATCTTGCTTATCATTAGGGTTACACTTTGAAGCCTTTGTGAGTAATACGTAGGTAATAAGTAAGTACCTAAGACAATGACCTAGGACCTCCTTTTATACAACAAAGAGTCCTTTACAAGATAAGTATAAAGCTAACATTATATAATATACACAAGATCTATTCTATACTTATCTAGACGTATTAAACTAAACATTATCTAATAGCAGTGGTAATAATGTACCAGCAGTGGTAATACGTTTCCATTGCTAGTGTTAATCCGAGCAGTGTAAACCACAACTATCCGTGGTAACGGATTATTCCCAACAATCCTCCCCTAAACTTATGATTTCTCTGCAAATCAATAAGTTTCTTCAGTCTTCATTATCTTCAAGGATCTAGGGAATTCACACTTCACTTCTTTCTTAACTTCTGTATGGCTCTGGAACATTGATCTTGAAGCATATGTAACAATGCTCTGACTTTCTCATTGTCTTTATGAACTCTTATTGTTGTACATAACATCACAGTGAGAGTTCCAGCTCTGAGTGGATATTGTTTCTTAGCAAGCATAAATGCATCAACTCCATTTGCTGTAGAGACATGATGAATTTCACATGAATCATAGTAAAACCATTTAGTACCAGGACATGTGGATGGGAACTTCCAGAAATCATCATTAACATTAGGTTCATAGAGCCTTCTAAGATTCACCCATAACTGCATCTCCTTCATATCTTTGAGATCTTGAGCATTAAACCTTTCTTGAACTAACCTCCATAGTGTATCAAGGGCATCTCTGTCAAAAGCTTTCATAAGATCTTCAAATTGAATGAATGATGAAGTTTTACCACCTAGCCTTGTTATCTTCCATGTTGGAGCAAAATTGCTAGCAGTGTAAACTTCCCAATCAATGATAGGATGTCTTACTTGTAGTGGTTCTGGATAAAAATCTTCTTCTACAATCACGATCATTCCGGTCAGTTGTTCTTCTGAATTTCTCAAGAGAATTTCTTGTTCTTCAGTAACCTTAGTCTTCTTAACAGTTTGAGAATCACTTTCTTTGGCCTTTCTCTTCAATCCAGGAAACCTTTTTGCTTCTTCAGAGTCCATTGGAGTAAAAGCTTTATCTTATTTTTGAACTCTGTAGTAAGCCTTTTCAACTTGATCATCAGGCATTCCTTTGAATTGATGCTTCTTCCAACCACCAACATGACAACAATAAGTCTTCATATATGAGAGAACTTGTGCCTTGGTAGGTTGTCTTGATTTCTTTTGACCCTTTTTGACTGAATTGATCACATCTTCAAGTGCTTGATTGTTCTTCATTTGAATGAAATCCTTCAACTGAGCAGTTCTTTGTTCTTTAGTTAAGGATGCATCGCTACTAAGTGTCAATTGCCTTTTTCATGATTATTTGATTATTAGCAATCAAGAACTCAATATCATCTTCAGTAGGAACATAACTAAACTATGGAGTCTTCTCTTTAAGAATTGTAGATTGAACAAGGAAATTGGATTTTCCAATCTATCCAGCCTTTTAGCCTCCAAAAAGCTTGCAACTTCCATTTCTTCAAGCTTTTTCTTTTCAGCAACTTGTTCTTCATTAAACTTTTCAGCAATTTCTCTATCAAGAGCAATCTGTGCTTGTTGTTTCTTTGAAATCTTTCTTCCAGTTTGCTCTACACTTTCCATAACTGCTTTACCTTTGTCTTTCTTCAGTTTATCAAATTCTTCACTTTTAGTGGCAATATTTGGCTCTGCAGTGGAAATGAAATCATGGTAAAATCAGGTTGCATTTAAAATGTCTTGATCATCATGTTGCTCTCCTTGAGTATTAGATTCCTTTGCTCCTTTATTAGAATCTCCTTCATCTTCAAAATCAATTTTCCTCCCATTAGTGTCAGTCACTTTCCTCCCCCGTTGGGAGAATTTCCTAAATCATGATAACCAATTTGTGAATCACCATCGGTAGGTGAGGATGAAGATGAAATCACCAACTTTGCAGTCTTTTTGTGCTTTTTCAACTGCCGCAACTCTTCCTTCAAAGTCTGAATCTCTTCTTTAAGTGTGTAACATCCTTGGCATGTCTTCTTGACATGTGCCAAATCCTTCGGAGAGATTCAACCCTTGGCTAACTTTGTACACAAAACCATCAATTCCAATTGTTGGCCACCCTCATCACTTTCAACCTGTTACCTTTGGGAGAGGTGAATCAAGGGGCAAAGGCTCAGATTCCTCCCTAGTTGGACTAGGTTGAAGTCTAGAACCACCAGCGCTTGTTACTAGACCAAAAGGTTCGAAACTTGTGTTGTCATGAGAGGAGTTGGTCGTTAGACCTTCTCTCATAGATGTTTGAAACTGGTGGAGTATAATCAATGTTTGGAACATTAATTATGGGTGTGGTTTGTTCAGTTGTAATCTTAGCAAGCATTTGAGGAAGGAGAGGTGTAAAAATCATATTGCCATCTTTGTTCAAATTTGGAAAAACTTTAGGCTTTAGGCAACTGATTTGATAAACATTAGTATAGGGTGGCAGTTGAAACTCATTTAACACTGCTTGCACAAACCTTGGATACATTAAAAATTTTGTTTTACTCTGTACATTGCCTTTCATACTTGTAAAAATATAATTTGACCAGTTAAAAATCTTATCATTGACTAGACAAACCAAAGGGTAAGCCATGGTTGAACTAAATTGCTCATAAGATGTTTTCTTTGGACTGAGACAATATAACGTAGTATGAATCAAAAATCTCCATTGGGGACAAAACCACTCTTTTGAAAGTAGCCTTTTATCGCTGGTATCATACCCCATGGATGATAAAGTATCATGAATTTCGGGCATAGGTAATGTTATGAAACCATTGAGATCACCCAATTGGAGTATTCTCCTCAAGGATGCCTCAGTAACATGAATAGTTACCCCATCCACAGTGGCTCTTAGAGCATCCACTGTTTCATGTGTATCTCTATTTTCAAGTGTTATGGACTGAGTAGAAGTCCAAAACTGTTTGATTTGTGAGATATAGATTGTGGGGTTAAAAAGCAAAGCATACCTTATATGTGTGGTATGGATAAAGTCCACAATCTGATGAAAAACAGGGCCACTCTTCTCGTTAGACTTTTGTAGGTAGGCCACTAGGTTGTGCTCATCTGCAAATTTCAAAGGTGCCATAGAAACTTTTGATGAAAAACAATATTATGTCAGTAAGAATTGAAAGAATAACTAGCCAATTGAGAGAGAAAGATATATAGGGTTAGGGTTTAATTATTGCGTAATTAAAATTATCTTTAGAAAGTATTTATCACAATATGGAAAGAAGATAATTTACTTAAAATTTTAACCCTATATATATGGCAATCAGTTGTTACTTTCAACGACTAGTAAAAAATAAGTCGACACAATCATTGTAATGCTAGAACAACAGTGGTAAAATAACATGTCTGGAAACTGTGAACTAGCAGTGGTAATTTTTCATAAAAATTTCAAAGAGCAGTGGTAAATAAAATCATTTGAAAACTAGACTGCTCTTATCATAGTTTTTAGCAAACTACCAGCTATCAACGAATTTGATATGTCTTTACCATGAGCCATTTGCTATGGACTAGCCAACTCTTAATCATAAAGAATATGGTGAGTTGATAACCATATAGTTTTTGGTAAACTATCAACCATAAACGGATTTGACAAGTCTTTACCAGTAGCCGTTTGCTCTGGACTAGTTGATTCTTATGTAGATAAGACATGGTGAATCAATAACCATTTGTTGTGTATCTCAGATATACACCTTTTAAATTCAATCTCCCATATAAGCTTCACATAAACATAAACAGGAACACAAGCAAACATATACAAACTCATACAACAATTTCAGTACCCAACAAAACCTCCCTCAACACCGAGAACATTTTGACAAAAAAAGGTTATGGATTAAGCATTCCAATACTTGTTACCAAGTACTGAAATCTCCCCACATCAAGTCCTTTTGTTAATAAATCAACATAGTTGTCATCAGTATGAATTTTGACAACTTGAATTAGTCCCTTTTCATAGCAATCTCTAATGAAATGGTGTCTAATTTCAATATGTTTGGTCTTTGTGTGTTGAACAGGATTCTTAATGATGCAAATGGTACTGCTATTGTCAATATGAATGATGGTATTCATGAAATTGTACCCATAATCCAAAAGTTGATTATGAAGCCATAGAACTTGAGCACATCAACTTGCAGACACATACTCTGCCTCCTCGCTTGATGAATTAGCCACCATAGTTTGTTTCTTGCAATCGCCATGACACTAATCTGTTGCCAAGAAATCGGCATCCACCTGTTGTAGATTTTCTATCCAAGCTAGCTCCAAAGATAGTCACTATCTGAGTAAGTAACCAGATCTAGAGGAGAATCTCTAGAGTACCACAATCCCAAAGTAGGAAATGCTTTAAGATATCTGAAAATCTTCTTCACAGCAGTCAAGTGAGAGAACTTGGGAGTAACTTGAAACCTTGCACAGGCACACACTGCAAACATGATGTCTAGTCTAGATGATGTAAGATACATCAAAGAACCAATCATAGACCTATACATGTGCACATCAACTGCTTCACCACTATTTTCCTTCAGAAGTAGATGTGTAGTCTTGTCCAGGGGTGTCTTTGGATGACTTTACATCAGTGAACTTGAACTTCCTTAGTATCTCAGCCACATATTTATCTTGATTGATGAAAATACCATCTGGCCTCTGTAGTACTTGAAGTCCCCAAAAGAATGTGAGTTCACCCATAGAACTCATCTTGAATTCTTCCTTCATTAGCTTCTCAAATTCTTTGCACATCTCTGTCTTTATAGATCAAAAAATGATATCATCAACATACACTTGAACAAGCAAGATATCATTCTTGTCTTTCTTGATGAACAAAGTTTGATCCACTCTGCCTCTATGAAACTCATTAGCAAGAAGATAAGTGGTTAAGGTTTCATACCATTTCCTTTGTGCCTGATGCAAGCCATACAAAGCTTTAACTACCCTGTATACTTTGTTAGGATATTCAGGGTCTTCAAAGCCTGGAGGTTGTGAGACATAAACCTCCTCTTCTATCTGCCCATATAGAAAAGCACTCTTTACATCCATTTGATAGACTTTAAAGCCCATAAAGGATGCATAGGCTAAGAACAACCTTATTGCTTCAATTCGTGCAACTGGGGCAAACACTTCTTCATAATCAATACCCTCCTCTTGAGTATATCCTTGAGCCACAAGCCTAGCTTTGTTTCGTATAACAATTCCTCTTTCATCCTTCTTGTTTCTGAACACCCATTTAGTACCTATTACCTTCTTGCCAGAAGGCAAATCACAAAGCACCCAAACCTTTTGAAGCTTGAATTGGAGCAGCTCTTCTTGCATTGCTTCCACCCAACTTTCATATTTAAGTGCCTTGTAAACATTCTTTGGCTCCATTTATGACAGAAATCACATAAAGAGACATTCATTCTTGTTTTCATGAATCTTAGATTCATATATTTTACTAATGAATCCATGAACGTCAGGTAGCTTTGTTTGTCTTCTAGTCTTCACAGGTGAATAGACATCCCCAATCACATTTTCAAGAGGATGTGATTTATGAATAGAAGTGTGGGGAGTCTGAGGAACTACAATCTCACTTGGCATATTTGAGATTTCAAAGATCATTGGCTTGAGCTTCCTCCAGAATCGAGTTGTAATTTCCACTTCTGGTGTTGCAGTGGAAACATTTTGCCTACCAGTGGAATATGAATTTACACTGCTTTCAGAATTTTCAGCATTCATGTTGCTACTTCCTTCCTTTTCCAAATTACTAGAAGGGTGAGCATCTCCAGTTTTTGGTATATCATCATTATCTGCGTAGTCCCAAAGAGGTAGATCAATTCATCTTGATCATCTGCATGATCTTTGCTTGGTTCATCATCATCAAGAAACTCTTCTGAACTTGCAAAATCAAAAGAAGATGTTCCTGTAGAAACAAGCACATAATTCATCGTATTTGTTAGAGTATCAAGATCAAACAGTCTTTCTGGACCAGTTACTTTGACATTCAATTTGTTTTCCAGGAACTCAACATGCAGATTCTCTTCAATCTTTTGGGTTCTAAGTTGAATACTCAAAGCTTTACTAACCATTGAATACCCAACAAAATACCCTTCATTAGCTTTTTCATCAAACTTGCCCAGATAATCTATGGTATTAAGAATAGATACATGACATCCAAATGGTCTCATGAAGTCAAGGATAGGAGGTCTACCCCTAAATAATTCATAAGGTGTCTTGTTCTTTGTCTTTACCACTAAAACCCTGTTTGCACATAACATGCAAGTGTTAACTGCTTCACCAAAAAGTGATTGGCAGTATTTAGAATCGGCCAACATGGTTCTAGCAGCCTCTATCGGTGTCCGTTCTCCTCTCAAAGAACACCATTTTAGTGAGGAGTTCTAGCTACACTAAATTCTCTTTTAATACCTTTATCTCTGCAAAATCATCCATAACTCTATTCTTGAATTCTGTCCCATTGTCACACCTAATGATTTTAAGTTTCATATCATATTGGTTTTCTACTACGTGATAAAGATCTTGAGGATTCCAGTTGTTTCATCCTTGGTTCCAAGAAAGAAAACCCATGTAAACCTGCTAAAATCATCAGGGCTACCACTAGACAATATTTCTTTAGATTCAAGTCGCCACGATGTAGGACCAAATAAGTCCATATGTAACATTTGAAGTGGGTGAGCAATAGAGTTAACCAACTTTGACCGCAGAAGCTCGTGTTGTTTGCCTTTAAGACAAGCCACACAGGTTTGATCATTTTCAAATCTTTTCGAGGTAAACCTCTCACCAAACCATCTTTGACAATCTTGTTAATGGTTTTGAAGTTAACATGACCAAGTCTTCTATGCCATAACATGGATTCATCCATTGTGGCCTTTGCAAGCAAGCAAGCATAATCATCTTAAGCTACAATGTTGTTCATAACAAAGCTATAGAGATTGTCTTTTCTAGGAATTTTAAGAAGAATCACTTTCATCAGCATCTTAAAATCCTTAAAAAGAACAAAGCACATATCTTTGGTAAAAAGAACATTGTTCATCTTGTCACACATTTGTGACACACTAAAAGATTGTACTTTAGCTCTTTTACATAGTACACATGTTCAAAGTCCAAGTTACCAGTTTTGATAACTCCTTTACCAAAGAACTTTTCCATTTACTCCACCTCCAAACTGACATACCGCCCATCCTAATGCTCGAAATCGAAAGATAGGACTTGTTGCCTCATGTGCCTTGAACACCCACTATCTCAGATATCCTTGACTGATCTTTTTTCCTTGGATGTTCCCCGCACATAAGAGTAAAGAGTTAGTTTCTTTTGGGGACCCAAGCCATGATTGACTTGATCTGCCTCGTGTATCAATATAGTTAAATCTATCAAAGGTCATTGATACACCATTGGGATTGGTTGTAGAGGTATTTCCTTTAGGCTTCCATTCCCAACGTCGAGGCCTTCACAAAGATTGCCCATGTCCCATCTTTTCTTGTTTACAACCCTAGCAAAGTGGTAACTTTGAATGAGCATGGAAACCGGTTTCCTTTAGGCACCCACTGTTGGTTATAGTTAACCTTTTAGCTTGAAAAGTTCCTTTCCTGTTGTGTGCATTTTCAAAAGTTGTTTTGGAGTTTGCACTTTTAACATGTGACTTAGGGAGCAAGATGTTACAGCTTTTTGGTGGCAAATGTTTTGAGGCCACTTCTTAGTTGAACTGCTCTTGGGACCATTTTGCAATGTGAAATAGGGTGTACATTATGTTGAAACCTGTTAGTCTCCACCCTTTTATTCCCATGGACTTCCCTTCTCTCAACACGATAGTCACAATAAGCATGTAAATGATCAAAACTACCACAGATATAGCATGCCTTATTGTACATTACAAAATCACTACCTAGTTGTTGAGATTTAACATGATTCCAACTCCTCTGGTTACACCTAGAGTCAGAGCTTGTTCCAATACATCTCAAAGATACCTTACAGCTTGGTCTAGGTTTATTTATTGGTTTCCTAGGTTCCTCTGTAACAGTATTAACAACTTTTGGGATAGAAGCCTCTACATTCTTTTTAACATTCTCATCAACAACAGATGAGTCCTTAGCACTCTCAAAAAAATCATTATCATACTTAACCTCATTCTCATTTTTCACAGTTGTGTCCTTTAAAGGACCATATTCTCTTTCAAGATCCTTAAACTCTTCTAGTCCTGTATGAGCTAAATCTATACCTGGAGGTGATGGTACACCTCTTAGTGGTGGAGGCACTGTTTTATAACCCATACCAGACTTAGCTTTATTAATTATTTGAGCATTCCAAATTTTATCAATTGACTTTGACTGATAATACAAAGTGTCAACAAATAAATTAACATTCTCAGTTTTCTCTTTAAGCTTTTCAAACTCTTTTTGGTATGCTTCATTTACAGCTTTTGTATGTTCTACCTCTCTTCTAAGAAGAATCATATCATCGTTGTATTTTGACTCATTATCTTGATAGTGTTTTAGTTGAGTTTCCAATACAGCTATAGCTCTCCTAAGGTTAGATACAGTATAATTAGCAGTATACAACTCTTGTCTTTCATTAGAATATAAATCATTAAGTCTTTCAACTTCTCTAGCAGCCCTACATGTTTTAGAACAACTTTCAAAGTTTTGTACCTCAGAATCAGAGAAAGCCATAAGAGCAAATTCAGTAGCAACAAGAGCAACATCTATATGTTCTTCTTCTTGATCATCAGCCACGAAACTCCAATCATAGCTTACACCATCAATAGCCAACATTGCCTTTGGTTCTTCCACAGTTGGTTCCTTCTTTTGCTTGTACCAAGTTGACCTGTTGTCCTTGGTCTTTGGTCTTCTACATTCTCTAGCAAAATGTCCAAACTTGTGGTAGTTAAAGCACTCCACTTTCTTCTTATCAAAACCTGCAGTTTCAGTCCCATTGATGTGTATAGGCTTGCCAGTCTTCTTGTAGAATTTCCTAGCCCTTATGCTAAGAAGAGCTACCTGCCATTTAATATCCATCTCCTCCAAGTCATCTTCATCAATTTGCTCTATGTCTTCATGAGTTAAGATAGAGCCATCTACTTGAGTAGAGATGAAAGCATAAAAGGTAGGATCTCCAATACTAGCAACCTTCTTCTTTGATCCTGCAACGGTAACATTAACATTACCAGTGGAAACTTTAGAACTAGCAATGGCAACATCATCATCACTGTCATCTTCAGAATCATCACTGTCAACAGAGGTTGACAACAATGCCAAGCTACTAGAGCTTGAACCAAGTTTCCCTGCCTTCTTCACCCTTTGCTCAATAAGTTTGAAGTTGTTGTAAAGGTCATTGAGCTTCATTGTTTCTATATCTGATTTGTTTTCCCAGACAGTAACATTAGTTTGAAACTCTGAAGGAAAACTTCTTAGAAACTTCAAATTGAGGTCTTCCTTTTCTACCTCAATGCCAAACACAGTTAGTTGTGTAACAATCTTCTGAAGTTTGGTAAAGATGCTATCAAGTGAGTCATTGCTTGAAGCAGAGAAGTTTTCATAACTTTGCTTCAACAATGTCTTTTGTGTCTTCTTTGTGGCATCATTACCACCAAACACTGAGCAAATGTCTTCAAATAGTTCTTTAGCAGTCATGTGCTTGCTGAATGCAATGATCTGATCTCTAGGAAGAGTCATCAGCAACAAACTTCTAGCCTTAAGATCATTCTTCTTACAAGCTTTTTCAATACTAGATTCAGCACGTAAACTTTCACAACATCTGTGTCACCAACCTTCACAGTTCTAGTCACAGGCTTGAAAGAATCACCAGTTTGAATGATCTCCCAAAGAGCATAGTCTTGAATGAGAAAGTATTGCTCAATCAGTATCCTCCACATCTCTAACTCATTAAGTTTGAGCTTAGGTAGCCTTGGTGTAGAAGAGTTGGACTGGTTGTTTTCCATCTCCATTGAATTGAGTGAGTAGGTTAAGCTTATTCCTTGGATCTTCTAAAACAAAATATCGAACTCGCTCACTGATACCACTTGATGGATCTGGACACACCTTGTGTCAATGATATTTTGTATAATATTATTAAGCACGCGGAATTTACTTAGTAATACTTATAAGATGGATTGTATGATGTATTGTATGTAAACACAGATTAAACACAAAACTTAAGCTCCAATATTATTGATGAATAATACGAGTGATCTTGCTTATCACTAGGGTTACACCTTGAAGCCTTTGTGAGTAATACGTAGGTAATTAAGTAAGTACCTAAGACAATGACCTAGGACCTCCTTTTATACAACAAGGAGTCCTTTACAAGATAAGTATAAAGCTAACATTATAGAATATACACAAGATCTATTCAATACTTATCTAGATGCGTTAAACTAAACATTATCTAATAGCAGTGGTAATAATGTACCAGCAGTGGTAATACGTTTCCACTGCTAGTGTTAATCCGAGCAGTGTAAACCACAACTATCCGTGGTAATGGATTATTCCCAACAGAAGCTTATGTTGTTCTTTGTAGGGCTTGGAAGAAAAAACCGTCTGCTGATGCAGTGAGACTTCATTCGTTGTATTTTAATGCCAACTGAGGTCAAATTAAGCTCCGTTTCTTCATTTGTTCTTGAAGAAAACCGTCTGCTGATGCAGTGAGACCTCTTACATTGCATTTTTCCATGCCAACTCTACATAGAAGTCCAATGAAGCTCCGTTTCTTCATTAGACAACCCAAGATATAGTTACCCTTTTCTTTCGGCATCCAATCATCTTCAATTGTGGGATCCGGATCGGGAACATTCTTATATACCAATATACCTGCATACGTTAGTGAACACACATACAGATATATGGTGGTCGATGATTCTTAGGAAAGAGATCAATAATAGAAAAGTGTAGTATTACGGGGTAACTCAAACGTGTTAGGTTTGAGCACCGAGATCGTTCCGAACGAGGGTTGAATGGAATTTCCAACTCACGTCGCGATTATCGGGATTTGAATGTGTTAAAAAGGATTTGAGGATTTCTAAACTACGGGGCAAGCAATAATAATAAAAGGCATATAAATCTACTAATCCTAAGGTGCAAACAAGTAATCTCAATTAAGTACGTAAATAGAACTAAAGACGCAAATTACTTTATGCTAAAAAAAGCGTATTCTAAAATGCAAATTAATCTATTTTAACCCCTAAAAGTGATCTAATATTTCTCTAAATGTGATTTAAAAATTATCTAAAATTTAAAACTTTTTTTTTGGTCTTTTTTTTTTTATTTTTGATTTTTTTGAAAATAGCGAAATATATTTTTTTTGACTTTTTATTATTTTTTTTTAAGAGATTTTTCTTTTAAAAACTAATTTAACTAACTAAAGTTTAAACTAAAATTTAAATGACAAACTACAACTAGTGACGATGAATATTAAGCTAAGAGAATGATACTAAAAAGACTTAACATGCATCATACGAAAAGTTAAACGTAACGGTAAACTAAGAATCTAAGCTAAAAAAAGTAAGAGAATAGAACCCGATGATGAAACGAGAGGAATAAAACCACCCGATCAAATAAGCACAAATTAACACAAAAGTTTACAACTTTATTAATCTTATCAACTAATTAGTAAATAAAGTTTAAAACTTTATTCACTAACAAGCTTAAAAATTACTAAAGTTTCAAACTTTATGTATTAAAAATGCTTAATGACTCTTAAGCTCCGGCCTTAGCGGTAGAGATGAAGATAAACACAAAAAAAAATCAAAACTTTAAGGGTTAGCACAAATATATAAATATAAAATTTTTATAATAAAAAGCTAAAATAAAAGATAAACTAATCTTAATAAATCAAATCTTAACCACCAAACTCTCTCAAGGAGATATGTTTCCACAAAAACTAATTTGGTTATTAAGGTTAAGATTTAAAATATAAGTTTATTTTTTATTTTTTATTTTATTTTTTTTAGGAAAGGAAATAAATCAAGGAAAAATATCAAATGAACTCCGAAAATTCCAAATATTTTTTAGAAACATTAGAAAACTGATAGAAGCTCACAGAAAACTTTTTAGAATTTTCGGAATTAAATAAGTATTGTTTTTCGATTTTTATGTTTAAAATAGCAAATAAATCAAAATAAATAGTAAACTAGTTCAAAAAAATATAAAAAATTCACACTATCTTAAGAAAACTATGAGAAGTTACCAGAAAATCTAAAATATTTTTTTAACGTTTTTTACTATTTTTTAAAATAAATTTGAAACAGTTTTTTAGAGAAAAGGACAAACTGTTTTGATTTTTAAAAATACTAAATCAGCTTTCAGAAAATTACAAAGTTTTATGATGAAAATAAAATATATTTTTGGATTTTTTGTGGAAAGGACAAGATTTTTAGAGACTTTTTACTATTTTTAAGCTAAATAAAAAATAAAACGTGAGCTTTAATAAAAAAAACTAAACTTTTATAAAAATATAAATATGATATGTTGAGCGTGTGCACGGAGCGTATAAAATACACTCACACAATCTTACTATAACTCAACTCTTCATGGCATATTTTTATAAAAAGTTTTATAAAAATAAAATGAAATAAAAAGGATTAAGAGATAAGAAGAATATAGAGATGCAAGAAATAAATAAAACTTTTATAAAACTAAAGAGCATAAAAATAAAATACAAGAGTTTGGGTACAAAATACAAATAAATATGATAAAATGAGGAGAGGGAGGTGGGTATTTATAAACTCCCAAGTTACACTTTGACCCCTAATAATTTTTCATAAAAGTCTCTAAACTATTTAGATCTTGGCACAAATAAAACCCTCCAAACTTGGTCCTCAAGTTGATTTTTTCTTTTTCTTTTCTTTCTTCTATTTTTCTTTTTCTTCTATTTCTTTTTCTTCTTAATTAATTAATTCTTCGTTTGGTCTTTAAATTTTTCTTCTCTTGTCTCGATGCTTCAAATAAAATTATCATTGGTCCGTAACCGTGCTCCTTCCCTTCTCGTGCTCGTTTTTGTCCACTTGTTTTCTTTTTGTCCATTTTACAATATCCGTTACCTGCACATACATAAACACAAAAACACAAATATTTATGGCTTTATGGGTTAGTTTTTGGTCTTTTTGGTCCGGTTTTGATAACGAAAAGGTATATGTTTTTACATATACCAAAATACCCCAGACGAGAAGATTGCCGTGTTCTCACGCAATGTAATCAACTCACGCTTCTAAAAACAAAGATTTCAATCTCTTTCTACTAAACCTATGAAAAGTAGCAAAGATTCCTCAAAAGAGATTAAGAAACCCTTATTTCTAAAAATGCCCCGTTTACCTTTTAATCCACATATAGATATTACGGTTAAGCACATTCCAATTATGCGTGACGGTTTGTTGAACTTTCATGTCGATCAATAACTCCAACATTTTTCAAACGACACGTTAGGATCACTAAGTAGGAAACACAACACAGGGTGAAGTGACCATACGGATAGAATACATCGTCCCTAATTTTTCACAAGTCCCCAAACTAAGCGTAAAATCGAAATCATTGTTAAATATGACTTTAGATGCTAACACTACCCATGGAAGTTACTTGTGTAATTACCGTTTGCTCCCATTTTCCTATTTTCCTCTATTTATTTTATTTTTGTGAGAAATGAATTTCTTCAAGTTTCTCGTTTCATTAGGTTTTATTCCAATAAAGATATGAAGCTAAGTCGATAATTAGTTATCCATCTTCCCTCGAAAACCGTTGCACACAAGAATGAGGTCCACATCAAGGTCCTAATTTCACACGATTTAGGGAGAATATCCTTTTTATGGCAACCGAGACAACTCATCTACGAGTCCAGAGACAGAAGCTTTATTTAGACATCTCCCGGATCCAAAGTTTGGCTTAACACTATTTCAGCACATTTGCATTTTTGCAATTTAGGCCCTTGGACTTTTCAACCACTAACTCAACGGGATTACCGTTTTATCAGAAGTCTTATTATGACTTTAGATTTTCCTCAACCTTTTTAGAAGTCCATGACAACGGGGGTACCGTCGGACATAGAAAACTTTTATGGCTTTGGATTTTTCAACTTTAATACATTTGGGCTTTATTTCATGTTAATTTTTGTGCCAAACTCCGAATCCTACGGCTTTTATAACAATAGAAACAATAGCACAAACTATCGTGAATCAGTTGTCTATTACACCGCAACACCGACAGTACCTTGATGTGTACCCAACTCTCATGGGCAAGGATTCTCTAAAGAAGAATAAAGAACTAACTATCGTCAAAAACTCAACATCTCTAATTATTTATTCACATATATGGGGTGAAACAATTTTGTGGGAACAAAAAGCCATAAATACCTTCGATGGGCTCTAAAGAGAACCAACTACTCCACGCTTAACATCTAAACTCATAAGTAACTCTATCATTTCTCGATCTCCGCAAATTTAAAATCCCAAATAATGAGATCCGCGGATGCTTAGCCGATAATTTTTAGATTATCTATGGTTAAGGGAACAAGCTAGGGCTCAACACGGCCGGTCAAGTCATAATTCTATTCCTACCCTCACCGTGAAAGTCAACAAGGTGTCTAAACATATATTAATTTAGCAAATGCTTCGTCTAATGAAATTAAGTCATGCATATTTAAAGTCACTCAGGGAAACTTGCAAATTCTTGGCTTTGTGAGCTAGAATTCGCATTTTATAGCTTCTTGTCTAAGAGACTAGCAAACTTTTCAATCAAAAAGACTTAACAAAAGCTTCAAAATTTTTAAATTTCCTCATTTTTGCACAATTTTTAACTTTTTTTTAAGGAAAAACGGAGTTGCACGAGTACACGGCAAAAAACAAGCAAGTGCGGTCAAATCAAATCGAAGATTACCCACCCCAGACTAAAACGAAACATTGTCCTCAATGTTTAAAGGTAAGGGTTCTCAACGTAAATCTAAAGCCATTGGTTAGTTATGCTAATAGATAAACGATAATCGATAAAGATTTTGGATATCGGATTTCCATAAGAGCGTCGAAACATGAAACTCGAGTGGAGAAAAGACAAAACTTCGAGCACGAGAGTCTTCATGTATCGAGGAGAATCCTGGACATAAACAACAACAACACGAAACACGAGAATTAGAAGAGGCGAACCTCCTCACGTCACTTATTAGAAAAGATAAATAAGATAAAAGGATAAGCATGGGGTGCCTCCCACGAAGCGCTACTGTTTTTGGTCACCGAGTCGCTAGCCTGACTCGTCCCCGAATTGATTTGTCCTTGGGGAAACAAGCGGAAGGGATACCCGGATCAAAGATGGTATCCTCACTCCGAAGGGAAAGAGAATGGGTGGGTTGGGAGGGGAAGAAAATGTCGGGCTCAAGCACATAAGGGATAACTTCTCCCAAACTCACATAAGGTATATGAAGAAAGAATGATCCATCATCCGGTGGTTTTGCGGGTGGACGACGGGATGACGGATCAAAGAGAAATGACTCCATAGAAGAAGGGAGTCCATGGTACAGAGAAATGTAGTTTGAAGGTTTAACAATGAAGGCATCCAAGAGAGGATCCTTTTTCCGGTTCATCATATTCATTTTCTTCATTCTCGGAAAGAATCGAGTCGGTGGGAGCAAGTTCATCGGTGAACTTCTCGAAGTAAATCGACGGATCTTGATATAACAAATATTCAATTTCGGGTAAGTCGGCTCTAAAATCAAAGACGTCATCCTCACTTCCCGGTGGAAGAGGATCCATGCGAGCGAGTTCATCGGCGAACTCCTCGAGAAGTAAATCAATGGAAGAATCCTTGAGCTCGGGCTCCGAAGGATTAGTAGACGGCTTGACTTCTTTAATTTCATTTTCTTTTGGAGAGAGTGAAGAGAGCATTTCTTCAATTAAACGAATATCTCCCTCGATGTCGATGTCGGCATTATCAATTTCCGGTGAAACTGAATCACTTTTCAAATAAGCCTCGATTTCTTCCATGATAGAATCATCCTCCTCAAATTTAGTGAGGGAAGAGGAAGAATCAGAAATGATTTGTTTAGAAGAAAGTTCAATATTTTCGTAAGAAGGAGTGGGATTTCCACTCAAAGAAAACTCGACGTTCTTAAGTTCAACACAACAAACAGAAAGCGGAGGTGGGACAAGTGGTGTGCTCTTAGAGCTAGCATTTTCCACCACAACCGTTGTAGACTCCTTTTCTAATTTCTTTTTTTGTTCAACACGTATCGTCGACAAACTCTTAACCATAAAACGTGAAAGACTCGGATCAATTCTCGATGTCTTAGGCCCAACTTTTGAACCACCGGAGGTTGGACGTTTTTGGTACTTCCGTTATTAGTAGGAATTCCGGGTCCTTTGTCACCTCGGTGTCATTAATTTTGGCCACATCATATTGGTTGGTTAGAGATTTGGAAGTATGGTTAACATTGAACGTGAGGGCTTCATTTCCTACTCGTAAAGTGATCTCTCCTTCATACACATCAATCAACGCATGGCCCGTCCTTAAGAAACTCCTTCCGAGAATGAGGGGTACTCGAGGATCGGCATCAAAATCGACTACAACAAAATCAGCGGGAAAATCGAACTTCCCCACTTTGACAAAGACATCCTTGGCTATACCTTTTGTTTTCGTAGTAGTACGGTCGGCTAGCTCGAGGGTCATACATGTTGGGGTAAGTGGGGGTAATGAAAGCTTTTCGTAGATTGATTTCGGCATCAAATTGATACTCGCGCCAAGATCGGCCAAGGCGAAGCATTGAATAATTCCTTGAAAATCGCACGGAATGAGAAACTTGCCAGGGTCACCTAACTTTTCGGGAAGTTTCTTGAGAATAACCGCCGAACAATTCTCATTCAAAGACGTTTTGCCAAATCCACAATTTTCTCTTTGTTACTTAATAATCCCTTTAGTGTCGAAACAAACTTAGGCATGAGAAGAAGAGCATCCGCGAAGCTAATTTCGAAGTGTAGATCTTGAAATATTTGAAAGAATTTTTCCATTTGAAGATTTGCTTGTTCGCGTTGCTTTTGATCATTCATCCTTGACGTGCGGAAGTGTTGTTTTTAGATTAGTCTTTTCAGCACTAACCGGAGCATCCTTAGGCTCAGACGTCGGGACAACCGTAGGTTGGACATTCTCGGTACTCCCCTTATTAGTAGGAAGCACCGGGTCCTTTGTCACCCGGTCTCACGGTCTACCACACGAGAAGGAGAAGAAGAAATAGTGGTAGGAGCCGTGGGTCCATCATAAGCTACACCACTTCGGGTAGTGATCGCTTTCATGTCACCTCTCGGGTTGGGAATCGTGTTACTCGGAAGAGTACTAGAACCCGAGGGTTGAGAATAAGAAGTAGAAGCTTGATTGGCTTGAAAGAAACTAGCCATCATATTCCTCATTTCACTCATCTGCTTGTTACTCGTAGCTTCCATTTCCCTTTTGAAATCATTCCTCATACTGGTGATTTGAGTTTGCAAACTTTTAATGGTATTATCGGAGTTCTTCATGTATGTTAGAAACTCGTTGTTCGGAGCAGCTTGATGAGGTGCTTGATATTGTTGTTGAGGAGGTTGTTGATAAACTTGAGGTGGAGGAGCTTGGTAGTTTTGATTACCATGATTAACATTAGCTCCTCGGTTTTGATTGTAAGATTGGTTTTGATAACGGTTTTGGTTTTGTTGAGGAACGGGTGCAAAACCGGTTGGTCCCATTTGGTTGGCACGGTATCCTTGGTTCGATGTTGAACCGGATTAGCGATGCTACGGAAGCATTTCGAGATCTCCATCGGTGGCTTGACAATTATAGTACGAATGAGGACCACCGCAAATAACACATGTTTCGGTAACGGCTTTGACTGGTTCGGATTTCAAATTCTTAAACTCTCTCATCATCGAATTAATAGCATGAGTAAGGTCACACCCACTTAACTCACTCCTCTGAACGTAGTTATCATTAGTAGCGATCTTAGAAACAACCGGACGGTTTCTAGACGAGAAAACTTTTGACTTATTTTCGATTATCGTTCTAATATCGGCGGGCATACGACTCAAGATGTTACCACCGGCGGCTGCGTTAAGCGAATCTTGATCGGACGGCGTTAAAGCATTGTAGAACGTACCAATATGATGAAGATCGGTAAAACCATGATTTGGGCATTTACGTAAAAGTTCTTTGAATCTATCCCATGCTTCTCCAAAACTTTCATCGAATTTTTGTTGAAAATTAATGATTTGATTTCGTAACATTGTAATTTTCGAAGGAGGAAAGAATTGATTCACAAACTTCTTAGAAAGATCGGCCCATGTTGTAATTGATTGAGGGGGTTCTTTTTCGAGCCAAGTCCGGGCTGCCCCCTCAAGAGAAAACGGAAACAATCTCAACTTAAGCGACTCATGAGTGACGCCTTGAAAGTTTATCGTAGAAGCAACTTGATTAAACCAACGGAGGTGTGCGTGGGGCTCCTCATGATCCAAACCACAAAAGGTTTATTTGAAACCAATTGAATTAAGTTCGTTTTTAGTTCAAAATTCTCGGTATCAAGTGGTGGAATAACGATAGCATCACCGTAGCCGTCTATGGGAGCTTGAAGTAACTCGATCATCGTTCGAGTATCTGCCATGACGACGGGTTCTTCAACGATAGTACGTAACTTGGGTACGTCTATTCTACGATTGCGATTACGTCGTGGATCTGAGAACGAAAGTGCGCATGCACAAAAAAATCCAAAAATCAAAAAGTGAAAAATAATTTTGAAAAAGGAAAATCTTTTAGGTTTTTATATTTAGAAAACTTTGAAAACACAATATTTTTGTAACCTTCGCGTCAACCGGTGCTCGGTAGCTCCCAAAAGTACGCGCAGTGGCGGGAACAAAGAGTGGATCGTTCTTCAGCGCAATTTAATGTCAAGACTTTCTTTATACCCGTGTATAGGTTGTACTTCGAGGTGAGCCGGCGTAACAATTGGCGTTTCGGTTTGTTTTGTTGGTTTTTACTTTTTATGGTTTTGTAAACACTCTAGGAAGAATGTTTTGGTTTTTAGATTTTTTGGGTTTTGAAAAGATATATTTACAAAAATGACGGTAACTTCACTCGGGGAAGGATCTTCAAATGCACGCGATTCGAGACGGAAATACGAAAACTCGCTACAAGCCCTCCCCGGCAGCGGCGCCAAAAATTGATTCTTAGGAAAGAGATCAATAATAGAAAAATGTAGTATTACGGGGTAACTCAAACGTGTTAGGTTTGAGCACCGAGATCGTTCCGAACGAGGGTTGAATGGAATGTCCAACTCACGTCGCGATTATCGGGATTTGAATGTGTTAAAAAGGATTTGAGGATTTCTAAACTACGGGGCAAGCAATAATAATAAAAGGCATATAAATCTACTAATCCTAAGGTGCAAACAAGTAATCTCAATTAAGTACGTAAATAGAACTAAAGACGCAAATTACTATATGCTAAAAAAAGCGTATTCTAAAATGCAAATTAATCTATTTTAACCCCTAAAAGTGATCTAATATTTCTCTACAACTAAAAATGTGATTTAAAAATTATCTAAAATTTAAAACTATATATTTTTTTTTGGTCTTTTTTTTTATTTTTGATTTTTTTGAAAATAGCGAAATATTTTTTTTTTGACTTTTTATTTATTTTTTTTAAGAGATTTTTCTTTTAAAAACTAATTTAACTAATTAAAGTTTAAACTAAAATTTAAATGACAAACTACAACTAGTGACGATGAATATTAAGCTAAGAGAATGATACTAAAAAGACTTAACAAGCATCATACGAAAAATTAAACGTAACGGTAAACTAAGAATCTAAGCTAAAAAAAGTAAGAGAATAGAACCCGATGATGAAACGAGAGGAATAAAACCACCCGATCAAATAAGCACAAATTAACATAAAAGTTTACAACTTTATTAATCTTATCAACTAATTAGTAAGTAAAGTTTAAAACTTTATTCACTAACAAGCTTAAAATTTACTAAAGTTTCAAACTTTATGTATTAAAAATGCTTAATGACCCTTAAGCTCCGGCCTTAGCGGTAGAGATGAAGATAAACACAAAAAAAAAATCAAAACTTTAAGGGTTAGCACAAATATATAAATATAAGATTTTTATAATAAAAAGCTAAAATAAAAGACAAACTAATCTTAATAAATCAAATCTTAACCACCAAATTCTCTCAAGGAGATATGTTTCCACAAAAACTAATTTGGTTATTAAGGTTAAGATTTAAAATGTAACTTTTTTTTTTTTTTTTTTTAATTTTTTTTTAGGAAAGGAAATAAATCAAGGAAAAATATCAAATGAACTCCGAAAATTCCAAATACTTTTCAGAAACATTAGAAAACTGATAGAAGCTCACAGAAAACTTTTTAGAATTTTCGGAATTAATTAAGTATTGTTTTTCTATTTTTATGTTTAAAATAGCAAATAAATCAAAATAAATAGTAAACTAGTTCAAAAAAATATAAAAAATTCACACTATCTTAAGAAAACTATGAGAAGTTACCAGAAAATCTAAAAATATTTTTTAACGTTTTTACTATTTTTAAAATAAATTTCAAACAGATTTTTTAGAGAAAAGGACAGAAACTGTTTTGATTTTTAAAAATACTAAATCATCAGAAAATTACGAAAGTTTTATGAAGAAAATAAAATATATTTTGGATTTTTGTGAAAAGGACAAGATTTTTAGAGACTTTTTACTATTTTTAAGCTAAATAAAACAATAAAAACGTGAGCTTTAATAAAAAAAAAAAAAAACTAAACTTTTATAAAAATATAAATATGATATACTGAGCGTGTGCACGGAGCGTATAAAATACACTCACACAATCTTACTATAACTCAATCTTCATGGCATATTTTTATAAAAAGTTTTATAAAAATAAAATGAAATAAAAAGGATTAAGAGATGAGAAGAATATAGAGATGCAAGAAATAAATAAAAATTTTATAAAACTAAAGAGCATAAAAATAAAATACAAGAGTTTGGGTACAAAATACAAATAAAGATGATAAAATGAGGTGAGGGAGGTGGGTATTTATAAACTCCCAAGTTACACTTTGACCCCTAATAATTTTTCATAAAAGTCTCTAAACTATTTAGATCTTGGCACAAATAAAACCCTCAAAACTTGGTCCTCAAGTTGAATTTTTCTCTTTCTTTTCTTTCTTCTATTTTTCTTTTTCTTCTCTTTCTTTTTCTTCTTAATTAATTAATTCTTCGTTTGGTCTTTAAATTTTTCTTCTCTTGTCTCGATGCTTCAAATAAAATTATCATTGGTCCCGTAACTTCGTGCTCCTTCCTTTCTCGTGCTCGTTTTTGTCCACTTGTCTTCTTTTTGTCCATTTTACAATATCCGTTACCTGCACATACATAAACACAAAACACAAATATTTATGGCTTTAGGGGTTAGTTTTTGGTCTTTTTGGTCCGGTTTTGATAACGAAAAGGTATATGTTTTAACATATACCAAAATACCCCAGACGAGAAGATTGCCGTGTCCTCACGCAATGTATTCAACTCACGCTTCTAAAACTAATGATTTCAATCTCTTTCTACTAAACCTATGAAAAGTAGCAAAGATTCCTCAAAAGAGATTAAGAAACCCTTATTTCTAAAAACGCCCTGTTTACCTTTTAATTCACATATAGATATTACGGTTAAGCACATTCCAATTATGAGTGACGGTTTGTTGAACTTTCATGTCGATCAATAACTCCAACATTTTTCAAACGACACGTTAGGATCACTAAGTAGGAAACACAACACAGCGTGAAGTGACCATATGGATAGAATACATCGTCCCTGATTTTCACAAGTCCCCAAACTAAGCGTAAAATCGAAATCATTGTTAAATATGACTTTAGATGCTAACACTACCCATGGAAGTTACTTGTGTAATTACCGTTTGCTCCCATTTTCCTATTTTCCTCTATTTATTTTATTTTTGTGAGAAATGAATTTCTTCAAGTTTCTCGTTTCGATAGGTTTTATTCCGATAAAGATATGAAGCTAAGTCGATAATTAGTTATCCATCTTCCCTCGAAAACCGTTGCACACAAGAATGAGGTCCACATAAAGGTCCTAATTTCACACGATTTAGGGAGAATATCCTTTTTATGGCAACCGAGACAACTCATCTACGAGTCCAGAGACAGAAGCTTTATTTAGACATCTCCCGGATCGAAAGTTTGGCTTAACACTATTTCAGCACATTTGCATTTTTGCAATTTAGGCCCTTGGTCTTTTCAACCACTAACTCAACGGGATTACCGTTTTATCGGAAGTCTTATTATGACTTTGGATTTTCCTCAACCATTTTAGAAGTCCATGACAACGGGGTACCGTCGGACATAGAAAACTTTTATGGCTTTGGATTTTTCAACTTTAATACATTTGGGCTTTATTTCATGTTAATTTTTGTGCCAAACTCCGAATCCTACGGCTTTTATAACAATAGAAACAATAGCAAAGCAAACTATCGGAATCAGTTGTCTATACACCGCAACACTGACAGTACCTTGATGTGTACCCAACTCTCATGGGCAAGGATTCTCTAAAGAAGAATAAAGAACTAACAGGCTGTTGGATATGCATGATTGCTCACATCTTTCACACTAGATGTTGGATATGCATTTATCAGGACTTGCATAACCACCCATTCCTTCTATCTTGATGGCTGGATATGCATGACCGGTACGACGAAGATGCTAAGGATCAAAATGGGAAGGATGGATTGATGAAAACGATGATGATGAAGATGACCACGTATGTCATGTGTGCTTCATCTGCTGATTTCACCAAAAAGCAATCCTTCCACCTTCCTTAACCCCTTCCTTTATACGATATGTGATGATGCACCATGATATGACGCAGGAAGTGCTAGAACCACCTGTCTATCCTTAGGGAGTGGCGGATTTCTGGCACGTGTCCTTTGTTGTGGTTGCGGTGCTGGAGGTTGGGAGTAAGATGTTCTCTCCTTATAGGAGTCATCAGAATCATCAGCAGATTCATTTGGATTCACTACACTATCATCTTCTGAAGAAGGGAGAAAGGGTGATTTTCCTGATCGTGGATATGGTTGAGGAAAGTAATGAAGCCATGGGTTTGAATCATCACTTGATGATGATGATGAGGATGATGTTGTGAGATCCATGATCTCAGGTTTAGTACTCATGGTTGATTGTGGTTAATTTTGGAGCATTGATGAAATTAGGGTTTGTGATGATATTTGGGGTTTTTGGATGAAGAGTTATGTGTGCATTGGGATTGTTTTATAGACAGTTTCAAGACTTAATGAGACTTAATGCGTGTGGGTGAAACAGTAAAAAGATATTTACTGAAGCTTCTTGAATACGTGATCTATTTCTGCAGATTAGTATTCTTCAGCAGAATGGCTAGTGTTTCTACCGAAGTTGAAAGTTACATTGGGTAAAAGTAGAAGTACACGTCAGCACTGGTCAACACTTGACCAAAATTGGGAAACTACTACTTATTCTCTATTCGCATATCTTCGTCTCAAATTAAAAGTTTCCCTCATTACCCACATTCAAAACACTTTCACTTGAGTGAATCTTAACCCTAATTTATGATTTTTCTCATGGCGCTTCAATTCAAGCATGATCATAATAAAGTCGCTTTTCTGGGAACAGCTAAGGGTGATGAGTTGTATAGACCAATGGTAGAATTCTTACAGAGGTCCAAGATTCATTATGCTTTAACACATTCTCCGAATGTAATTTATGAATCGTTGGTTACTCAATTTTGGGCGATTGCTATCAAACGGAGTGATACAGAGATTGTTGCAATGATTGATGAACGAGCATGTGGTGACAAAGGAGCTAATAAGAAGACAACTTCATTTGGATGATGAGAATGGGGTTTCTCATTCTAATGCGGTGGATATTCTTGCTGAATTAAGAGCTATTGGATATCGGGTGTAAGGACCGATATGTGGTTAAAGAATCATTTATGTCCTATGTGGAGGTTTTTGGTTCACACCTTGCTTCAGTGTTTGAGCAATAAATCTGGAGGATGGGATCAATTTTCTACACACGGGATGTGGTATTGTTAGTCTTTCTCAGGGTTTGACTTATAATTTCTCTAAGTATATTTTTGATAATATGGTTGAAAATATAGATAAGAAAAAGCATAAGTTTTTGATGTACCCTAGGTTTCTTCAGATAATTTTAGACATTACCACACAAGCCCAAGACTTTTATTCCATAGGAGCTTTAACGGCTAAACTATTTGCTTCCATGAGAACTAAGTATGAGGGGGCACATTATCCTTTGCTAGCGGCTATGTTGCCTCAAGGCAATGAGGCTGCTGAAGAAGGAAATGTTGTTGGTTCTCCACCTTCTACTCTTTGCTTGATGGGAATCCATCAGGTGACAATAGATGAAGGCCCTTCTAATGCTGCTGAAACACATCTTGTTACTCCTGAACGACCTTTGTCCACTCCTTCACCTAGACCTAGTCCACCACCTACACAGGTTCCTCATGATGAGGTTGAGACCGACTTTAATAGGCTGCCTACTCCTAGTCCTGTTAGAGATCCAATTGATGATAATGTTCCATTCATTGAGCATGTTGATGTTTCTTCTGAAAGGTCCAATGATGCTCCCATTCCCACAGAGCAATCTGCTGGTGGAGCTGAGGAATCTATTACATTTACATATTTATATGCTTTAGTGAACAGGTATGGAACTGAGGTTACTAATGTCAAGAAGGAGCTTGCAGAGACTAAAACTAAGCTTGGTGGTGAGATTGTTGAATTGAAAAGAAAGGTTAAGGATTTGGAGACACAAATGGGTCAGAGAAGAAAAAGGAGATTGGATGTTTCTTCTGATGAGGAGAACATGGATGATCAGTTTCAGTCTCTTGATCTGTTGGCTAATGTAGCTCAAGAATCGAATATTTCTACACCGAAGGTTGGTACATCTGTACAGCAAAAGGAGCCAATTTTGTTTACTAGACGAAGGAGAAAGCCATATGTGCATGAGGATACATTGCAAAGTGCAGATATTTCAACTACTGAAGGACATGTTGTTGCTGATTTTCCTTTGATCGAAATTGCTGGTGCAGGTGTTCAAGCTACCAATGTACTATCTAAACCTGCTTCTATACCTTTCACTGATACTTCTGAAGTGTTTCTTGCTGGGAGGAAATTTAATTTGAATCCAGAAGTAGATGTATTTTCAACACCTGTTGAAGATTTATCTCACTATGTTTCTTCTGAAGTACATCTGGACGAATCTTCTGAAGTTCCTTTTATGGATACTCCTTCAGCTGATGCTATTTTTGAATCTTCTGATAAAGGAAAAGGAGTAATGGTTGATCTTGAGCTTGGTCAGATCCGGTAAGTGAACAGAAAGGTTAGCACAACAAAGGATGCTAGATGAATGTGCTAATTTGAAGAAAAGTGCTGAATTGGCTCAACAGATTGAAGCTGAGTCTATTTCTAAATTGCCTCCTGAGAGAAAAAAAGAATTAGATGAAATGGCTACACAGATGTCTGATGAACACTGGGATGTTTACACTCAGCAAGCTATTTCTAATCCTTCACTTGCTCAGAGTATTTTGGGAGCAGATTTTAATAGTGCTGATTTTGTGGCTCAAATGATGGCTCTTGGACAAGAAAAGAAGAAAGAAGCTATGGCAAAAAGGAAAGCTATTCAAACTCAAAAGAACATGACTAAGAAAATAAGAGCACAATCTGCAGCTCCAACAAAAGATTATATGAGGAAAGTAGTGAAATATCAGAGTTGCTCTCTTTATAACTCTGGTATGACTATGAAGCAGGTTAAGGCTTTACCTGATGCTGAGTTAATCCATCATTACAATAATATTATGAAGTTTACTTCATCTAGTCCTGCTTCTGCATCTAGTTTGAAAAGAATTGTTGATGCTTCAGATGCTCCTAAATCCAAAAGACCAAGGATAGTTGAAATTGTAGATTCTTTTGAGGCTCATGTTTCAAAGTCAAGTACTTCTGTTGTTGCTTCTGAAGTATCTACTGAAGCTATTCCTTCAGTTGTTCAAGTTCAATCAGCTGAATCTTATGTTGCTTCATCTGGATTATCATCTTCTGAAGCAGTTCCTACAGTTGCTTCTATTGACAAAGATGAAAAATATTTGAGTTGTCAAGCTGAAATACAGGCAGCTAAAGCTAAAAAGGCCAGAGTAGTAGCTGAGAAGATGTATGTCTTACGTGTTGTTGTTCCAGTGCAAAATGATTCTATTTCTTCCACACATATTAAAGATGTTTCTGAAGAACCTATACCATCTTCAGACATTTATCTACCAGGTAGGAGGAAGAAAAGAATGGCTAGAAAACGATCTGGTTCTTTCTGGAGATCTGTAAAATCTGTTGAGACACATACATCTAAGGTTAAGGAATCTTCAAGGGTTGATTCTTTGGATCTCAAAGCTGCTGAATCAAAATTTATTAAAGAGGGATCTTCTGATGTTTTTCCTGAAGGATCTCATGATGTTTTGGTTAATTGGTCATTGCAAAAGGATGAACTTAATGTGATTCATCGTTTAGATCAAACGATCATGGAATTTAACTTTTTGAAGGAGATCTTGCATCTGGTGGACAGGGCAGATTTGGTTACGCTATATAACCTTGTTAATAAGTATTACCATTCTAATGCACCAAAGGGTTCTGGTTTATATTTGTTGGGTGATCTTCATGTTTTGTTTGATTCAATATCTCCCAATTGTAAAGGATACTTTATTTGGAAGAACTCCCACTTGTGGCAGGTTACATCTTAGAGATTTTATCCCCTGCCTCGTGTGCATGTGGTTGAGACGAAGGGTGGTATTACGGTCTGCATGTTTGCTGAGAGGACTTATCCATTATCTGTGAAGCTTATGGAAAGAATGCTTATCCAGAAGTTGGAAGTTCCTCCAGATCCGGTTGGCAATGATCTTTTGCATGCTGAACAATGTGTCGGTGTTATTAAGACTCAGCTTATGACACATAGAAGTTCATCTTGATTCTGGTAATTTGTATGGTTTGTAATTTTTGTATCTTTGTTTTATTCTTAGTTAAAAAAAAATATGTATATGTTTTGTTTTTTACTAACTTTTATTGCAGGTTTGTTGTATATTATTGCTGGTTATTAACTCACCAGATATACCTTGTGTATGTCAAAAAGTTGGCTAGTCCAAAGGGTACAGCTTTGGTAAAGACACATCAAATCTGTTGATAACTGTAATGGTTTGCTCAAAATCATAGGGTTTGCAACCACCCATGCTTAATTGCTGAGTGTTGTATGGTCATCAATTCACCATGATTTATTCCTAATTGGAATCCAAGAATTGACTAGCCCACATGTATATGGCTTGTGGTAAAGGCAGTGGAATACCATATTTGGTAATCAGTTCACCAAGTTTATGAATTGACTAGTCCTGAGCAAACGGCTACAGGTAAAGACATTTCAAATCCGTTATATGGTTGCTGGTTTGCTAATAAATCAGATGGTTATCAGTGTACCATAGTTTACGAACTTAAACATTTGGCTACTCCAGTAGTGATGGCTATTGGTAAAGAGACATCAAATCCATTATTTTCAATGATTCACCTCTCACAGGAGTTAACACACCTGGATGTGATGAGAATAGTTTGAAACTTATATGTTTTGATGTACATGTTGTCATTTGTTGCTGCAAAGATATGGAGTTTCAGGGTTTATTCATCAAAGAGATGTTTTTGTTTTGATTCTTTGCTGATGATGTTCGAGTACAATCCTCTAGTGCTGCAAGGTTAAAGATCTATCAAGAAGCTGGAACTTAACCACGTCAAATTCCAGTTTAGGGGAGGATTGTTGGAAATTATGTGAAGTATGAATCATGCTGATATTACTGCTGATGGATTCTACTGAAGTGTAGTTGGATTCTGCTGAAGACATGATTATGCTGAAGTTATATTAGTCGTAGTTTGTTTATGCGGAAATAGTATTCCGTATATTCTAGAATTAGTTAGGATATACATGAGCTTTATTAGGAAGTGATTGTGTATATCTTATTTAGTTTCATAGTTATACATTTCTTAGATAAGAAGTTAGGGTTTCTTGTCTATAAAAGGAACACAATAGAATGTATTATGGGGGTGCTTAATCAATTTATTTAATATAACGATCCATAGAGGATCAAAGAGTTCTTAGTTATCTGAGTTTTATACTTGTATTTATATTCCGCTAAAGAATACAAGTTGTAGAGATTTTCTTTTAGTTTGTTTGTGATTACACAAGCGATACTAACGATCTACGAAGCTCAAGATCTATCTAGGTCTTACAGTTTTCAACACTACGAGTAAATGCTTAATGCGTTTTCATGATATTATCTGAAAAATAAATGAATGTTAATGTTAATATTGATGCTATGATGATTATTATTTCAGGTTTGCTACACGTAAAAATCAGAATCAAGGTTACTAGCAAACTACGAATAAGGATCACCTTACGCGTAGAGAGTTATGCGTAAGAGTAATATTACGCGTAGCTGTTACGCATAAGGTTCTACATATGGGACTACGCGTATCCTGTGAAGGATATGCGTAAACAGTGACCTCTACGCATAAGGTCTACTCTTACGAGTAAGCCTTACGCGTAAGGTTTTATATACGCTTACGCGTAAGCTCTACGCATAAGGTCCCCTTTTCCTAAGCGTAATATTTCTTACGCATAAGTCAGGATCCTACGCATAAGCTTGCGTTTACGCGTATACCTCTCCTATTTACGCATAAGCTGCCATTTCTACGCATAAGCCTTGTTTAACTTTAATCATGCATTGTTACGTGTGCAAACTTGTGAATAAATAAATCATAACGTCACGAAACCAATAATGTCACTAATAAGCTTAAACGTTATGTTGTGAGAAATAAGTGATAACATGGACTTTAAAACTTAAAGTTAATTAACTCACAAAACTTATCACGACTTCATTGGACTATTGGACAAACAAGTGACTTTGGACTCGTAACAATCATTGACACATCACATTCAATAAGTAGACAATATAACCATCTGTTGACTAACATAATGTCTTTCGATATGTTGGTTCGTTTGGCTAAATATCTTTCAGATCACGACATGGACGCTCAAATGAATGTGGATGCACCAAATGTTCTCACCGTTGCTGATATCTTCCCAAATGGTTATCCGATGAAGATTGGAAAGAAAAACCTTCGTGTTGACTTTGAAACTCTCACCTGCTTTCGAGTCCTCTTGTTTAATTGCTGTGGATATTCTGAAGAATCATCCTTATCAGAACATGCTCACTAATTCTGCTACAGTACCGGAGATCTACATTCAGCATTTCTGGAATACAATGCAAAGGATCAAAGGATAAAACGCTGTGACGGTGACTCTCAATGACAAACAAGTCACCATCACACCTGCAGACTTACGGGCTGTTCTTCTTAGTCCAATCATCGAGCCAACCGAACTCAATGCCACACCAACTGAAGAGACTGTTCTACAGTTCCTGATCAATATTGGTTATGACGAAGCTACAGGAGTAATCACTAAGCATTCACATGTGGATATTAAGAATATTCCTCAACCTTGGAGAACTCTCTACATCATCATCACCAAATCTGTTTCTGGTCGTGACAGTGGCTATGAGCACCCCAAGCTCATGGAACTGCAAATATTTTGGGCTTTGGTCAACATGAAGCACATTGAAGTCGAAGCTCTGATATGGGACGACATGATGACATTCCTCAAGAAGCTTGGCTCAAAGATCCCTTATATCAGATATATAAAACTGTTGATCCCAAGAGCACTTGGGTTTAACCCTGATATCCCCAAAAGAATCAATGACCCCAACAATCACGACATGTTGTCTGAACCTACTCTAACAGTCAGATTTAAGGAATCAACAACAAAGAAACAAGGTGCTGTGTTGCCAGATCACCTTCTCTCTGATGAAATCAAACAGCTTTACTCATACAAAAGGTATCTGGTAGCAGTTGATGAAGGAAAAGTTGGTTCTCTCGATGATAAGTCTTCTGGTACACCTACCAGGAAAACCAGAAGAGGCAGTGCAGGGAGTGTTGCAAGCATAGAAAGTCAAAGGAAGTTCCCGAAGAGGAAACCTCCACTCAAAAGGAAAGTTCCTTCTAAGGAAGCTGTTCCTATTCCCGTACCTAAGCCTAAACCGCCAAGAAAGCTAGTAGACGAAAGCTCTGAGGAAACCGAATCAGACGATGAGGTCTTCTACTCTGAAACTGCAACCGATATAACTCCATCAGTAGCTAAACCTCCTAGTCCACCAGCTGACAAAGGTAAAGGAAAAACTCCTGTGATTGAACATGATAAGGAGAGTTCAGAAGAAGAACCAGTTGACGAAGAAAAGGAATATCAAAAGATGTTGAAGGAACTCAGACATAAACATCTTGCCGAAGCATTTGCAAAGGATCAAATGGGTGGCCCCGGAGGGTCAAGTGGTGGAGTTCAATCTACACCAATTCCTGATACGGTTAATCAACCCGATAAGGGAACTGGTGCCACCACTCTTGAGCAACAACAAAAACCCTCAGAGAAACCAGAAAAAGAAAAGTCTGGGAAAGAAAAGACTGATGAAGAGGCTGCAGCTCATGCCAAAGCAGAAGAGGAAGCTAGGATTCAGGCTGTAGAAAAGACTAAAACTGGAAAAGATGATTATGATGATTTTCTTCTCAACAGTCCAATTCGTTCCGAGGAGAAAACTTCTGATCCTCCAAAGGACCCAGAATCACCTGACATCTCATCATCATCGGACTCATCTTCTCATTGTTCACCACCACCATCCAAAAGATCAACCAGATCCACATCCAAATGAGTGAAGAAGCCAACTGTCTCTTAGATCTCTCAAGCTAAGACACGAATCGTTAAAGCTGTCAAACAAGTCAGAAAGAAAGACGTGCTTTACAAGAAGCTGAATTTTCTCGCTGATCAGGTACAGTACCTTCATGACGAGAATGACAAGATGCAAGTTGAAAGGGAATATGTCCAGAAGCTCATGAAAGATGATCTTCAAGGGAAAATGAACGAAATGATCAAAGGTTACACTCACAAGTACCTTCTTGACATCGTTCCTGGAGTTACAAAGGAGATGTTTACCAAACAACTCTATCCGAATCTATTACATTTGGCCAAGCAAACTATGAGATCAACACCAATGCATGTCAACATCAACCCAGTTGATCCCATAATATTCTCAGATGCTGAATTGGTTAACAGGCTCGTAGCTCAAATGTCTAAACGTTCTGCAACATTTACTTCCTCCGAAAGTAAATTGTTTGAAGCACTGCTGGAATACCAACTCAAATCAGCTTACAGGGAAGAAGCTCAAAGGCCTAAACGTCCAAGAGACGATGAAGATAAGGATAAGGATAAGAATGATGAGCCTAAACGTCCGAAGAAAACTGGTGAATCATCTTCAATGCAACCTCCACCCCAAAGGACTCCAGCTCAACCACGATCTCCTCCTCGCTTTTCTACAGGAAAACCTCAGGATTCTGAGTTACCACCCCAGACTCAGAAAACTGGTGATCACTTTGAGTATAATGGTGGTGACGATGAGGAAATCCCTGAGCCCCAACGACAACCCATCTCTCCCAGCACAACAAAGGAACCAGCATCCTCCTCTAGGCCTAAGAAGAAGAAAAAGAAGACGAATAAGGCTGATGTCGTTTCATGGCTAGACGAAGATGACACCGAATATGATTGGTTCTCCACACTTGTGGCTGCTACACCCGCCTTAACTGACGACCAAGATATGGTAGAAGGTAGTACATTGGATCATGCAAAGTTACTGCAAGAAAAGTTCCGAGTGAAGAAGATGACGAAATCAGAGTTGAAATGAATCAAGAATGAAGCTTTTCAAATACTCAAAGACAGCTCGGAACGTGCTATTGAAGTTGAATATCACCTTGAAAACATAGCACGAGCCATGTCTAATAACATTGATTGGCTCAACCCTGAAGCAAACATCGACTACACCAGAAAAGACAACGCTCCATACTACACAGATTGGACCAAACCTCTACCTACCATTGGTCGACCAGATCAACCTCAGATTCTATTTCGATACTTCTCCAACAACGACCAGGAATTTCTTCTACTTGGTAGCGATGTGTCAAAGACATATGCTACCTCACTTACACTTCCGTTCCCGGCAGCCATATACTCCAACTGCGTAGCCATCGAGGAAAAGGCTAACCACATGTTCAACAACAACGTGGAAGAGTATGACATCAATGCACTGTATTGGATTCACCATTGGCCGGAACGTCGACAAATCTACTACAGAAGCTGCCAGGTTCGTAAATCTCAACATGAAGTGTACAGTAATCAAGGGATCGTTGCTATTAAGCATGTTGCTCTTTCATCTAAATGTGACTACACCTTCCTTAAGAACCTCGTGGTCAAAAGACAAGAGGAAAAGGACAATGCTTTCTGTGAAGCGGACTTCCAGAATTTGTCTCTCAACGACATTGAAGATATGTATCTTGAAAAGGTACAGGGACGCATGAGACAATTCTCGACAGAAATTCAACGTGAATACATCAAGTCCTTGCTCATCTTCATCAGAAGCATCGTGATCCAGGAACGTGTAGAAGACTTGCAACTTGCTGTTGAGTCGTATCAGACACGTGTCAACTTCACCAGACCTAAGCTAGAACTTCCTGACATCAACCATCTCCCTCAATTCACTATCATCAGCAAACCCTTTGGAGTAGTCTACCGCAGTGCACTCCACCGCAACTGCTTGATGGCATGTAATGAGCTTCATAAGTTTGGAGATTCAACATTGAAGCATGTCAGAGATGGGCTAGCATATAGGTTAAAGGCGATTCAACAAGGCATTGGGTCACCAACGAGATGGACTTCTAAGGAAAGACGGGATGTAAAGAGAATCATCAAGATAATTGATGAAAGGTTGTTTCGAAGGGACCAGTTCAGAACACTGGAAAGCTTCGTAGGTGGTCGTCAACGCATTAATCTTACAGGCTATCAACGACCAGTTCGCATTCCTGGAGTTCTTGCTGACCTACCTGAAATTCCTGGTACCCCTTAATCTGATCCAATTTCATATTTATTTGTATGTGTGATTATTTATGACAATGGCTTGTGCACATATATCAGTGTACAACCCGTTCTTGTAAATAAAGGACCCTGTGGTACGCTTCAGTGCCACAATCCTTATAAAAGGAGCGAAAGCTTCTTACTTTTGAGTAAAACTTATCAAACCTTTCATTTTTCAAAGTTTTTACTCAAAAGAACAAGTACTTCCCCTTATGATTTTCAAAACCTCAACCGTTTATATCAATTGTTGAGGGGGAGTATTTGACTTAAAAACTTTGTTCACAAATTTTTCTTTGTGTAATCTTCCCACAACACTCAAAATGGACATATTTATTCTCAACATTTCTTCAAAAATAACATTTATATGCCATTCTTGAGGGGGAGAAAAATTATGTGATAAGAAATATGTTGTGTTTTGCTATTGAATCCTCGTGTGAAAAGACTTCAACCCATGAATTGACGGGAACTGAACAGTCATACATTGAAAAGATCCGTCTTCCAAGACTTATCCAAGTAAATTGTACCCATTCGAGAAGCTCTTGATAGACATGAACTTTGACGGGTTTGACAACCTCTCGGGGTTGTCCACATCTTCAAGGTAGTTATTAGAGCTAGTTGTCACCTAAAAGCTGACAATGTATCTCTTTAACTATACAACGTAATCGTGTCTTGCAAGGAATTGTCTATCTTGAGTCGATCAATTCAAAAAGTGCGTGCTCTTTCTTCACTGTGCAGATTTCAGTCAAAACTCTTAAGCACATGTGGAGGGGGAGTATTTCTAAAAATCTAAAACTCTTGAAGTGTTCAAACATGTTTTTCATTCACAAACACTTCAAGAGATTTTCATGAAAATGGTTTTATGGCAATGGATTTATAAGGTGATTAAGGTTAGGAATAACAGTCCTATGATCCGCCAGAGCCGGAGGGATCTACCCAAGGACACTACCAATAGTTAGAATTAGAAGTCCTTAGGTATGATTATAAAAAAAAGGAGAAAATGAGAATTGGAGAAAGAAGGAGTTGAAGAATTAAAAATAAATGCAAAGAAAAGGGTGAAAAGAAATAGCCCTCCAGATTATTCAACTTATGGCAGACACCGGGTTCAATTCATATGCTACTGGTTGTCACTAGATGACACCGGTATTGAAGAATAAAAGTCGACATGGACCCAGTGACGCATGCACTAAACCTTCTTAGCCACTCAAGTCTCTCTCAACATAAGCTTGTTTCATTCTCACAGGGAACCCTACGTAAACTATCGGCTTTCTCTTAGAGATTGCTGGTATTGAAGAAGGAGACCCTCTCCCTAGTCTCCGCTTAGAAAAACCAAAACGCACTATTGAGTCTAGAGCCATGAGATTCATCAAAAGATCTATTAGGTACACTTGACATTTCACTACTTGTCGTTCAACAATAAGAACAACAGTGGTACGTTATCGAGTCCTTCACAGATCTTAACAATCTGTCGAGAACATTTATGAGAGGTTCACATCTGTGATCCTTAGTGATTGAATGGAAACTCCTGCCAGGGTCAACATCAAATAGCCCTGACAGCAGGTCGCTTCGGTAACTCCCTGTGGATTACTCTTAGTGTTCTCAAACGGTCTACAGTCATGGGGTGATGCTTCGGTGTACCTTAGCGACTCATCTGAACCGTATATGTACTTCGGTACATCGTGTTATCTCACTTGTGGGACTCCGGTTCAGGAACGGCCTTTGTGAGAATTAGAGTTGTGTTTTCACACTATGCTGTTAACACTCTCGAAGTTCAAACTTGTAAGTGCTGGAATCCGCTTATTACTAACCTTTCTTATGTTTACTTCTTATGGAAGCTCTAGAGCGGACTGATCGTGCAGATTCTTCACATGCTCATACCAACAACATCACTAATGGAAGTTCACTCAAAAGGCAACACAAAGTCAGAATGATTCTTCGTCTAAGTCAAAGAATCTACAAAGTTTAAAGACTAAGAGAACTTCATCAGTACTGAAATCCAATGTCAAAGAGTGTGTGAGCATGTTGAAGAAAGACGTGGAGACACTGGAGCAACGAAGCTGACTTGATGCAGACTACCACACCATAATAACACTTTCAAAGAACAAAGAACAAAAGAACAAAGAATTTGATGACGTCAAAGCAGAACTTTTCAAAGGAAACAATTTCTCTACAGTGGGGAGATTGTTCGAATCAAGACACTTCTTCTCACAAGAAAGAAGAATGTCAGAAGACGTCAAAGCTACTATTACATCAGCACCTACATCGTTTATCACTCTTTCATTCATCACTAACACTTAGGGGGAGATTGTTGGAATCACTCCTAAACCATATTTCAAGTGTTAGTGATTCATATGTAATAGTTAGCTTAATATGGCCTTTATGTTAGTAATTAGCCTTAGGCTTATGTAGAAGGCTCATAAGCCTAGGCCCAAGTCCAATAAGGAAAGGAAGGGACTAGGAGTGTTGTCCTAGCTCCCTCTCCAATAAATACTATGTAATAACCCTTACTTGAGGGTTGGTTGTTCAATTTATTCACTTTCACATTCCTACGCCTAACTCTTCAACATTTATACGTGTGTGTGTGTGTGTTATTGTTCAACCGATCATTCTCTCTTCTCTACTTCTACATATTGATGCTTGTGTGACATATATGGTGACCTAACAGAAACAGACAGTTAACATCTTCTTCACACCAAAGGCATTCCTGTCACTTGTAAATAGCAAATCCCCTTAATTAAAATCCCTCCCAATCAAACAAGAATAGAAAGATGTTCATCAAAGAAATCAGCCCAGCAACTAGAAGCACTTTGTCATTTAATCATATCAGCCCGTGTGAAGATGTCAACCAACGGCTCTTAGAAGAAACTACATGTGAAGATGATCCTATAAGAAGAAGCTCGGTTCTTACATGAGTTAGGAGCCGTTTGACCATATATTCTTAAATATCAATCAACCATGCAAAAAATTCACACTTCTTCTCCCCCTCAAGAATTGCATACGGAGATGCCATTCTTGATTGAGCAAGTGAATAAGAATATACACCAATGAACATAGATCCTCTTGATGACTGAATGAACATGGGAGAAACATGAAGCTTGTTGATGAAGAACGTCGATGAGAATGGTCATAAACATGAAGATTTCTCTTCTTCTGAAGATAAAGCGCACTGAAGCGTACACCTTTCTTTTCTTTGAGGAACGGGGCCTAAAGTGTTGACTACAGACGCCATAATGATGAAGTACGAGGCCTGAACTGATGTGAACAGACGTCATTGCCGATTGAATATCAATGTTGAGTAACTTGCACCCGTGAGTTATGAGATATCAATCCTTTTGTTATTCATACTTTAAGCCAGTCCATGTATTGAAGGATCAAAGTATCTGCAACTGAGTAAGGTCTACCTGCACTAATATTACAAACTTGATTGCATATATTTTGGTTAGTGACATCAGTATCCAAACCCTTTAGGGTTTCACGATCAACTTTGAGATTGCCATTGGTAAACATCTTTCCTGTAGGTATCCACCTAAGTACAACATCCTTAAAAATTCTACCAGATGGTATCCACTTATGGCAAGGTCTAGGATTGTTAGGCTTCTTATGCATAGTAGAAGACTTATCCTTATTCCTAGTTTCCAAAGATGTAGCAGTTGGTAACCATCTAGGCGAGGCTTCTGGTTTCATTTGCTTCATATGCACTGTGGATGACTTAGTGTGAATCCTAGACTTAACAGGTTGTACCATTGCATGAGCATTTACTTTCTTCAGGGATTTTGTGAAACATTTATTATGATTAGCATTAAAGATACATTTAAGACACATTGAGCAAACAGCTTGTTTGGATTCAGAAATAGATCTAGATTTCTTAGAGTGATCTGCTATGGGAATAGCTTTAATCGAAACGCAACTACTCTTAGATGTAAGCCAATCCCTAGTCTTTAGATTAGTGTTCCTAGGTAATGGTTTAGAACTACTAGCAGTGCCTTGAAATCTCGAAGAATTCATCACCCTAGGTCTTGCACCTAAAATTCCATCTTTGCGATTATGTGCATTGTTTCTAGCCATTTCTAGATAAGAGTTATTATACAAGTCATTCATATCAATTTTCCTAGGCAAGTGAGGTGAAGTGAATGGTTTTGTCAAAATTTGTTTCGCATCAACTTGGGAGGCAAACCGCGTTTTTGAAAATTTTGGTCGTTCAGATCTAAACGCATTTGGTTGTCTAAAAACTGGTTTCCCCAAGATTGATGGTTTTGAAAACTTAGTGTTCACACTATTCCCTGTTGTTTTTCTGAGCTCATTTTTTAAAGCAACAATAGCGAAACTCTTTTCCTGAAGTTGAGCTTTGAGATCATCAATTTTTGCTATCAAAGAGTTTGTTTGTTCTATTGACTTAGTTCTAGCTTCTTTGACAAAGTCACTTAGTTCTGTGTGATGCTTTCTCAAAGACTCATTTTCCTTTAGTAATTTGGCCACACAAAACGCTAATTCATCATTTCTTATTTGAATATCATTAATAACATTAACATCAGAGTTACTTGTAACCAAATTACTTTTCACATGCATATCAGAAATATGTTTCTTCAAGTTGTTGATAGTTGAGTTGTTGGCTTGAAGCTGAGCTTTTAAATCGTTTATTTCAAAAAATTCACGAAATTCAAGAAATTCCGGATTTTTACATGGTTTCTTAGTTTGAAAACTTTCCTCTTTACTCTGTATCGTAATTTCAAGTGAAATGCAATGTTTTTCAAGTTTTGAGAATTTGTATGAAAGTTCGTCAAAAATCTTTTTATCAACCATATCATTCGTTTTGAAATTATTAGACTCAACCTCAACCAAGGAACATTTATCAGAATCATGTTTAGCCTTAAGATCAGAATGTTTAGGTACCTTAGTAGATGCACTATGTTGATCAGTTAAGGGTACCTCATCGAATGACACTGCTCAATTTACGTGTGATATCTTCATCCACATCATGTGTAACAAGAGTCACTGGACCGCTGGCTGTGTCAAGCTTATCTATCTCAGAGCCTCTGTATTCAGTGTCAACTGATCCATCATCTGGTGCTTTACCCGACTCATCATTATTTGTTGCCTCTAACATTCTGCATTCAGCAACACCCGATTCTTCAACAGATACATTACCCAACTTATCACAACTATCTCTCAACTGCACCCGACACTCATCCACTTTTTCATCTGTCTGAGTAACTTCCTCAATATACTTCTCCACATTATCCATGAGTTGGATAAGTGCCTCTATGAACACGCTAATTTCCATTCCAGTGTGTTTCTTGAAAGACATTTCAGTCATGTCTTGATCATAGTCTGATGTGAATTCCCTTCTAATGAATGACTGAAAATGTTTTAAGATCACTTGAAGTGCAGCACTAGAACTATCCTTTTGAACCTTCTCTTTGTCAAGTTATAGCTCCAATTGATCGAGGTTTAACAGCAAAGTTCCTGTTAATGTGGATAAGTCCTGACGGAAGAGGGCAATACATGTTCGTTCCTTTGTTATGTGTAGAAGTAACATGAGGTGAGAGTGAAGTTGTTGAAAAGGTTCAATGCTGCTTTCCATTTGCAAGGCATTCTGTAGCTTGAACAGGTGCAAATCTTTCTCTTCAGAATCTGAACCCGGAGATATCACATCCTCATTGATTCATTCAATCATGTTTAATCGTTCAGTGTAGCAAACATTATCATTGTTGTCCACAACATCATACAATTTAAGCACTTCTGAAATCACTGGGTCAGTAGAATAAGACATGATGTTGATGAATCCACGGGATTTTACAAGTCTATGATTTAAACCGAGAAATAGAATCTTTCACGGGATTTTACTAAAATCAAGACCAAACCGTTAAGCAATGACCAATGGAACGTGTTAAGATGACTGATGGATTGTCACAATGATAGAAAATTTTGTGTTAGGACTTATGATTGTTTGTTAGGATTAGTAGAGATGTTGTTTGGTTGTGATCAGGGTAGGTTGTTGCACGATTTTACGGATAAATTTAGGTAAAAAAACATAAAAACCTCAATAACTTTTGTTCGGAGCGGATTTAGGCCTCGAAGGTTAGCCCAAATATTTGACATGCCATTCTCCTCGTTCTCACGGTCGTTTTGATGGGTAGAACGCTGAAAACGGAGTTACGGATCAAAAGTTATAGCCGTTTGAAGTTTTGTCGGGAAAAGTCAACAAAACGCACTGATGAAATGGTCAAACCGCTTCTAACAATCCTCTATGAAGACAACTCGCTAGTTACAAGTCGCTAGAGACAACTCGCTATGAACCAAGTCGCTACACACAAGTCGCTATGAACCAAGTTGCTACACACAAGTCCCTATGAACCAAGTCGCTAAACAGCAACTCGCTAAGTGGCCAAGTCACTAAGAATTATGACAACAAGTCGCTAAGCACCAAGTCGCTAGACACAGTTAAGTTGCTAAAGAACAACTCGCTAAGATCCAAGTCGCTAGTATCAAGTCGCTAACAATTTACACTACAACTCGCTAACAATTTCTGAAGCAAGTCGCTAACCTCACCAAGTCGCTAGCCGTAGTGGAGAATCCACTAACTTGTACTATTTGTCGGCTTGTCTCAATAGACAAGTCGCTAGGCTCAAGTCGCTAAAAACTAACACTATAACTCGCTAACTTTTATTGAAGCAAGTCGCTACGATGAAAAACACTACGAGAGCCAAGTCGCTAGCAAGAAAAACTTCAAAAACACACTTTTCAATCCAAAACAATCTCAACCACAGTGATTCAAGCTTTCCAAATCAAAACCCAAGCACTTACAATGATTCTTAACACAAAAGTACACCCAAAATTCAAATTTTAACACTAGAAATGATCCAAATGATGCAAAAACCACTAAACTTATTCAAACTCAAAAACCATCTAAAACCACTAGAAATCCAAAGATATGTAAGAGAGATGATCAAACCTGGCTCTTGATACCAATTGTAACATATTGTATTTCACAAGCACATCACATAACAATATATGGTTCGAATATGAGTAGGTTTTAGAGAGAGAAAGTGGAAGGTGGGAGCCTTTCTAGAGAGAGAAAGTGAAAGAAAACATAGAAGGTTAGATTAGAATGAAAGGTCCAACCCTCTACCTTGAGAGGTAGAGGGTATTTATAGTTACAAACTAAACGTCCTCCTTCGGACTGTGGATCAGGCATACAGTGGGTAAAGACCCGTCCGTCCTCCACGGTGTTGCACTAAACTAAATAACTAACTAAATAACTAGTAAATAACGTAATGTCTACGAGCTAACTTATGCTAGATTATATATGGGGTGACCGACACTTCACTATGGAATTTCTAATTCCTAACACACTTTAACGGGGGTTTCAGGGGATTCATTCCAATCTTCGTAGCTTCGATCGGCAAGCTCTTCTATAATATCCCAAGATTCCTCTGCGTTAAAGTCGCTAAGCCTTCCACCGGCGGCTTGATCAATGGATCTCCTTGTGATGAAATCGGTATGGTCATAGAAGATTTGGATTTGAAGCCAAAGATCAATACCATGATGAGGGACTTTATGGAGTAAGTCCTTGAATCGAGTCCATGCTTTGTAGAGAGATTCTCCTTGAAGTTGTTGAAATGTCAAGATGTCTCATCTTAGTTTAGTAGTTCTCCCCGGTGGGAAAAATTGAGCAAGGAAGCGAGAGGTGAGATCATCCCATCTTGAGATGGAGCCAGCGGGAAGTCGCTCAAGCCAATTACTAGCTTGGTCCCGTAGAGAGAATTGGAGGAGACGCAGACGCGTGGTCTCCCGAGTAGTAGCATCGAGGTTGATGGAATCGACAATTTTAAGGAAGTCCTTAAGATGCTGATTAGGATCTTCGGAGCGAAGTCCATGGAATGCACATCCGTTTTGCACCAACCAGATGGCGTCGGATCGCAGGGTCGTAGTTTGGGCTTGGTCGGGAAGCTCAATGGTGTTCCTATAGCCTAGGTGGCTTGGTCTCGAATATTCACCAAGAGTACGGCCTCTTGGCGGGTCATTTGGTGGTAGGTTGATGAATGGTGGTTGGTTATCACCTTCCATGATGAAAAGTGATGGGGTTACGAACAAAGGTCACGAAGAAGGGGGATAGACTACGAGGAAGCTAAAAATTAGGAAAAAAGCTTACTTGATAGGAATCAAGCAAGGAAACCTAAACGAGGTGGACTCCTAACTAGCTATTCTATTCCCCGGCAGCGGCGCCAAAAACTTGATAACGCTATACGCATCGTTCGGGGTCAAAGGAACTTCCTTTTCGTCGAGCAAGTTTTTCAACACCCTAGGCAGTGAACCTAATCGTTGTAGTGTAGCATTAGGGTAAGCCACGGGAATTGATATCGTTCTCTAGGGGAATAGGAATGCTAGTGAGAAGTTACTACGCTAAGGTTGGGGTTGAGTAAGATTATTTTTTTTTATCTTTTTATGTTTTTTTTAGGAATTGGAAAGGTACGAATCTCGGGGTTTGGATTTGGGGGTTTTGGTATTTCTGCCGATTACTCTACTCGTCTAATTATCTAATCTAGTGGGTAGTCTATGTCTAATTATTGTGTGCTCGTATGCTAGTTAAAAAGGTATTTGCTTAGGCTTTATTACTCCCTAGTTATCTCCTATTGGTGGTTGAATTGTCACATCCTTATTCTTAATTGTGTTGTGTCTCTAAGGTCGTAGGGTATGCGTTTATCCCTAACTCTTTGAAGCTACCAAAGGTTAATGACTACAAAATCTCTAGGATTTATAAACTTTAACTCTAAGGTATTCTTTGAATGACTAGCCTACAATTACTCTAGGCGATCATAAACTAAGGTTCATAAAAGATTAATCAAGCATTACAAACACAACGAATGACCTATCGCAATACTAGGTCAATCACAATTAAGATAAGAGACAACCAATCAATTTTCAATAATTAAATTTCATATTACCTAAGCAAACACACAAGTAAATTAGCCGGACATGGGGAACATGCAAGCATACACACAATTAATTGAAGACATAATTAAATTAATGAAGTAAAACACTTATCTTAATGAAAGATAGGGTATGGAACCCTAAAATACTGTACAAGACAGCCTTGGTTCGGTTTAGGTTTTTACTCCAAAGACTACACACTGAAAACTAAAAAAATCGGATTCTATATATAAGATTACACATGCGATGGCGTCACCCTTTGATTTGTGACGCCGTCGGGTCGCCGTTATTAGGGTTTTGTCTTGGCCATGTTAGTCTTGCGACGGCGTCACCTTATGCCTGTGAAGCCGTCCCCTTCAGTCTCTGACGTCGTCTGGATCAAATCTAGGTCGTCTGAGTTGCGACGCCCTACTCTTTTAAAACCTGAAGCCGCCACTTGTAAATGAGCAATTTGGCTACTGAGTCGTCACAAAACTTGTCCGACGGCGTCGCTAGTTGTGCCTGACGCCGTCCCCTTCAGTTCCAGCAGCCTGAGTGTCTCGATTCTTGACTTTGGCCATTTTCTTCGTATATTCGCGCCTTTTCGTCTAAATAAGTGTCATTCCAGCATTTTGCCTTCAAGATACCTAAAAAGTGAAAAGGAACGATATTAAGTAATAACGGATACAAAAGTGATCAAATAAGGGCTTAAACGACCCTCAAAAAGGTACATTTTAAAACCTTATCAATCTCTCAAAAAGGTGAATATCGGTGGGATCACCCTGGTCCCATGCATCCTAAGGATGCCAACCAGACCCTCCCCCAAGGACCCGGCCCCAGGAAAAGAGCACCTGTCCTAGTGACTGTACTTATCAGAAGGTGGGCTTTGAACCCTGGCCATTTTCTCCAATAGGCCCCTCGCTAACCAGTCAATCTGAGCATTTACGGTGGGGGGATGGTACCAAATGATTTTTAGTGCCATGGAAGATATTTGAACCCGGGTCTATTGACCCAAACCCAAAGCTCTTACCAATGGACTAAAGCATCATTGGTAAGTTTGATGGAAAATCGGATAGTGGATATCTGGTTGGCTACTCCCTAAATAGTAAAGCCATTAGGGTTTATAATTCTAGAACCAGAAGGATAGAGGAGAATCTACATATAGAATTTCTTGAAGAAAAACCTAGTGTAGAGGGGCAAGGACCAAAATGGCTTTTTGATATTCATATGCTAACAGAATCTATGAACTATGTGCCTGTTTCTGTGGATTCTAACATTGTTGTAGGAGAAAAGCAAGACCCTGATGCAGATTCTGATGATGATGATGACTGTGTCCTATTTCCCATTTGGAAGGACAACTCAGTTGGAAGCACTTCTTCAGGGGAGGCAAACAAAGCAAGTGACCAGCCTCTAAAGACCAATGATTCTAATGCTGAAGGAGGTGTAACAAATGAAGATGACACAGGGATAGAAACTCAAGTGATCAGTACCAATGTGGTTAATACTGATAAGCCACATGTTAGTACGGATGAGTAAGAATTTAGTACTGATGGTCCCCACTCTATTCCATCAGTTAATACAGAGGTTCCTGATCCCAATTATGAAGCTGATGAGATTGATTTTCCTAATATAGCTTCATTTTATGTTGTTCCTGCTACACCACATAGAAGAATTAATCAGGATCATCCTTTGGAGAATGTAATTGGGGATGTTCATGCTGAACGAACTACAAGATCTAAAGTTCAGCACAGTGAAACTTGCTTCTTTAGTGCTATATATGAAGAGAGGATTCATGGGGACACACAAAAATGTCTCTTTGCTTGCTTTGTTTCCTTAGCAGAACCAAAGAAAGTCTACAAAGCACTTGAAGATGAATCCTGGGTAGAAGCAATGCAAGAAGAGCTTCTCCAATTCAAACTTCAGAATGTATGGGTGCTAGTGGATCTTCCTGAAGGCAAGAGAGCTATTGGCACTAAATGGGTTTTTAGAAACAAGAAGGATGAAAGGGGTGTGGTAATAAGGAACAAGGCTAGACTGGTGGCTCAATGGTATACACAACAGGAAGGGATTAATTATGAAGAGGTCTTTGTTCCAGTGGCAAGGATTGAAGCTATAAGACTATTCCTGGCCTATGCATCATACAAAGACTTCACAGTATACCAGATGGATGTGAAGAGTGCTTTCCTCTATGGGAAGATTGAGGAGGAGGTATATGTCTGTCAACCTCCTGGCTTTGAAGATCCAACCTTTCCTGACAAAGTTTACAGGGTTCAAAAGGCACTCTATGGTCTGCATCAGGCCCCAAGAGCTTGGTATGAAACTTTGGCCAAGTATCTTTTGGGCAATGGCTTCAGAAGAGGGAAAATTGATCAGACTCTATTCATCAAGAATGTGAAGAATGATATCCTGTTGGTTCAGATATATGTAGATGACATTATTTTTGGCTCAACCAAGTAGGATCTGTGCAGAGAATTTGAAAAACTGATGCATGATAGGTTTCAGATGAGTTCTATGGGAGAACTCACCTTCTTTCTTGGGCTACAGGTCAAGCAGAAGACAGATGGCATATTTATTAGTCAGGATAAGTATGTCAAGGAGATTTTGGTGAAGTTTGGCTATGAAAATACAAAGATTGCAAGCACTCCTATGGAGCATAATAAGCCACTACTTCCAGATGCTGATGGTGAAGAGGTTGATCAACACCTCTACAGGTCGATGATTGGATCATTGACGTATTTGACTGCCTCCAGACCAGATATCATGTTTGCAGTATGTGCCTGTGCAAGATTTCAAGTCTCTCCAAAGCTTTCTCACATGCATGTTGTTAAAAGAATCTTTAGATATCTGAAAGACCATGCTCACCTAGGCCTTTGGTATACTAAGGACTCTCCCTTTGATCTAGTAGCTTACTCTGACAGTGACTATGCTGGGGCAAGTCTTGATAGAAAGTCAACCACAGGAGGATGTTAGTTTCTTGGTGTGATAGGTTGATTTCATGGCAGTGCAAGAAGCAAAGCATTGTGGAAAACTCTACAACCGAGGCTGAGTATGTAGCTGCTGCAAGTTGATGTGGTCAACTCCTCTGGATTCAAAATCAGATGCTTGATTATGGGAATAATTTTATGGGCACTGTTATTTACATAGATAACAACAGTACTATATGCATTGTAAAAAATCCAGTTGCTCATTCCAAAACTAAACACATTGAGATAAGACATCACTTTATAAGGGACTGTAATGATAAAAAACTCATTCAGGTTGATAGGATTGATATTGAGTTTAATGTTGCAGATCTTTTAACAAAAGCTTTTGAATTGGGAAGATTTTAGTACTTGGTCATAAGTATTGGGATGCTTCATCCATAATATGTCTTATCTCTCTCTATTTTGTAAAGTTTTGTAAACTGGTAGTTAGTGCTGATTGTTATCTAGTTAATGCTGCTAGTGTAAAGTTAATATGGATTGTCAAGAAACTAGCTTGGATTGTGTTTTCTTGGTTTTTAGCTAACTTTTCAGGAATAGCACAAGCAGTATGGATGTGGTTTGGTGACTGACTGTTACAGCAAATGTGGTTCCCTCCCTTATGCTCATTCTGATGCAACCACATGATGGAACTTGCTGTAACTCTGGATTTTATGATGCCAAATCATTATGTGGCATCTTGTGGTATTAATGAACATGAATTGATGGTTTCAGTTAGTCAGGTTCATTCTGCACTAACCCACTCTTTGCCATTCTATCTGTTTACAGATAGTGTGACTAGCCCAAGGGCATCTGGCTTAGAGAACAATGAGCAACCGTGAATCTAACACTTGTGTTGGAGGCAACACCTGCCACGAGCTGGAAACCCTGTCAGGAAGGCCCTTTTAATTGGACTATCCATCACAGGCAGTGCTTAGCACTGAAACCATTGGTTTTCACCAAACCAGAGGCCATGTAAGGACGATCTTGATTAAGTGTCTGTCACCATACTTAATCCCTTCAAAATGGGGTTTCAGTATTATAATTTCCAAACTATGAGATAATACTGATGGGTAAAGTTAATACTTATGGTTATAAGTTAGTACTGATAAGCCTAGTTAGTACTGATGAACTAGTTGTTAGTACTTATTCCAAAAGTCAGTTATGCAATGATTACTTTTGCAAATTGAGTTGTTTCCACCTGTTTCTTTATATAAGGGTTTCCTAATTGGTTTCTCTTTACTTATTACCATAAATATTTACAAGGCGGTTCAACCAAAATTATCCAATTCTCTATATATTGCATAACTTTTCAATTGCTTTCACCACAATTCACTGAAGACTTTTGCGATCAAATCCCACTTTAATAACCCTAACTCTTATTGCTAATGGCTCTTCTTGATTTTGTTGATAAGCACAACATGGTGGCATGCTTAGACTTACCAGAAGGCAATGAAGAGTTCACAAAGATAGTAGCCTTCCTAAATAGAAGCAGAATAAGGTTTGATTTACTTCTAAACCCAACTATCTTATGTACCCCTGTCAGGAAGTTTTGGCAAACTGCTATTGCCTCAACAACTGAGGAAGGGGTCCAACAGTTAAATTGGTACAGTTGATGGCACACAAATTGTTATTACTAAAGCTTCTCTAAGAGAACATCTTCATCTTAGGGATGCTGAGGGTATTAGCACTTTGCTAGCCACTGACATAATTGAACAACTCTCATTGATGGGGTATAGACATGACAACACTTTTAACTTTCATAAAAGTCAGTTTTCCCCACAATGGAGGTTTCTAATTCATACCCTCTTACATTGTTTGAGTCACAAAAGGACTGGCTGGGATGCTTTCCCCACAAACATAGCCACAACCTTGATCTGCCTTGCAACATGCAGGGTATTCAACTTTTCAAATTATATTTTTGAGGGTATGCTTAAAAATGCTATTAGCAAAACCAATTTTCTGATGTATCCCAGGTTTATTCAAATATTTTTGGATCTTCAAAAACAAAACTTGTAGCCTCACAAAAATGTTTATCCATCAAAACTACTCACAGCCAAAGTGTTTTCCAATATGTTAAGGGTTGTGGTAGGATATAGTGGGGTTGTAGTGCCATTGTTTCCTAACATGCTACTTGCAGAGGGTGAAGGACCATCAAGAACAGGTGGCTCCCAACACACACCCACATATGGTGATCATTCTCCTACTCAACAATAATCATCAACAAGTAGGCATTCCAGCCAGGAGAGTGGGACAACTCGACCCCATTCTCCTCCTAACACTGAACCAGATGAGCCTATCTCAGATGATGCAGGGGATAGAATGGTTAGGGCTGCTACTACTCCACCAGGCTTAGAAGCTGGTGAGGACAGTGGTAACATACCTAAGACCCAACCCATGCCAACACCTAGTGAGCAATCCTCACAGGGTGGACCCAGGAAAAGGCTTAAAAGGGGGGGGGGTGTATCTGCTCAGGCTAGGCCTGGGAGTGCATCTCAATTGCCCAATGACCCACCTGTCTCAGCAGGTAACACAGCTGGAAGTGGTGAGGGCAGCTTGACACTAAAGGATATGATGGAATTGTACATGTTTCTTTGTCAAAAGGTGAACATGCTGGAAGTTTCTTTGGAAGAGAACAAGAAAGCTGCTGCAAAAGTTCATACAAAGATGCTCCTAAAGATGAAAAAGTTAAAGCATCAGGTTCAGATTCTCTCCAAGCCTACTACATCAACATCTCCAGTCACTGCATCTCACAAAAGAAAGGCCAAGTTCAGAGTTTCAAGTACTTCCACAGAGGATTCTACCAAATAGGGGAAGAGTTCTGATATTCAAGGAAGAAAAGAATTTGGTCAATGGAAAGGTGGTGCAGCATTTCAGAGTCCTTTTGCTGAAGAAGAGGAAGTTCAGGTCACTATAGATGCTGAAGAAGTACTTAGTACTCCTACAAGCACTATCAATACTATCCCACTTAGTACTATTAGTGTTGTAGTTAGTAATCTTAGTACTATGGTTAGTACTCCTGGAGTTCCACAATCAGTACTAAGCCCTATCACTCAAGTAGCTGTTGGTTTACAACAAGTGACAACTACAGAGGCTAACACCATCACTACCACTCCACATGAAGACAGTGACAACTACAAAGCTTGAAGAAAATTGTCCCCATCTCTCCCACTTACAAGAAGCCTCCAGTTTTATACTTAAGGAAGAAGTCTAAATCAATAGCATCCAAGCCTAAGGAAAAGGGAGTGGTTATCAAAGAAGGAGGTGTCCCAGATTCACCAACCTCCTCAACTCCAAAGATTGACCCTCAAGATAAAGGAAAGGGTATTTTGGAAGAAGAACCTAAGAAGAAGAAGCTTTCTAAGGCTGAAATAGAAAGGCAAAATGAAGAGGCTGCAAGGGCACTTGCAGCACAATGGAATGAGGAAGAATTGCAGGAAGAAGCTGCAAGGAAAGAAAAACAAAAGATGGCTAAAATTGTTGAAGATTGGCAGACATGGGATGATATGAGAGCCAAAATAGAAGCCACTCAGGAAGTACAACAGAAGCTGCAACAAGATCAAGGCACAAGTGTTAATGAAGCAGCTCAGTTATTTAGTGAAATTTTGGCTAGAAACAAACTCAGTTCAGGCAGTAAAGAGAGATTGAAAAGCATTCAAAACCTCCTACCAAGAGTCAGCAAAAGATGTATCTCTTCAAGTACATCAAGAATTCAGGTGAAGATAGGAGAAAACTGAAGCAACTGAATCAAGGGTGCGTTTGGTAGAGAGAAATTCAGAAAAAAAAATGAATTAGAGAATAGAATCTCAGAGAATAAAAATCAGTAGAGAATTTTGTTCAATTCTAATGTTTGGTAACAACAGAGACTTGACCCGAGAAATGAAAAAAAAAAAATTATTTAAATAACATTTTGTCATATAAGGCTCACATATATTTGTTTGTTGATTTTTTTTTTAAAAAATATTTTTTATTTTTTCTAAATAACAATTTTTAAAAAATATTTAAAAAAAAATATTTAAAAAAATATATCTTTTTTTAAATTTATTTTTTAAAAATTTATGTACTTTCTTTAAAAAAATTATTTTAAAAAAATATTATTTTAAAAAATATATTTATTTAAAAAAAAACTTGTTTTTTTAAAAAAAATGTTTTTTAAAAATGTATTTATTTAAAAAAAAACTTATTTTTTTTTAAAAAATATTTAAAAAAAAAATTATTTTTAAAAATGTATTTAAAAAAAAACTTTTTTTTTTAAAAACTATTTTTTGAAAATGTATTTATTTAAAAAAACCTTATTTTTTTTTAAATATATTTTTTTAAATTAAAAAAAAAAAAACTTTTTTTCAAAATAATAATAATCCATTTCTCCAATTTCTCCACCAAAATAAGGGAAATGGAGCTAGCCAAATTACACTACACAAGTCTCTCAATTTCTCTCCATTTCTCTACCAAATTCTCCGCTTTTTCAATTTCTCTCTACCAAACAAGAGAAATGGATCCATTTCCAATTCTCTTGCCCCAATTCTCGCTACCAAACACACCCCAACTGTCTTGGGAGACTCTCCAAAGACTTGCTGATATAATTCAAATAAGATTTCTCAACTTCAGACCTATGCAACCAGATGATACTGTTAAAAGTTCACAACCCATTGGAAGCTACAAAAGACCATCTGAAGAAGGTGCTTCCTCAACTGCTCCAAAAAGACTGAAAGCCTCTGATGAAGATGAAGGTGGACTCACTGAAGAGGAGCTTAACAGGTTAATGCTAATTGAAGCTCCTGAAGAAGCATTGTACTCAGAGCCCATCAACAATAGGTATCCAATCATCAACTGGGATATCTACACTGAAGATGGAAAAAGGCATTGGAGGATTCACAGAGCTGGTGGAAGGACAAATGCTTATCTGTACTTAGTGGATCTGTTTGCTGTTATTGACAGAGAAGATCAATGACAAGGATCTGGAGCTACTCTATGAACTCCAGAACATCTTTGAACCTGATCCAACAGGAGAGCAATGGAAGTTTCAACCTGGTGATGAAGCCCTCAGTTGGACTTTGCTAGATTCCTATGGACTGCACCTGGTTACTAATTGCAATGGAACATAAATATATATGTTGGTATAAAGAACATATCCACTTACACTTGGGACTCTTCTACAGATGCTGGATGCAGGGCTAAGGATGGGAAATGCTATTGAAATGGCCAAGGAGTTGCTGCTGAAGATTTTTGACCAAGCTGGAAGACCTAGCAGAAGAAAGTGAAGTTTGGAAGAATCCTCTAAGACTGAAGAAACTTGTGATTCAAAAACCCAATCACAAGTTTAGGGGAGGATTGTTGGGAAATTCACATTTGAAGTTAGTACTGATAGTGGTATTAGAAAAGTATTAACTAGTTAGTACTGATAATGCAAAAGTTAGTACTGATAATGCAAAAGTTAGTACTGATAGTGTTGAGTTTGTACTGTTCTATATTAAGAATGTCATGTTTGGTCTGTAACAGCATATCTTCTATACCAATAGAAGATATGATATATTTAATACATAGTTATCTCTGTAAGGGATCTCTTTAGTGTATAAAAGGAGATCCTAGCTAGGTCAGTAGCGATATACATACTCTAGCCGTCTTAAGAAAAGCTTCAAGGTTGTAAACCCTAGTACTAGGAGAGTACTCGTATTATTCATTAATAATATTGAAGCTGTTGGTATTACTTTTGTGTTTACATTAATCTTCTAAAGTTCATTCAAGTAGATTCCGCATACTTGTGTGTATCTACAACAAAGTTTCTCATTGTTGTTTTGGAACCATCCAAGGAAACTACACGTTTACAAGATAAGTGTTCTAGATCCAAGGTTTAGGACTTCATACAAACTCCTTGTGGCGAAGAAGTCTTCACAATGTCGCCTACTCTTTATCCGGTACTAGGCTAGACTAAACCTATCACAACGTCGCCTACACTTTATCCGGTACAAGGCTAGATACCGAGTTCCATTACAAAGGAGGAACTACTACCCAACACTACACAATACCTATCCTAAGGGAGATCCACTCTTTATAACAACATCAACAAGGATATCAATATCCTTTGACCCAATACTAATCTATCTTGTACATCGACACACCATATCAAATGTACACCCTAGGTACCTTTCACTAATGCCTTTGACACGACTCCTAGGCACCCTTCCCTAGTGACTTTGACACGACTCCTAGGAACCCTTCAATAATGCCTTCAACATGGACTTTCGGCACCCTTCACTAATGCCTTTGACACGGATCTTCCGCACCTTTCACTAATGCCTTCGTCTTGACCCTTTAGACATCTTTCACCTTGTCTTCGACACAAAACTTCTAATGAGAGAGGAAAGAACTATCAACAAGATAACATCGGTAGTCTTGATGATGACGAAGCTTGGCAACCCATGGACTTGAGCTTGCTCAACTTTAAGAGGTGGTGATCTCGCCTTCAAGAGGAACATAGAGAATCACACAAACAAAAAACTACATAGAGAGATCCGTTGGATATGAGGTTAGAGAGTTTACAACACTAAGAGAGAATGTGTGTGAAAGGAGTGAGTTACAATGAAGAAATGGCTCACTATTTATAGAGAAAAAATCACTACTGTTCCACGGATCCCTTACAAGAGGGATCCGTCCAGTGTATTTCTGGGGATCCGTAGGATGCTCCCCCTAAATGGGTTATGGGTCATGGGTTATGGACTTTGGATCATGGGTATCCAAATAGATACAATGTATCTAGAAGATGCAATGCATCTAGTCAATGGGTCATGGGTTAGCTCCATGGGCTATGGATAATACCCATTATGACTTCATGCATGATGTCATGCAATGGGTCATGGGTTATGGATCATGCTCCATGGGTATGGGTCATGGAATTTGGGTTTTACCCAACTATATTCAATGTATTTAGTCAATGGGTCAAATGCTTAGACTTCTACCCATTATGTTACCCATTACAATACATACTAAGTATGTATATATATACCCATTATTTAAACACTAGTTGTTCTATATATGCATTACTATAACATGAAAACACTATTACTTGTTTAGTGTTTTATATGAAAACGTAAGTGTTTTTGTAAACTATTGGCCAAACCATTTACGTATTTTATTTGTTTCGTTAAAATGATTTTACGTTTGTTATCGACAAAACAGTAGAAGATTGTAAAATATAAATAAACGTTTTTATTGCTTATTTGCATTAACAATCTCCCCCTTTTTGTTGATGACAAAACATAAGATTATTTTAAGGAAAAACTAAAATTCGTAAAAGTTTGAATTAGAGTTTTTACTTTCTTCTCCCCCTTTTTGTCGAAACAAAAAGAGCGTCGAAAAGAAACTAACACATTGTTTTAAGAAAGACATGTGAAATAGAAAAAATATGAAAAATAGAGAGTAAGAGAAGAGAAGTATTCTCGTCTTAGCTCTCCCTTGACGTGTCTATCCCTTTGTGAGGGCGTCAAGTAATTAGAAAGACTAAGCGAGGGCTTTGCAATTTTGTTTGCAAATGGTTTCGTCTTTTTGACGAACATGCTCCCCCTTGACGAGTGCTCCTTTGCAAGGAGGACGTCATGTAGTTATTGTAATCCTATGTGAAAGTATTGCAAATGTTTTTGCAATTGTTTTGCTTTGACAAGAAACTCCCCCTAGCTAAGGGTGTCAAAGTCTTCATGTGTATATTGAAAATCTACAAAACAAAGGTTAGAAAACAAGTATATAATGCATAATTTCCTGCAAATAAGACTCAAGTTAGTAATAAAAAGTCTTCTGTTGCACGGATCCCACGGTTCCTCCCTGGGAGGGATCCGTCTAGGCTAAAATGAGGGATCCGTCTGCCTGTAAACTCAAGACAGCAATGTTGATGTAAAATGTGGTGTTAACATCAACAAGAGTTATGCATTAAGGCACTAAACATATACATAAAATCATATGACATATAACATGTAATTTCATTCAATAAAAAAACTTAGAGAAATGATGTACATAACTCTAAAAACTAAGAGAATGAGCAATACATGGATTAAGATTCCTAAACTATCTAAGTTAAGCTTAAGACTAGGACACCAATTGAATCCTTAAGCTCAAGGTTGTTTAGGTTTGTTGACCTCATCGAAATGTTCGAGGAGGTGATAAAACATGAAACGTTGCTTTTCACGTAGTTCATGTATCAAGCCTTTAACATGTGGACAATGATAACAATCTTTGTCATGGCTCGGAAATGGTGGTGGTAGAAATGAAATGGCTTGAGATGAAAGGTTGGGTTGAGGTTCCACACAAGGAGGAGGATTAAGTGAGGAAGGCTGATGATTCTCAAAATAAGGAGGGATTTGAGGAGGTACATTTGAATGTGGCTCAACAAAGGATGCTTGTGGTGGTAGAAAGGTGTCCACTTCCATGTGGTCGGGTGGTTGACTTTGATGATTCCTCATAATCCAAAAAGGACTATTTGAGGGTGATGGAGAGAAGGATACCGGTGCTAGTGTCGATTCAACACCTTGATTTTGTTGCGCTATTCTCTCTATTGAGGAGAATGTTGGCAATGGTGGAGGATGAGATGACCTAGAAGGTAATTTCTCTAAGTTGTAGAGGTGTGGAGATGAATGTGGAGTGGTGAATGATAAGGCTCTAGGCACTAAGGGTGATGGTTTAGTGGAGATAGGGGTGTTTGGTTTAGGAGGTATAGTAGTGTTTGGCAATGGTAGTTTTGTGGGGACAATCCTTTTAGGGATTGGTTTGATTGGTTGAGTTGGTGGAGGGGAAATCCTAGCGTTTATGGATTTAACGGGAGAAGATTCGGTTGAAGAAATTTCGTGAACAACACGAGAAAGTTTCTTGGGTGGTTATTTGGTGGATGAGTTAGCACTAGAAGCTTACCTCATGATGAGATGCTAAAAGGTTGGAGAATTAGAGGCTTCTAGTTGCTGAGAATTAAGTTATAGATGGTGACTTAGAAGTCCTAACAAGATGGTTTATAAAGGAAAGGATTTGGCAAGTGCATTCAAGGCTTATACCACTAAGATCCTTTTGTAATGCAATGATTTGCATGTACATGAGTCAACTATAGAGTTGTACTGATCAAGGAGATTAATTAAGTCAAGATGGAGTGTTCAAGTTAGCAAGGAGAGCTTGAAATGATTGTTTTAGCTAGGATTAGCTGAATCTGTCAGCCGGTTCCCACGGTTCCCTCCAATGAGGGATCCGTCTAGGCTAATCCTAGGGATCCGGCTCTCAGCAGTCAAGAAAAGAGGGAAATGATGTTTTATAAGGTCTAGTACCTATACATTTTGAGTGTTTCAGTCTTCTTAAGTGTCTTAAATGAAAGGGGACTTAAATGATCAAGGGCAATGAGTGATGGTAGCTAATGATTGCCTTTTATGGAAGAAAATGGGACTTAACGAGCACCAATGGGTGATCAAAAATGACACTAGGAGATTTGAGAGTGTCAAGTGGTGTTAAATGACCCTAGAGATCAGATAGTGACTGAAGATAAATTTGGGAAATTCCTAATAAATCATGATAAATGAAAAACTAGTTTTTGGCTCATTTTGAAGTAAGGATGACTAGAATCAATTTGCTAAAATTGAGAGAAATATTAAGCTAAGTGTTTTGAGATGTGAGGAACAATCTGTGAGCATTGGAGCGGAAATATGGTGAGTTTAGATGAATTGATAAATCAAAAGCACTTTGAATGTGATCCTAAGTTAGCTATGAGTGAGAGTGAGACCGACTGATTTTGAGGAAGACTCAAGTGATCCTAAAGTGTTATGTTTGGCTAGTATGATGTGGTCTAGAGGGATGGTTTGATGTGTGGAGGTGTGTAAATCTTTTTCTGTTTGCTCGGATCCCACGGTTCCCTAAATGGAGGGATCCGTCTAGTACAAAGTGATTGAACCAGCTCCTGCAAAACAGTACCTTCACAGAAGGTGTGCAAAATTTGCACAAGGTATCTTATATTAAAGCCAGTGATTTCTAAAGAATTTGAACATCTATATAAGAGAGACATCAAAAGATAAATGTTTTATTTCATGAGAATGATCATATTACAAAGATAAAAGATGAAATCTAAGGATTGAACCTATTTGGAAAAGGAAACTAGGTTTCTTTAGCGTTTTCACTAGATGGATCGTCAAATGGATGATGAGTATTTGCCGATTCAGGGACGAAGAATGACTTGATGTGAGATGTGTTTAGAGGTTCGATCATCTTATTCACAAGTACGTACAATGGACTTTGAAATTGAGGATGAAAGTACATGATATGATGATAAAGGCGTGTCAGGAACATTCCATATGGGATTAGCTTGTTCTTGTTGCCTTGAAGGTTTACAATTCGTCTTGCGAAGAAATAGTCAAGATTGTATGGTTGTTGGGTTAGCAGAAAATACATTATGTGAGCACAACAAGCGGGAAGAATTTCTCGATTTCCCCTAAGACTCCAAACATTTTCACGTAGAATGACTGCGAGAGGTTTAAGATCATCTCGAATATCACGTGTATAGATTATGTTTGGATCTGAGTAATAGGATCGAGGTTTGCATAACATGCGAGTTAATTCTTGAGGGGAAGGTATGTGTGAACAATATGGACTATTTTCTTCACGATAGTTGAAGAGAGAATCAAGAGACCAATCTTCAGTGAAGGCACATTGTCCATGATTTGGAATTCGGAGAATGCGAGAAAATTGCCCAAGAGTTAAGACAAACTTTTAGTTTTTGATCCAAAACCATAGTGATAGAGATCGATCCTGGTTACGAACGAGTTCAACTTGACGGAAGAATTCCAACACAAACCGTGGACAGATTTTCTCGTTGATTTCGAGAAGGCCTTCTAGTCCTATGGTTCGGAAAGAGGTATTGATACCTTCTTCGTATAGTAGAGGTGTGTCAACAATACGTCCTTCATGGAAGTGGCGAGTTTCGAGATTATTAAACCCACAGACATGATTACCAGGTGTGTTGGGCGCAAGGGAGATATTAGGAATATAGACATAAGTGAGTTGAAAGTCGAATTTATACTCATGAGTCATGACGATACCTATGGAAGTGAATAGTTTATATGAGCAAGTTAATATGAAGAGATGCATCAAAGGATAGGACATTTGATAGGTGAAAATAATCTCCTAATGTTTTTACTTGATTTCTATTAACAATGACAATTAACTTACTTTGTACTAACATTCTAGTAGGATTTTTCTTTTTATGGTAAGTTTTTATGAGATGGTTTTTATGTTGCATGAGTTTCTGTTTCCTAGTTCCACGGTTCCCCCGGTTCCCTTTTAAAAGGGATCCGGCTAGCTGAACTTTAGGGATCCGTGGATCTGCAGTGACAAAAAAATGATCTTGACGTAAAATAGATTTTTGCAACTTTCAGGTTTATAAAAGGAGGGGTGTTTAAGCCAATATTTACTAGTTAAGCATGCATTGTAGGTTACGAAAGAATGTTGGTGAAAGATACAAATGAAAAGAAAATGACAAACACATTATGAGAAATAAACGGAATAAACTAAGACATTAGTAATATTTCATTTCAATGCTAAGAGCGATACAAAGGATTGGATATATGATACAAATGTAGATTAACAACACAAAGTACATGTCTCCATGAGAAAACTTGATCATGGGATACACGAGAGCGATGAGTGTCAAGACGATGATCACGAAGGCGATATAAACCATGATGATGAAATTCTTCCTTGGTTTTGATTTGAGATGAGATGATATGAGAGGGAAGATGAAGTTTGAATGAGAGGTATTTTTTGAAAGTGGAAGATTTGAAAAAAAAATGGGGTTTGGTGGTTGTGAGACGAGCGGGATAGGTTTTATGGGGAAGGAGGAATTTTTGAGATTCGTGTTTTGTTTTATTATTAGAAAGGTTTGATATTTAGGTTAGGATAACACATATTTAAATACCTAGATTTTAAACAGAAGAGAAACACGTATGAGGGGAAGGTTTCCTAAAGACGACACGTATATCACTAAAGCATATGTTAAAACTAGGAAAAGGAATATAACCATATAGATTCCTATGCAAGCATACTTATTATAAGCTAATGTTATTTAGAGATAGGTTTTAAGAAAGTCATACCTCTAATGCAATTATGAGTGTCCTTTTCTTTTTACAAAAAGAAAAATGTCAATAGACAACTCCGGTTCCTTCGAGATCTAGATGGTAATTTTAAGATACCTTCTTAGGAAAGGTAAACTTGTTACCAAAGAATTCCTATGGCTTGATTAAAATGAGCTTTAACTAAACAAAATGACAAGAAAGGTTATTGCTATTTTAGTAAGATAAAATAAGAAATAAAATTATAATGTTGTCATCTAATCAACATCTTACAAAAGTGTTTTTAAGACATGGTGTTTGATTTTGTAAAAGACCTTCTTTGTAGTTTTCAATTATACACGGATCGTGTCAAGTTTTAAAGTACAATATACTCTAAAAACTTGGTAATGAAGCTCTGGTACCAATTGTGGAAAACTAGAAGGGGGGGGGGTGAATAATTTTACAGATTAAAACTTTGTTTTAAACTACTTAGATCGACTTATGTAAATCTATTTAAATGTGTGTGTTGGATGTTTATAGATAAGCATATAAATAAGTAAAGCAAAGATAAAGAGTAAGAAGAACAAAACCACAACGCGAGTATTTATAGTGGTTTGGCAACAAGGACACCTTCCTTGCCCTACTCCACTCCTCGAGTCACCTACTCGAGAGTTCGTTATCAATACACAACACAAACTCCTTGTGGCGGAGAAGCCTTCACAACGTCGCCTACTCTTTATCCAGTACAAGACTAGACACCGAGTTCTTCCACGAGGTAGAACCAAACCTATCACAACGTCGCCTATACTTTATCCGGTACAGGGCTAGATACCGAGTTCCATTACAAAGGAGGAACTACTACCCAACACTACACAACACCTATCCCAAGGGAGATCCACTCCTTATAACAACATCAACAAGGATATCAATATCCTTTGAGCCAATACTAATCTATATTGTACATCGACACACCATATCGAATGTACACCCTAGGCACCTTTCACTAATGCCTTTGATACGACTCCTAGGCACCCTTTACTAGTGCCTTTGACAAGAATCCTAGGCACCCTTCACTAATGCCTTCAACACGAACTTTCGGCACCCTTCACTAATGACTTTGACACGGATCTTCGGCACCTTTCACTAAAGCCTTCGTCTTGACCCTTTAGACATCTTTCACCTATGTCTTCGACACAACACTTCTAATGAGGGAGGAAAGAACTATTAACAAGATAACATCATTAGTCTTGATGATGATGAAGCTTGGCAACCCATGGACTTGAGCTTGCTCGACTTTAAGAGGTGGTGATCTCGCCTTTAAGAGGAACCTAGAGAATTACACAAACATAAAACTACATAGAGAGATCCTTTGGATCTGAGGTTAGAGAGTTTACAACATTAAGAGAGAATGTGTGTGAAAGGAGTGAGTTACAATGAAGAAATGGCTCACTATTTATAGAGAAAAAATCACTATTGTTCCACGGATCCCACAAATCCCTTACAAGAGGGATCCGTCCAGTGTATTTCTTGGGATCCGTAGGACGCTCCCCCTAAATGGGTTATGGGTCATGGATCATGGGTTATGGACTTTGGATCATGGGTATCCAAATAGATACAATGTATCTAGAAAATGCAATGCATCTAGTCAATGGGTCATGGGTTAGCTCTATGGGTTATGGATAATACCCATTATGACTTCATGCATGATGACATGCAATGGGTCATGGGTTATGGATCATGCTCCATGGGTATGTTTCATGGACTTTGGGTTTTACCCAACTATATTCAATGTATTTAGTCAATGGGTCAAATGCTTAGACTTCTACCCATTATATTACCCATTACAATACATACTAAGTACGTATATATATACCCATTATGTAAACACTAGTTGTTGTACATATGCATTACTATAACATGAAAACACTATTACTTGCTTAGTGTTTTATATGAAAACGTAAGTGTGTTAGTAAACTATTGGCTCAAACCATTTACGTATTTTATTTGTTTCGTTAAAATGATTTTACGTTTGTTATCTAAAAAATATTAGAAGATCGTAAAATATAAATAAACGTTTTTACGGCTTATTTGTAATAACAAAGAGCTTTTAGAATAATAATAATGGTATTAAATCTAGCAAAAGCACTATCAATAGATTCATCTTCAGGAATGATGAATTGTTCATATTGTTGCATAAGAAGTTCAATTTTGTTATTTTTGACTTGATTATTACCTTGATGAGTGACGGACAAAGTTTTACAAATTTCTTTAACCATATTACACATAAAAATTCTTTCAAATTCCGTTTTCGGCAAAGCATTATAAATTATCATTTTAGCTTCATCATTTTTAGCTAATTTCTTTTTAAGACTGTCACTTTGTTTTTCATAGGGAACTATTTCATCCTTTTTAGTTTCCGAATTCTTTTCAATAGGTTTAAAGTCACCAACGGTAATAACATGCCAAAGATCAAGATCTTTTTATTTCACATGAGTTTCGAATCTTGTTTTCCAATAAATGAAGCAATCGTTTTCAAAAAGTTGTGGTATTTTCATAGATTGCCATTCTTGATAATTTTCAAAATCTATAGATTGATTCAAGTTTTAAAATAAAGTATACTTTAAAAATCTTGGTCAACCTGGTGCTGATACCAATTGTATAAACTAGAAGGGGGGGGGGGGGTTGAATAGTTTCAGTATTTAAATTACGTTTTAAGCTTATTCCTTATAAGACTCTTTTGATTCGAAGTTATTTGATATTAATAAACAATGAATACAATAAATATAAACATCAGTAAAGTATGAAAGTAGAGATAGTAAAGAGAAAGAACGATAAAACCAATACGCAAAAATTTATAGTGGTTCGGCTATGAAGCTCTATCTTCGCCCTACTCCACTCCCCGAGTATCACACTCGAGAGTTCACAATTACTATGTCAACAAGCTCCGCTCAGGCTAGAAAACCATACAACGTTGCTTACACCGATTTTCGACACTAAGATAAATGTTGAGTTCTAATCTTAGCTAGAACCAATCTACACTCACACCCGTATTTTCAGGATCAAAATACTAACCGCTACACACAACACTTCCCGGACTAACACACCGTCCAAATTGCTATACACAATACTTCCCAGACTTACACACCAGCCGGATCTACCAATGTTACAAGAATTAATAGAGTTTATATCAAGAATAGAATCGTAAAAAAGGTTACGTTTATAATGTATATTCTACAACACTTCGTTTCTTGGCGAATACGAGCATTCTTCTCTTTGCACTTTGATGGAAGAAAAGTGTGATCACTTATAAACAAATAATAATTAAGAGAACAAAAAGTTTGTGTGCTCAAGAGGTTGTAAAATCTGTTGGAAATAGTTTCGTATTATAGGCTACAAGAAGAGCGTGAGATGGTCCTTTAAACATAGACGACCCCATATATTTAAGGGATTGTCCCTCCTATAAAGGACCGTCCATAGGACGCTCTTGTTTTTGTCCTTTTTGGTAACATTTTTTTGGTGAAGGTATAACCTTTTTAGGAGGGAAATCATATTTTTGAATATTTATATTTTAATAAAATATTTCATATAAATACAAAAATAATTTTGTAATTTATTTTTGTAAAAAGGTTTTGTCACGTTTATAAAAAATGTGAGGTTTTTGGATAAAAATATTTCTTTGATTAACTAGTTTGATATATTGTTTTTTCATACCTTAAGTGATATTGTGTTGAAATGAACTTTTATAACTAATAACTTGTATATGTATATTTTTACGTAACGTTTTTTTACATTTTGTGATTATCCAAACGTATGGAGGTCGAAAGATGTAAATAACGTTTTTGACATTATTTGTATTAACAAGGTACATAGTCCCAAGTTAAAGAGCTAAAAGACGATCTTTCTAATATTAGCATCAATCTTCCGATGCTTTTAAAGAAAAATATTGGAAGTGGTCAAACAACTAGCTTTTGTCTTGATACTAGTAATTGGTTGGGAGGCTCAACGCTCCACAAAACTATCACGTGCTTGTATTGGTTGGAGTTAGACCCAAATTGCCTTGTTTGTGAGAGATCAATCAATGTCCCTCAAACCATCCATACCACTATTACTGTTACTTTAGCCTACTCACAATCTCCTGATGTCATCAACAACAATGGGAAAATTCACATGCCCATCAACCAAAATTCTTCACATTCACACAATATTGAGCCTTATCCATCTTGGTCCTGGAGGAGAGCCATTAGATCACAGCAAGAGTATGAGGAAATGATATACCTCACCAATCTTTTAGTTGGCCTTCACCTCTCTACTAACGAAGATACTTGGGAGTTCACACCGGGCGCCTCAAGGAGCTTTACCATTAATTGCATGCCGAAGATCATCTCTTCCACGTCGATCAACTCCAACTCTCTACACAGTTGATGGAATAAGTTGCTTCTTTTGAAGGTAAAAATTCTTTCTCGGCGTGTCTTGAACAAAAGGCTTCCAACTAGATATACTCTTGATAGACGACGAATTGAACTTCACTCAACTAGATTCCTTGTGTGTGACGACGGCATAGAAACAGAGGAGCACTTGTTCGTTAAATGTCCCGTTGCCTTTGATTTTTGGAAGACGTTATTTTCATGGTGGCAACTTGTGGATATTCCTTTTTCAAACCTGGTCGATGTCCTAACCATGGCCGATCGCATACCTATGACACAATCTCAAAATAAGTTCTTTGATGTGGTGGTTAATACAACTATTTGGGACAAAGCCATTTTCAACCTCAAGAGACCTCAAAAGAGCTTCTCTTCAACGATATAAAAATGATGTCATTTATTTGGATCACGAGTAGAAGTAGTAAAGTCTCTTATAATTGGTTAGAATGGTTTAGCGATCCTTGTAACTCTATCTCTTTGTCTTTGTAATTCTTTTTTTCTAGTTTCTTGCTAGTTCTATATAATGTCGTTCAAAAAAAATTTAACTGAGTCCGATTGAAGACTTACAAAAGTAGGGATAGAAAACACCGAACTGAGCAAGACACTTTAACAAAATAAAAGGTTATCATTGGGTTGCACGCTATCAGCGCAGAGGTGGATTATGATCTTAGTGCGGTTGTGAGTACACTTGATTCAACACAAAGAGAAAACGCAACATTAAGAAATGTTGGTTTGGTTTGGTTATAACTTGATTCAACACAACATGCGATAGTTAAAGTTTGTACATAAATATGAACCATATCTATGAAAGTACTATATATAAAATTTTATCACGTACATCAAACATTATAAATCAAAATTAAGAATCATAATTAAAACAGAAAACAAAAATTAAGCTAATTGTGTTTTAATAAATAAAGATATATGATTGAAAATTTTAGAAAAAACCTCGCGCATGCGCGGACATTATAACCATTATCCACTAACATATTATATATATCCGCTAAAGTTTTATTTTATTTTTACCTGGTGAGTTTGTGTTTTGATTTGTCCATATGATATTAACTGAAGAAAGTTACATAGTTGAACAACTACATGTATATTTGCAAAAGTTATGGGCAAGAAATGTTATAGGCCAAAGTATATATCGGCTGACTTATCAATATTTGGCGATGACAAAAGTTCTTTGCAGAACAGTATTTAGCTAAAGAACAAATTATATAATCTCGACCCTTCATTTTGTTTTCATCCTACGGCATAGATTACATCATCCCATCATTTTAAATTAAGTGGAGGGATAGATTTGTAAATTAACTCTCATAACTGTCATTCAGATCTATACTATTGAAACCCAATGATAACCAAATCTTTACTTAATAATCTGGAAGCAACAATCATGGTGAGTTCTTGGTGAGTTCGATGATGGCGCTTGATGACGTGGTGGTGGTTGGTGACGGTGATTTTCAGGGAATGTTATTTCACTCTTAGCACGTATGCGACTATAGGTGCGGGAAATGATGAGAAAACTTATTTGCTCTTAAACTGACATCATTTGACATCAATTCTTTGAAGTGAAGTACAACAAAAATAGCCAAGAGTTCGATCACAAACAAGATTGCGAATCCAGTAAGTTTTAGCTTGAAAGGTGTTGAAAAGTAAAAGCATATGCGAAGGCATAAGATGACGGAAAACAAGAAAAGTGCTCATATTAGACGGTAAATAGAATTTCTCAAAGATGAGATAGTTGTAAATGTGAGGTGGACTTGTTACATGTGGTTGGTTAAGTTGGTTTTAATATTAGTATATTATTTTCACAAAGAAAAAACGAGCATACCATAAAATAAAGATAGGTACAAGTTTCTTCATATTTAATTAGTACATGAATTCTAGTCAAAAGTCTTGAAAGGAACAAATACATATTTTGAAGGCTTATAAAATTATTTTTATAACTTTATAAATGAAACCTCAAAAGTCTTCAACTTATTTGTTGTATTTCTACCCAGGTTGATATGAAATTACATGTAATTTAAACACGAATTACATGTGATTTTCACACGAATCACATATGATTTTCACACGAATCAAATGTGACTTAAACGCGAATCACAACAAAAACTAAAATCACATGTGATTTACTCATTTTTAGATAAAAACATTATCACATGTGTTTCAGTTTATAACAGCAAAGAGTAAATACACGTGATTTACACACAAATAAAAAGTAACATAATCACATGTGATTTTACAAATTTGTTTTATAAAAAGAAGTTATTAGTTGATTGATGTTGAAGATCACATGTGATTATTACTTTAAAGATCGCATGTGAATGGTGAAATCACATGTGATTTATAAAATCACACGTGATTTTTAAAATAACAAATCACAAGTGATTCTACAAATCACATGTGATTTATACACGAATCACAACAAAACAGAATCATGTGTGATTTACTCATTTTTGGATTTAAACATAATCACGAGTGATTTATACACGAATCACAACGAAAAACAGAATCATATGTGATTTACTCATTTTAAAAATCACTTGTGATTTTTTAAAAATAACAAATCACATGTGATTTTTTTAATCACGTTGATTTTTCTGGCGGAAATTTTGAGTTATTCTATATAAAAGTGCATATCTATAGAAAGATAATTTAATTCTCGTCGCGATGGTATATTTTTTGTAGCTTGAAGATTTACCGTTTGAAAGATACGTTGTTTTTAAAAAAAAAAGCATGAAAAGTGGGTTTTTATATTAAATGAGTTGAAATGACAATTTTGTCCTCCCTTTGTTATTTTTTTATATCATGTGCACCGTTGGATGAAAGGAGATGAAAGGCCAAGATGCAGTGTATTGTTCTTTAGATATTTAATGTTTTGTATGGATCTCAACTCATTTGGCAATAAATACCAAAACCCTAAATATATAAGTAATTTAACTGATAGAAATTTGAGACGGCGCCAAGGCGTCAGGGTTTTCACAACCGTGTGTTTTGATGACATACAAACAAACAACAAAACACACCAAAAAACACATATACGGCACAAAGTCGCAACAACTAGAGATTATGATTGAGAGATCAAAGCAAAAAGTATCTATTTTGTTTTGTTTTCCTGCTTCTCTTCGTATGGTTTAATGAGTCTGGTCCAACGAATAGGATGGTTGCGGCTTATCATAAGAGCAGTTCATGCATGGGAAGATCACATATGCTCCCTTGGCTGGGTTCTATTGGAATGAGTCTAAATAAACGATGATACCGCGAGAGGAAACATATATAAAGTAGGGTTGTCATTCTAGATTTCTTAGCTCCAAACATGCATGCATTGTGTATGGCGGTGGAGAATGAACGAATCCGAACCAGTTCGAGTTGGTGACGTGATGAATTCGTGTTATTTGATCGAACTCCTTGAGACAGGCCGGTATGATGACTAGCCGCTTTGAACAATGATTTCTATATGAAGAGGTTAGTCATGGCCATGAGGAGTATCTATAGTGATTATTGTACCGGAACATACTAATGCATATGCTATGATTTACCACTCAACATGTATGGAAGTACTTGTCGAAAGAAAGAAAGATAGAAGTTTCATCATGTTAGTGTTATGGATAAAGATCCTTCAAGTGTTTTTTTTTAACATGATAAGGTCATGTTGATTAGTTTTGTACTTTTGTTTGAGAAGATAAAAAAGAGAGCCCTTAGTTTTACTTAACTGATACCCTTTTTACCTAACTTACTTATTATCCATCAACATGATCTATGATGTTCAGATGAATATAAGAGGATTTTTACTCCGTATAAGTTTGTTATTCAACAATTGTTTCAAAGGTTATTAAGAATCAAAGTTTTCATAGGTCTGTGTGATCTGAGATCAAAAACTAATTTGAGTGTGTTAATCAAGGGAGACAATTTAGTACATGAAAAGATATCTCAATGATGGATCTTTTAAACATTATAGATGGTAACAACTCAAGGTATGCTTCCGAAGTGATCAAGCTCAAAGATTATATTCAAGGCGACAAGTTCAAGGTTTATTTTGAGCATCAAAAGCTTAAAGTTCCAATTATAAATCAAATAACTACGTTTATATTATCCCAAACATAAAAATATATATAAAAAGAAACTTCAAAAGGTACGTGCAAAAAGTGTCTATAGGCAAAAGGTTTTTGGAATTTATATGGAAAAAGGTTTTGATATCCGTTTTTATAGGCAGGCTCGTCAATATTTTGCATATAAATATAACTCTTTCTTTTCTTTTCTTTTTTTTTACTTACCCAACATAACTTATACACGTTATCATATAACCTAACTGAGTTTTGTCATTCAAGCTTTGGAGGCGAGGTTACAAAGGTAAAAATCAATTTTGAACTAAATATGTTAGTTAGTTATTTATAATTAAGATCGAGTTCGTTGATTTCTATTTGATTGGTTGCATTTGCTTGGATTTGCCATGACCAGACGTTTTCTTTTGTCATGAATCTTAATCTTTATGTATAAAGGCGATTAATATCTAGGTTTCTTGTTTTATTATGAATTGATTTATGTTAGAATGAGATTAGTGGATATTACTGAACCTTTGTATGTAGGCTAATTTCAGTGATCAGTAACGTAGGGAAAAATTATTAGGACACGACCACAGGTTATTATATGAGATACTTTGTGTGCTCTATTGTTTTCCATTCACTTAGATCATCGAATGTGCTATCACTGTTGAAACAGTCACCTTAAAAAGGGATTATCCGAGCTTATATTTTTTGTAGTTAACTTAAATATGGTGTTTATAACTTCCGCTATTTGAATGTATAATTGTTACTATAAGTTAAGTAACCTAACTATTGTGTTTAGTAAATCTAAGGACCTAAGTGAATGCAAGAAAAAGTAGATTAACCTAATTGGATAAATTAAAAATACAAAGTACATTAACTTATATGCTAAAAGAATCAAAAGAAGTAGTAACTTTTTGACAGAGAATAGCACAGTACAATATATATGGTAGCTATTAATAAACGGTTGTTTCCAGCATGAAAGTTAAAAGAATATAAAGAAGTTTTGGTAACAATGGTGTATTGGTGTATCTGATTTGCCTGTGTTCCTATATATACACTCTTAATTTATACATGTGGCATATTTGAAGTAGTACTATTTTATTAATCAGTCCTATTGACATAAAAATTTAAAATGCAGGATCTTTGAATACCAAACAATATTGAAGCATAAAGAACTTAAGAAAAGCATAAACATTGTTTTGAAGCAGCATTAAAGGGCTGTGGATGGATTTGGTACACGATGATAGAGCAAACATTATAGGAGAAGAAGATAGATTGAGCAACTTGCCTGATGATATTGTATATCACATTCTCTCCTATCTTGACATGAAATATGTGGTTCAGACTTGTACATTGTCTAAAAGATGGAGGCATACTTGGACTTCAATAATCTATGTTAAGTTAAACGGCGATAGCAATACATTGTTCCCTTCTTTAGCTTCTTTTGCTGGATTCGTGAAAGATGCACTATCTCACCGCAACAATCAAACAGAGGCTGAAGTTGAGCTCACATTCACTAGACCAACTAACAATTCAGATGTTATAAATATCATAAATGATATCTGCTTGCATAATGTTAGGCAATTGACAATGACATGGTTCTCTAGATCAATCCACGACTTCCCACCATTCCTTTTCAGTTCTCATACACTCAGACATCTCACTCTTAATAATAAATGTCACCATCTTTCTGCAACAATCCGCATACCAAAATCAGTTTGGGATTTACCAGCCCTAGAAACTCTGTATTTGAGTTATATGTGTTTTAATTTTTGCATTGAAGGTAATGATAAGAGCCTAAGTTTATTTTCTAAGTGTGTGAACTTAAAGGACCTCACTTTCCATAAGTGTTACTTGAAGTTGGAGATTTTTAATATTTGTTGTCCAAAACTTTCTAATCTTTCAATCACAAATTCCCTTATCTTTCCAAAGGCTGTCAACTTGGTTGCTCCTCATCTTAAGAATTTGACAGCGACAGTAGCACCAGTTAGGCATAAATCTGCCATCTATAATCATCTACGTTTGTCTACAGAGGGCTTCAATTCTCTAGAGACAGTGAATCTCTCCTTGCCAAATAGCATATGTGATAAGAATATATATGTTCCCGTTCTCCTTAACATGTTCAAGAAATTCTCCAATGCCAAAGATCTTATTCTTGATGTGAACATTATTAAGGTAAACAGATACAAACTGTGATAGTTATTGCTTATTATCTTAATAATTATATTAATCATGAATTAGTTTTATTGTGCTGTGGATTAAATACTTCATCATTTACATGTTCCAACATTATAAGGAATTCAAAGAAATTCATTTTAGTATATTCTATCCTATATTATTTGTTTTCTAAATACAATATACCTTCTTATTTTCTTACTACGTGTATATATTTGTTTATTATGTGCCAAGGTTCTCTCATCATGGCTGCAGGATCAAATCTCCCCTACACCTTGTCCGTTGAATAACTTGAAGAGCTTGAAGATAGGAAATGTGACCCGAAGTAACTGTATAGCAAAAAACAGATCCGAGAAAGTCAAAAACTACTTGCTACGGAACTCCCCAAATGCCACATTCATCATGAGTTTACCTAAGGTATTTCACCCGTATGGTCTATGATCCTATATATGTGCTTGCTATCAAATTAATAAACTTACACTATCATTCACATTTCACAAGCACTACTTAACCAAAGTAGGAAGACCCCTTGAATAACATACAATAACCTATATTTTCTTCATTTTGACCATATCTTTTATGTTTAACGGTTCTATAAACCTTGCTAGAATGTTAACAAGGAAAAATCGCTTCTATTGGCCATGGATACTTCCAGATTTAGAGGGGGGAAAAAATAAAAAAGCCTTTTTATCATGTAAAAAAATGAGTGAATTATATTTTTGTTAAATAATCAATCTGTTTAAATCAATAGTCAAAGAAGAGATCAAGACAGAAAGTATATAAGGACACAATGGCTATGGTTATGGCTAAGGTGGCCAAATTGTTGGCAGCGAAAGATGAATTTATTGCAGAAGGCATAAATACATAAGTTGGAGCAACTGATAACTAAGGTAAGTCATTTTGGTTGAGAGGTCACTTATTCAATTTATGAAAACAATCTATTGCAATTTTATGTAAATACGAATCGCCTTTAGTGAAAGCTGTATTGTTTATGGCTCTATTAACTGCTGTATACTTGCGCTCTGACTGTCACAGGTCATCCTCAAGTGTTGTGTGAAAGTAAGAGGGTCTTATGATGGTTATATATTGAGCACTCGTAAGAAGATCTGATCATGATACTAGGCATCTGCACTTCACTCTTTTTTTAGTTTCTGACAGACTTAACTTATAAGTTTAATTTACTTTTTTTGTTTGTTTGTTAGAATTATGAAGTTTGTGATGTCAAGGTTTTTGCTCCATGTGTAGACTTGCTTTAACTTTGTTATCATCAAGTCACAACAGTTACTTGACTCGAATATCAAATACTAAAACATCAATAACTGTATTCATAAAGTTTTATTATTTGACAGAATCTATATTTTCTCGAGCTCGCACTACAACAAATATGTCTTTTTTATACGTTTTTTTCTTCGCACTTTATGAACCGCAAACTTTTTTAAAGATATTCACACTTAAGAGTGTGAATAATTATTTCAAAATATTCATACTTAAAAAGTGTGAAGAATTTCAATCACACTTAAAAGTGTGCAGAATTATTTTAAAATCAAAATCATCACACTTAAAAGTGTGAAGTATCATTTCAAAACAAAATCATCACACTTAAAAGTGTGAAGATTGTTTAAAAACCCTCACACTTAAAAGTGTGAAAAATATTGATAAAGCTTCACACATAAAGGTGTAAAAATCTTGGGCAAATAACCTATTTATGCATCATACTTGTCACAAAAAGCAGTTTGACGTAGCGAATAAAAAAAATAGCCCTTTTGGCTACTAAACCCGACTAGTTTGTCCTTTATTGAGCATTTTACCTGTTACTCCCAGTCACCACGTCTGTTTCCCAGTCACCACCTCTTACCTAACCCCCTTTAACCCAAGGATAAGCAAATCCATTGGCTACTAAACTCGAATATACATTCGTTCAAAAAAAAAAAAAAAAAAAAACTCGAATATACAACTGTATGTGTGAGACTACTAAGCAAACTGTATGTGTGAGATCAAGAAAGGCAAATATCATATGTGTGAGATCAAGAAAAGCAAACTGTATGTGTGAGAGCTATTTTTTGGTACAGTCCCATGAAAAATAACGCGACTCAAGACCTCTGGTACAGAACAGAACCAAGGAGTATATCACAACAGAACCAAGCAACCAAATCCAACTCCCATATCCAATCACAACTAACCTAACTCATCCTCCATCCACTAAACCTAACCAAGACTCAAATAAAAAAAACGAACACATATATTCAATCAATTTAATCTCAGATTGGATTCAGTTTTTTTTTAATCTTTTCAAGATTTTTTTACTTGAATCCTCATCATCATCGACCCCATCTTGTGTCACTATCCGAAAATAAAGAAAAGTTTATAACAATTATTGTTATCTCTTTTCTTTCATTCATTCTTGACTCGAATTAAAAAACAAAAAACACTGAAATTGAACCTACCCGAGAAGATCTTGAAGCCGTCACACTTGTGGTCTTCGAATATGGTACAAAAAAGGATGGAGATGTTTTGTTGTTTGATCGCTTATGAATGATGGATACGAGAATAATTGCGAGATGTGATGAATGAGATGCGTTTTGATTTTGTTTTGTGTTTGATGTTTAGATAATATCTGAGTTGGGAGCAGAAAACGAGATGTTTGATGTTTGATGAATGAGTTGTGTTTGATGAATGAGTTGTGTTTGATGTTTGATGAATAATTGCTGACTTGGATGTTATTAAATGATATATAACCGGATACCGGTTATTCAAGTTGTAAAATGCTCAATAAAGGACAAACTAGTCGGGTTTAGTAGCCAAAAGGGCTATTTTTTTTATTCGCTACGTCAAACTGCTTTTTGTGACAAGTATGATGCTTAAATAGGTTATTTGCCCTTAAATCTTTGCTACACACAATTAGTTCACACGCACACTAGTGTGAACTTTTTTATTCTTCACACTTTAAAGTGTGGCAACATGCTCTAATAAGTGTGAGTTAGTTACTATTTTGTTTTAGTGTTGGCTTGATTACGTAGCAAGATAATCATGTAAATGATCATATAGGGTATGTTTGGCAAATTAGTTGTTGACGAAAGTTGGATTGTGGCTATGGAAGAAGAACTTAACCAATTTATAACAAATGATGTTTGGGAGTTAGTTCCATCACCTAAAAATCAAACCATAATGGGTACAAAATGGGTTTTTAAAAATAGATTGGACGAAAATGGTAATGTGTCTAGAAACAAAGTTAGCTTGGTCGCACAAGGATACAACCGACAAGAAGGTATGATTACGACGAAACGTTTGCTCCGGTTGCTAGATTAGAATCTATACGAGTGCTAACAATTTTAAACTTTTTCAAACAAACGTCAAAAATGCATTTTTAAATGGCTTTATAAATGAAGAAGTATATGTGTCGCAACCTCACAGGTTCGTCGATTTTGAAAAACCCAACCATATCTACAAACTTAAAAAGGCGTTGTATAGTCTTAAGCAAGCTCTAAAGGCTTGGTACCATATATTTAAGACATTTTTACTAAAACATAAATATACAATGCGGTTAGTAGATAACACACTTTTTGCCAAGAAAAGAGAGTCACACTTTTGTTAATACAAATAATCCGTAAAAACGTTTATTTATATTTTACGATATTCTAATATTTTGTCGATAACAAACGTAAAATCATTTTAACGAAACAAATAAAATACGTAAATGGTTTGAGCCAATAGTTTACTAACACACTTACGTTTTCACATAAAACACTAAACAAGTAAAAGTGATTTTATGATTTAGTAATACATATGTACAACAAATAGTGTTTACATATTGGGCAAATATATACATAACTAGTATGTATCATAATGGGTAATACAACGGGTAGAAGTTTAAGTATTTGACCCATTGACTAAATACATTGAATGTGGTTGGGTAAAACCCAAAGTCCATGACCCATACCCATGAAGCATAACCCATAACCCATTGCATAACATCATGCATAAGTCATAAATGGATATTATCCATGACCCATGGATTTAACCCATAACCCATAGACTAGATGCATTGCATCTTGTAGATACATTGTATCTACTTGGATACCCATGGTCCAAAGTCTAGGACCCATGACCCATAACCCATGACCCATGACCCAAAACCCATGGGAACAGAGGAGCGTCCCACGGATCCCCAGGAATACACTGGACGGATCCCTTAAGTGAGGGATCCGTGGAACAGTAGCTAATTTTCCTCTATAATTGTGAGCCATTTCTTCATTTTGGGTTACCACTCTCACACATACTTTCTCGTAGTATTGTAAACCTTCTAACCTCATATCCTAAGGATCTCTCTATGTAGTTTGTGTTTTGTTTTTGTGTGATTCTCTAGGTTCCTCTTAAAGGCGAGATCACCACCTCTTGAAGTCAAGCAAGCTCAAGTCCATGAGTTGCCATGCTTCGTCATCATCAAGACTCCTAAAGTTCTCTTGTTGATAATTCTTTCTTCCTCCATAGAAGTGTTGTGTCAAAGGCATTAGTGAAGGATGCCGAAAGAGTCAAGACGAAAGCATTAGTGAAAGGTACTTAACGTCTATGTCAAAGGCATTAGTGAAGGATGCCGAAAGAGTCAATACGAAAGCATTATTGAAAGGTGCTTAACGTCCGTGTCAAAGGAATTAGTGAAGAATGCCAAAGGAGTCAAGACGAAGGCATTAGTGAAAGGTGCCAAACGTCCATGTCAAGGGCATTAGAGAAGGGTGCCTAGAAGTCAAGTCTAGTAGCATTAGTGAAAGATGCCAAGGATGTATAATCGATGAGGTGCATCGTTGTACAAATAGAGATAGGTTGTATCCAAGGATATTGATATCCTTGATGATGTTGTAATAAGGAGTGGGTCTCTTTTGTGATAGGTGTTGTGTAGTGTTGGGTAGTAGTTCCTCCATTGTAATGGAACTCTGTATCTAGCCTAGTACCGGATAAAGGGTAGGAGACGTTGTGATAGGTGTGGTTTTACCTTGTGGAAGAACCCGGTGTCTAGCCTAGTACCGGAAAAAGAGTAGGCGACGTTGTAAAGGCTTCTCCGCCCTAAGGAGTTGGTGTCGTGTAGTGTTTACGAACTCTCGAGTAGGTGACTCGGGGAGTGGAGTAGGGCAAGGAAGGTGTCCTTGTAGCCGAACCACTATAAACACTTGTGTCATGGTTTTGTGTTTCATACTTTTCTCTTTTACATTACACATTTCCATATCTATCTATTAACATCCAACATACACATCCAAATAGATTGACATAAGTTGATCTAAATATTTTAAAACATCGTTTTAATTGGTAAAACTATTCAACCCTCCTTTTTAGTTTTCTACAATTGGTATCAGGGCTTCGTTACCAAGTTTCTTAGAGTATGTTGTACTTTAAAAACTTGATACGATCCGTGTATGTTCGAAAACTACAAAGAAGGAAATCTTTTAAAAACAAATGGCTTCTTTTATGTTGGATAATAATAGATTATTCTAACATTTTCTTTTCAAGAAATCTTCATGCTAGGATCTCTCCAAAGTCTTCATTTCTATTCAAAGAATAATGAAGTCAACTCTCAAGGAAGAACCTAAAAGTAATCGCAACCTACTTATTCTAAGTACAACGGATTATTTTAAAAGCTCATGAAGTATTTTGGTTTTATGGTCTCCATAAACCATATCAAGAGCGTAGAGGTATGTTCACTCATCCTTAGCTAGTTTACGTCTACTTGAATTTGTTGATATAATTTTTTTTGTTTTTTTGTTTTTTTTGGTTAATAATTGCTAGTCTCTAAAAAGTCTCTTTTCGCCACTCTCCCAACTTACTCATCATCGGGAATAGTATTCCTCTTTGATTTTCTAAAAAGATCACCAAACTAACGCCGCCGTCACAAATAGATCTTTGATAATTAACCTATCAAATCTCGTTGACCAAACATCTACTCATTTAGGAACCTCAAGGCTATTTTTGTTCCATAAGCTAGTGTATAACTTATTACAAAAATGACACCAAACACCCTCTTTTTGTCCACAGTAGCCGGATCCCTCAAGTTGTACTAGCCGGATCCCAATTTCAAGGGATTCGGGGGAACCGTGCAACAAAAAGCAACCATACACTTTTCAAAACCAATTTTGCTCTTTTCCCTCTCCTTACAAAACACAAAAACGACCCAATTGCTGCTCTCACCTCCATAGGGGTTCATATCATCAAGCATCTTCCTCTAAGAACATCATTGTAAGTAATTACACTCATATGTTCTAATCTTCATCATCCGCACCCTAGGGTTTATGGTTTTCAATTTTTCTTAATCAATTGATGAAATTAGGTTTTGCAAAATTGATCACTAGAAAAGGTTTTCACATAACTAAGATTACATTATGCATACAACATTGTTAATACAAATCAAAACCATAATGCATCTCAACAAATTTTACCTAATTGGAATATTTGTTTTTCTAGGACCAACCATGCCTAAAGCTACCCACCAAGACCATCATGATACCGTTCACCACCTCAATAAATACTATCGAAAATAGGGGTTGTCAAAAACCGATCATAAAGTCTTCAAAAGACTTGAAAATCGACTTATCCACGAAGGTCGTGTGGTCAAGGAATATTTCCTTGAAAATACCGACATTCGTCAGGTCTTCTCGGCAATCAACTTTGAGTGTCTCCTTGATATTGATGAACAAATTTGTCACACCTCATTTAAGTCACACCTCATTTAAAACACTTAAGAAGACTAAGACACTCAAGATGTATAGGTATTATATTCTATCAACATCATTTTCTTCTTTTCTTGACTGCTAATAGCAGGATCCCTAGAATTAGCCTAGACGGATCCCTCATTGGAGAGAACCGTGGGAACCGGCTGGCAGATTCAGCAAATCCTACCTAAAATAATCATTTCAAGCTCTCCTTGCTAACTTGAACACTTCATCTTGTCTTAATTAAACTCATAGATCAGTGCAAATCCATAGTTGACCCTTGTGCATGCAAATCATCACATTTCTAAGGATCTTAGTGGTTTAAGTCTTTAATGCACATCCCAAATCTTCCCTTTATAAGTCATCCTGTTAGAACCTCTTGGTCATCAACCACAATTTAACTCTCAGCTTTTAGAAACCTTTCTTCTTAGTCATTTCATCATGAGGAAAGCTCCTAGTGCTAACTCATCCACCAAAGGACCACCCAAGAAATTTTCTCGTGTTGTACACGAAATGTCCTCAACCGAATCATCTCCCTTTAAATCCACAAATGCTAGGATTTCTCCTCCACCAACTCAACCAATCAAACCAATCCCTAAAAGGATTGTTCCCACAAAAATATCATCACCAAACTCCACAATTCCTACTAAACCAAACACACCCATTTCCACCCAACCATCATCTTTGGTGCCTAGAGCCATATCATTTACCACCTCACAATCATCTCCACATCTCCACAACTTAGAGGACTTGCCTCCTAGGCCATCTCATCCTCCACCATTATCGACACACTCTTCAATAGAGAAGATTGTGCAACAAAACCAAGGTGTTGAATCAACACTTCACCGATATCCTTTTCTCCATTTCCCTCAAATGGTCCATTTTGGATTATGAGGAATCATCAAAGTCAACTGATGAGTGTGTAAATACTCATCATTTTTGGGTCAATCTGAACTGCAAAACGTTTAAAAACACTCAGAAATGCATCAAAATACTGAAAATATCCCAAAATTGTGTTTTATATGTTTTAAATGCAAAATGAGTAAAAACAGCTAAAAAACGAACAAAGTTTGCATAATTAGCAGTTTCAGTCCCCCAACTTTCAAAAAAATGGCAAAACAAGTCCCCGGGATTTTCAAAAATGGAATATATTATTTATGGCCCTTGGTTAATAAAGTTTGTCATTTATGGTCCTTATAATAATTTTTGGAAAAATTACAGCTTTGGTCCCTGGAGTTTCGAATATTGCACATTTGGTCCCTTAACTACACCATTGGATCTAATTTAAATCCTAAATCCATTTAACTACCCAAACCCAAAAATAAAATACCCAATCCCCTACTTATACCAACCCAAGCCCAATCTTTTACCCAAATCCAACCCACGGTTAAACCCATCTTACCCGGTCAAAGAGTTACCCTAAAACCCACCTCCCACCTTTCTCTGTCTTCACCTATTTCCCGCCCAAACAACAACCCAACACAAACAAATAAAAAAACCTGTCACCCATACCTTTCCCTGACAAATCCTTTCACCCATCCCCTCACGTGGAGTCACTACACCTTGGGAATCTCTTGTCTCCCCGTTGGACTGACAGATAGCACGCAAGCGTGCCTTTGGCTTGCTTTTGTCTCAGAGGAATCACGAGAAGTCAGAGAAGAGAGAGAAGAAAGAGACTTGAAGACGCCAAGAGCTAGAGCATAAATAGCTGATAGCCATTGAAGGGGAGTAGTTAGTTTTTAGTAGTTAGTCTCTTTTCTTTTTTTTTGGTTTTAATGTAGTTCTCAGTTTAGTCTAGAAAGTCAAGTTCTAGTCCCATTTTACTATTTTGTCATTTGAATTTAAATGTAATCTTAATTTCCGTTGATGCAATTTATAATTCAGTTTTCAAAATCCATGAAGCCTTACTTGTTTTTTCATTTTTCTGCCTATTTGAATGTTTGTGTTTCGAAGTTAGAAGAGTTTGCTAAAGTTTGTTTAAGCTCAATTGAGCTTGTGTGAATGATAATCTAATAGGTCTTCAAGCTTTCACAGGTTCAGGTATTTTCAAATTTGGTTTTCTACCCAAAAGAGTGTTTGGAATAGAATTGGCTGTGGGTCAAAAACACCATTTTGACCCACTTTGGGACTCGTACTAGGCTACTTAGAAGCTATTATTGGTCAGCTCATTTTTTTTTATTTCTTGCAAAACTAGTTTTTAAGGAAAAGATTCTTTTTTTTTTGTTGTTGTTTACTGTCAAAACTGTCCTCACAGCAGCCCTCATGGAGCCTTTTCACAAGCCTATTGCAAGCTTGTGAAAGCTCCTTAGGAGCTAGATACAGGGGCAATTGATAGGTGGCTTGGTGGACTCCAAGTCCCAATAAGCTCAGGAGCTTACCCCCCTGGAGCTGATTCAAAATAAGCTGAAAAGACCCCCTCTTAAACCTGCAGCCCTGTGCAGTCCAACAGCTGCACCTTTCCATCTTTAGTGCTTATTTAGGTCTAACTTAGCTTATTCATAGTTCGTTATCTCAGTTGAAGTAGCTTAGTTTAGATTGTTAGGACTTAGCTTATTGGTTACTCTTAGTACTAGTGTAATGCCTAGTTTGCTTATATTTAGGACTCCCCCTAGAGAAGTCTAATTAACCAACTGTCTTCCCTTTTTAGTGCTTATAAGGTGTGACTTTTACCTTATTTAATTTTATCTAGTGATCATTAGTTGATATTAGTTTAGGATTAGTTCTTTTAGTGCTAATTCGTGCTTGTTGTTACCCTTTATTTGCTTATTTCCCCTTATTTGTAGCTTTAGGATTTCCCATAGTATAGATTTTTGCCTACTGCTTATCTCCTCATTTTAGTTGTTTCTTTTTGTTGTCTCTTAGCTTATTGTAGTTGTGTAGTTTGTAGGACAGCTTATTTGGTCAAAACCTTGCTTATCCACTGCCTTAATTGCCTTTCTTGTGCTCAATCAGTAGCAATAAAGGGTGTGTTTGGTTGATAATCTGTCCATAAATCAGTAGTTTTCTTAGTTTTTTAGTGTTTTCATTTTGCTTATTTTTGTCCTCCCTATAGTGCTTTAGGTCCTTCAACTTGTTCCTATTTAGTTGTTGCTTTCTACGAGCCTTTTGATAGCTTATTGTGCCCCTAGGTGTCCTTAGCTTGCGCTGCCAAACCAATCAGTACACCAGCCTTGGTAGTCTTTTTTTTTGCATCTCAGCTTATTCACTTGCTCAATTTTTTTTATTTACTTTTGTGGTTTTAAGTAATGTAGACTAGATGCTTTAGATTAGTTAACATTAGTTTAGTTAATGTAAAAGCTTTTTGTAGCCTTTAGTTGTTCCTTTGGTAGCTACTGTCCCAAACTGACCCGTTTTTTTTTTTACATCTGCTGCTGCAAACAGCCAATTAGCAGCTTATTTTTAAGCTTTTGAAACGTTTGTTTTCATAAAAAGTTGTATTTTCAAGTACTTTTCAACTTCTAAAAAAAAATAATAATCAAAAAAAAAATATATATATAATTTTGCAAAAAGTTACCACAGGAATCGAACCCAGGACCCTCTGCAAATCAACACACGCACAACACAACAGCACCTTGTCCATCTGCTCTAGTGTCCTTGTCATGTTTGATTTTGCACTATTTATTATTTAAGTAGTATTTTAGTTTTTAGTTTTCTAGCTTATTTGATTATTAGATTTTTAACTGCTTATCCACATAATCCATTGCACCCATTTTATTTTTCATAGGTCCATTAGATCATAAAGTTTTTTTTACAAAAAGTTTCAGAATTTTCGAAAAAGTTTTAATATTTTTAATTAATTAAGTCCTTTAAAATAGTTTTTAATTCGTAATAAATAATTTAAAAGCCAAAAAAAATATATATCTTTTTTCTAAAATTTTCTTTTGTCATATAGTAAGTAAGAAAATTGTTTTTACACTCGTAGGACTTTTATTTCACAAATTTTACGTATTTGCTTGCGCACTCGCGTAATATTTATAAATAATGCTCGTTTTCATTTTTAGTCACGTTTTTAGGTAATTTAAGTTTACGTTTCAATAAAAATAGTTTATTTAAGTTATTTTGTTTTATAAAATCTAGAAAAATCATTTTAAAAGTAGTGATAGCGTTTATTTAATATTTTTTATCTTTTTAATTTCCTTTAATTTGCATTTAAGCCGTTGTAATTTATAGATTTTTTCTGTAGTTATAATAAATCAGATCTCTTTTCTCATTCAAATTTCTCGATCACTATACGTTTGGTGATTCTTCGCACAGCTCGCTGGGACATAACGACCCGGGGAAACACTATACTCCCCAGATCTTCATTGCATCTGTGCTTAGGCTGTTTTAAGTTTCTTACAGTTGGCCATTCACAAGTGGTCAGCTTGCGTGAGAAAACTTGACGGTTTTGCACGGATCATCAACCACCCGACTACATGGAAGTTGACACCTCTCTACCTCCACCATCATCCTTTGTTGAGCCATCATTTAATGTGCCTCCACCAATCCCTCCTTCGTTTGAGGATCCTCAACCCTCTTCACTTGATCCTTCACATCAAGCCGATCCATTTTTACCACCACCTTTTCCAAGCCATGACAAGGATTGTTATCATTGTCAACACGTTGAAGGCTTGATACATGAACTACGTGAAGAGCAACGTTTCATGTTTTATCACCTTCTCGAACGTTTTGATGAGGTCAACAAACCTAAACAACCGTGAGCTTAAGGATTCAAGTGGTGTCCTAGTCTTAAGCTTAGCTTAGATCATTTAGGAATCACATTTCATGTTTAATCATTCTCTTAGTTTTAGAGATTTGTAGATCATTTCTCGTAGTTTTATTGAATCAAATTACATGTTTTATGCCATATTGTTTTTGAGTATATGTTTGGTGCTCTAATAACATCACTTGTTACATCACCATTGTTGTCTTAAGATTTCAGACAGACGGATCCCTACGTTTTGCCTAGACGGATCCCTCCTAGGAGGGAAGAAGACTTGTTTTCTACTAACTTGAGTCTTATTTACAAGAAATTAAGCATTATATACTTGTTTTCTAACCTTTATTTTGTAGATTTTTAATATACACATGAAGACTTTGATTCCCTAAGCTAGAGGGAGTTTTGTGTCAAAGCAACACATTGCAAAATCATTTGCAATATATTTTAGGATTACGTTACATGACGTCCCTTTGCAAAGTTGCAATCATCAAGGGGGAGCATATTCGTCACAAAGACGAAACCATTTGCAAACATAGTTGCAATGCACTAGTTCAGTATTTCTTCTTACTTGACCCCCTCACAAGGGGATGGACTTGTCAAGGGGGACTTAAGACGAGAACTCTTCCCGTCACTTGCTCTCTATATTTTTTCTTTCTAATTACATGTTTTTTTATTTTTTTTATTTTTTTTTTAATTTTTTATGTGTTAGTTTCTTTTCGACGCACTTTTTGTTTCGACAAAAAGGGGGAGAAGAGAGTAAAAACACCAATTCAAACCTTTACGAATTTTAGTTTTTCCTTAAAATAATTTTATGTTTTGTCATCAACAAAAACGGGGAGATTGTCAACACAAATAAGCCGTAAAAATGTTTATTTATATTTTCCGATCTTCTAATGTTTCGTCGATAACAAACGTAAAATCATTTTAATGAAACAAATAAAATACATAAATGGTTTGAGCCAATAGTTTACTAACATACTTACGTTTTCACATAAAACACTAAACAAATAAAAGTGATTTTATGATTTAGTAATTCATATGTACAACAACTAGTGTTTTACATATTGGGCAAATATATACATAACTAGTATGTATCATAATAGGTAATACAATGGGTATAAGTTTAAGTATTTGACCCATTGACTAAATACATTGAATGTGGTTGGGTAAAACGCAAAGTCCATGACCCATACCCATGGAGCATAACCCATAACCCATTGCATGACTTCATGCATAAGTCATAAATGGATTATATCCATGACCCATGTATTTAACCCATAACCCATGGACTAGATGCATTGCATCTTGTAGATACATTGTATCTACTTGGATACCCATGGTCCAAAGTCTAGGACCCATGACCCATAACCCATGACTCATGACCCAAAACCCATGGGCACAGAGGAGCGTCCCACGGATCCCCAGGAATACACTGGATGGATCCCTCACTTCTGGACGGATCCCTCAAGTGAGGGATCCGTGGGATCCGTGGAACAGTAGCTAATTTTCCTCTATAATTGTGACCATTTCTTCATTTTGGTTTACCACTCCCACATATACTTTCTCCTAGTATTGTAAACCTTCTAACCTCAGATCCTAAGGATCTCTCTATGTAGATTGTGTTTTGTTTTTGTGTGATTCTCTAGGGTCCTCTTAAAGAGTCAAAGGCATTAGTGAAGGATGCCGAAAGAGTCAAGACGAAAGCATTAGTGAAAGGTGCTTAACGTCCGTATCAAAGGCATTAGTGAAGAATGCCAAAGGAGTCAAGACGAAGGCATTAGTGAAAGGTGCCAAACGTCCATGTCAAGGGCATTAGTGAAGGGTGCCTAGAAGTCAAGTCTAATGGCATTACTGAAAGATGCCAAGGATGTATAATCGATGAGGTGCATCATTGTACAAATAGAGATAAGTTGTATCTAAGGATATTGATATCCTTGATGATGTTGTAATAAGGAGTGGGTCTCCTTTGGGATATGTGTTGTGTAGTGTTGGCTAGTAGTTCATCCATTGTAATGGAACTAGGTATCTAGCCTAGTACCGGATAAAGGGTAGGCGACGTTGTGATAGGTGTGGTTTTACCTTGTGGAAGAACCTGGTGTCTAGCCTAGTACCGGAAAAAGAGTAGGCGACGTTGTGAAGGCTTCTCCGCCATAAGGAGTTGGTGTCGTGTAGTGTTTAGGAACTCTCGAGTAGGTGACTCGGGGAGTGGAGTAGGGCAAGGAAGGTGTCCTTGTAGCCGAACCACTATAAACACTTGTGTCGTGGTTTTGTGTTTCTTACTCTTCTCTTTTACATTACACATTTCCATATCTATCTATTAACATCCAACATACACATCCAAGTAGATTGACATAAGTTGATCTAAATATTTTAAAACATCATTTTAATTGGTAAAACTATTCAACCCCCCCCCCTCTAGTTTTCCACAACTTTATAATTTGTTAGTGCAAATATTACGATATTTAAATTAAATAGTTTCTTCAGTTTTAATAACGAAATATATGTACCTTTTAATGCATAACGTAAAATGTGCAACCTACTTGTAAACAAAAATCATCAATGTATACTTACATCAACATCTCTCGAAGTCTCAAGTATGCTTCAACTCAGTCGTAGATTTCCATTCCAACGTAAATCACTCAAGGCATGAATAAACAAATTTAAAACATGACGGATGATCAAAGAAATAAATTTCTTGTTCTAAAGTTTACATTTTTATAAATGTGACAAAACATGTTTTCAAAAATACATGTTACAAATTCTTTTTGAATTCTAAAGAAATGTTTTTGTTGGTAAAAATATTTCATATATAGTAACATCTATTTTTCCCTCCAAAATAGCTCCTAACATACCCCAAATAAACCTTCACCACTAAAAACAAAAAAATGGAGCGTTTTTTGTACGGACGGTACGACTAAATACCCGACGACACCGTTAAATTTAGTGGTGCCGTCTGAAAATTAACGGTACTGTCTGTAACGGCTAGTTTTTCCTTTGCCTATAAATAGTAGACCATTTTACACTTCTAACTTGATTTTTCCAGTCAGTTTTCTCTGGTCTAATCCTTTCTTATTTAGATCACTTTCTTTGATCATTTAGTGAGTTTTAGTTTTTTTTCGAGTGATCCAATCATCCATTCAAGTGATCACCTTCATTTCTCTACTAGTGCAAAAGAAGCACACATAGTATCACAAAGATACAAAGTGTTGTACTCATAGTTTAGTGCACTCGTAACACTTGTTACGTACTTCTTGTATGTCATCGTACATCAAGTTCTCGTCACCATAATTAGGTTGATCATGTAGATCGTGTAGATTGAGTTGATCATGTAGATCATGAGTAGATCGGGTAGATCGAGTGTAGATCATGTGGATCTTATAGCTTGTATGATTTGTGAGGATCGGGTAGATCATGAGTGAGATTGGTACTAGCTAGATTAGTACTCGACATTTAGCTTAATGTCAGAAAACAATGTAAGTTGACGCGGTTTATATGTTTAGGCCTCAAAACACAAGGTTTGTTATGTTGGGCCATAAAACATAACGGGTTTGGTTATACCCGAAGAAGAACTCGACATCTAGCTTAGTGTCAGAAAATATTGTAAGCGACGTTGTATGGTTTTCTCCGCCAAGAAGGGAGCTTGTTGATTAGTGAAGTAACTCTTGAGTTGGGTACTCGGGGAGTGGAGTAGAGAGAAGATGAGCTTTGTGACCGAACCACTATAAATCATCGTGTCAAGTTTTCACTTTCTTTACTTACCTCTTTACGTTTATTTTAGCATTTATCGCTTTATATTTATATTTGCATTGCGTTTATGTTTGTGTGGTTTGTTGCTTATATTATGTTGATTATATTTGTGTTATGGTTTGATTGTGTCTGTGTTGTAGTTTAGTTTATACCATCTCTAGATGTTGTATGACCATTTTTGACACTTTTCATATTACATCACACTTGATCGGGTGTTTGATATAAAAAGCTTTAATATTTTAACCGGAAACGTCGTATCTCCCCCCCCTCTACATTTTCCATAATTGGTATCAGAGCCAGGTTGCTCAAATTTTTAAAAGAAATGATTTTCAAAATTGATTACAATCCATGTATCAAATTACCCATGAAGGGGGATAAAATATGAAAAGTATTTAGTTGCTTAGTACTTACAAGTTTTGTTGTTAAGTATACTTTGTCATACTAGCTTGAAATGTTTCTTAATGAAATAAAAGAAAAGAGTTTCTAAGTGGCCACTTATGTTTTTAGAACAAATCATAAAGTGATGCGGTTTTGAAATAAGTGTTTGGGACAATTCTTTGTTTTATAGTAAATGTATTTTCATAAATGTTTTTCTTAGTCATAAACGTGGAAATGTTACTTAATATATACTTTATATGTTCAATTTCTAGTTCATTAAGTTTTACATCTTTTCATTACGTCAAATACTTGTTTGCGATGAGAAAATTAGTTTTTGACAAAACTGTAATATCAGGTCATGGTACCGTTAAATATAAAAACGAGACCATTAAATACGGAAGGTACCGCTAAATTTAATGGTATCTTCATCTGTTTTTCAAAATTGAGTAATTTTCAAAAATTCGTATAAAATCAACCGTAAGTCCGTAGGAGTCGTGCCACCTATCGTTTTAAAAGTAATTGAGTCTACTTTCATTTAAAATTGTTTTAATTGTAAAGTGAAATCTATCAAAGTCTTTGATTCGTAACAGAAAGTCTAGTCCGGTCATGCCAATTGTGCAAATATTTGGTCAAATTTCAAAGATAACATCTCACGTTGATATATTTATATTTTCAAAGTATTGAACTTGATAAAATTTTGAAATACGGACTAAAATAATTAATTTGCAAATAAAATCAAGCTAAGTATACATTATTATACTTAATACACAAAATAACGATAAGTATTTTTGTGTGTGTTTTTCTTTGTATCTTAGTATTGTTAGCAAATATTTTTGTGTGTCATTGTCATTTGTAGCATAAGTGCATCTATGCTTTGTACGCTATTTATTCGTGATTAGTTTTCATAATTATGTGTGACAAATCGTAATTTCAGATCATTACTCAAACTTTGAAAATTTCACTATTCATCTCGGGAAATTACTATTCACTTGTTACTATTCATCATTTTTGAAGTCAGTTTGCGACTTTGAGTGGTTATTTTAAAATTTTACTATTCACGAAAAACTATTCATTCCCGGAGAAAAATCTTTAATCATGATTCACTATTCATCATTTTTAGTAAAGTACGTTTACGAGTATCAAATTCGCGTACCTGTAAGGGTTAAGCTGCATATTCATGGAACATCATTGAGAACACTACATATAGACTAGAGTTAGTCTACATATTATCAGTAATATCATTTTCATATTAGTTCATTCATCGGTTTGCATATTTCATTAACGTATATTTATTTATTAAATAAACGCTATCGCACGATCATTTATTTTGATTAATTAATCCGACACTTCCGAAAAGTTGTTCTAATATATTTTTACACTCATTTTAATGTTATAAAAGTTATATTAGTAGTTTACCCGATGTTTTGAATTTATTTAGTATATATATATATATATATATATATATATATATATATGTAACACCCCCAAATCTCGGTACAGCGGAAGACTTAAACAAGTTTTCGGGGCGTTACTATTGGATTGGTATCGCACACAAGTATAGCCAAAAAGATAGTCATTTAACATTCAAACCAATCCCAAATTTAAGTATTCATAACATTTAATCCAAAATATAATTATTAGGCCCAAAGCATGATTTATTAAGATAGGTCCCCATAGTTTATCAGAGTCAGAAATAATCCTTGAACCCTGCCTTCTTGCCAAGCTTCCACCGACCACGTATTCCACACATCTCTCAAATACCTGAGAAATCATGCTAAAAGGTCAGCTTACGCTGGTGAGTTCATAGGTTTAAGTTCAACAAAATCATAGTGGACCTGTAAGAGTTGATTTGCTATGCAAGACCTAAGATAGATAAATACCGTTTGCACACCGATCCTACTCGGATCACCAATCATAACACATGTCCCGCATCCAGGGACTACTCGGGCCCAGCGACTCTAGTCCAGCACTGTCGTGGCAAAATCTAGAACAATTGCCAACCCCGGACTAGGTCGAGGTAGAAGTCTATTCTTAGTTAGGCACGGTTAAACCTAGACTAAGGCAACGACTACCGCACATCTATCTAAACAGTCAAGCATATAAGCAAATCCAAATAGTTTTAACGGTCCAAAAACAGCAGCATGATTCTCACCCCAAAATAGTTCAAAACATAGTTAAAACGTATATAAAAGTGGGGCTATGAAACTCACCTCAAGCAATCAACGCACAAATAAACACTAGCAGAAGATAACGGTATCACAGCACAGCAACTATCGACTCGGCACAACCTATTAATGTAGACCAACTTAATTTATACATTCCTCAAAATCAACGTTATCTACCCCAATATGTTCCATTTCTTTATTTCCAAAAATGTCTCGTTTCACCATTTAATCCTAGTGTTTGGTATTCCTCGTGTGTGTGTATCGACTCAATATGATGCCATGAATGCACTCAACCAACCAATATATAACTCAATGCGACACAATGAGACCTCTAAACGATAAGCTCCATAGTTCAACAAGTTTCGGAATAAATAGTAGACCTTATCGAATTCGTCAACTCGATAAACTCATTTATTTATTCGTGTCGCTTATTATCCCATAAATCAATCGTATCTTTAAAGAGTCATAAGGATAAGTCACCCATTAATAAGGTTACCCAACGTACCTAGCGGGCTCTTATTAGATTCGTCAACCTAATAAGTCCGCTACCCACGTGGATCAACAATATTAATGCTAGGTTATCCGTAATCCCATGCACACAACGTAAGCAATTAAATACTTGAAAAACTAGTATTAAATGCCCATAATTGGCATATCTCAATAAACGTGTACTCGAAACATCAATTGTTTATTTATTAGAAAACAATTCCATTTTTAGTAGTTAGTTTCCGTTAAAATAGTAAATAACAAGATTATTATTATTATCGTTATTTTTGGTACAAAAACCCATTTATTATTTATATTTCACAGTCTATTAGCACTTTCATGTAAATATATATATTTCGTCAAATTCCAATATAAATCTCATATAGTCATTTGTTTCGAGTCCACAAGCACGAGTCATAATTTCTCGGCTTTTAATCAATCAATAGTCCAAATTATACTAAAGTCCATGTTACGGCTTTGTCGGAGTCAACTATTGACTAAAAAGTCAAAGTAACGCCGACGTAGCTCAAAGTTGACAATTATATATATCAAGTCCAAATTAAAAGTCATAATAGCGCAATTCAATCCCAAATCAACTCAAAGCAATCTCGCCAACCAATCAATCAACCAAAAGTACTCAAAACCAATGTTATGACCCTAATGGTCATGACACGATCGCGGTCAAGACCACGTGAACCAAACAAGCTCTAGAAGCTTTTCGGCTCCATGCGTCTCATCCAAACATCAACAATACCAACCAACAAGCTACCAAATCGACCCAACTCGGACCCATGACCCAAGTGGGTCACGTACACCAAGCCATGAGCCACGTACGTGGCCATGGTGGTTCGTACGCCATCCCAAACCAATCCAAACACAACCAAATCACTTCCACAACATCCCAATCCAATCATTCAAGCTCCAAACACTAACCAAACACAAAACCCATCAACTATTCTTAACCAAAAATATGTAACTAAACCCTAAATGTACAAACTCATCAAATTGACACACCACACATTTACCAAACACTAATTACTTGTTTATTTAGTCACTAATTAGCTTTAATTTCATGTTCCACCCAAAAGCCCTAAAAATTATATTAGGGTCGAAACCCTAATAATCAATTCGTGGGTTTTTATTGCCTAATCAAGCTCAAAACTTGTTCCATTTACCTTATCTAATCACCAATTGCAAAAGCCCTTTGAAACCCTAAAAGTACGAATCTTGATTCAAAGATTTGAAGGTTTTATTGAAGTCCAAATGGAGCGTGTAATATATGGTTGGAAAGAGGAGAAAGAGAGCTTCAAGATGGTGGTGGAGGTGTGTGCTCACTCGCCGGAATTCGGCCGTGGTGGCCGGAATATGGCCGGAGGTGGCCGGCGGTTATGGTGGTGGTGGTTTAGGGTTTCTAGTGAGAGAAAGGTAGAAAGAGAAAGGTGTTGTGTGTGTGTTTTAGAGAGAGAAATAAAATAGGAAAATGAGGTAGTGGGTGGGTATTTATACTAGGCCACTAGGGACCTCAAAAATAATTATTTGGGAGGAGGGGGCGCCGGCTTCAAGAGAAAGGGGAGGGATCGGAGTTGTAATTTTTTGTAACTATCCCGTTTACCCATTCCCGAGCTCATATATTGTCCCCCGAGTGTCTCACAACATTTATTTAACTTTCCAACATCGTTATTTACGTTTTTCCACGAGTTTTGACTATTTATTTGTCAATTTTCGAGTTACGGTCTACAAGTTACAATAATTCTTGTTTTAGGCTTTTCTAGTGCCGAATCGAATAGTGCCTTCCAAACAGAGTTAAAACTCATACGATAACTCACTCAATAGTGAAATAAACCATAAAAACCAATAGACGATATTAAATCAAGTTATGGTTTATAAAAATAGTGTTAAAGGCAAAGCTCGGTTCAGTTTAACGTAATGCGGTTACCTAAAATAGACTCCCTAAATTGCCAGTTGTCACAGCCTCCCAGCCTCAGAAGAAACCCGTCTCGGGTTTCACTCCGAGTTGCTTGGTGTCATAAACAGTTTAGGATACTTCCTACAGAAAATGTTCTCACGTTCCCAAGTGAACTCCGGTCCATGCCGGGTGTTCCAACGAACCTTAATAATCGGAATACGGCTATTCTTCAGCCTCTTAATCTCACGATCCATAATCTCAATCGGTTCCTCAACAAAATTCAATTTCTCATCAATACGAATATCTCTTAAAGGCACAACTATGTTTTCCTCCGAAAGACATTTCTTAAGATTACTAACATGAAAAACATTGTGTACACTACTCAGTTCCGATGGTAGCTCCAGGCGGTATGCTACCGGTCCGATTCTTTCCAAGATTGGATAGGGACCAATATATTGGGGATTGAGTTTTCCACGTTTCCCAAAACAAACCACTCCTTTCCAAGGAGAAACTTTCAACATAACACAATCTCCAACCTGAAATTCTAAAGGTTTATGTCTCTTATCGGCATAACTCTTTTGTCTACCTCGAGCGGTTTGTAACCGATACGAATCTGTACTATCTTCTCAGTGGTTTTTAAGACAAGTTCGGGACCTGTAAGTTGACTTTCGCCAACTTCAGCCCAACAAACAGGAGAACGACATTTTCGGCCATACAGCGCCTCAAATGGGGCGGCCTTAATGCTAGAGTGATAACTATTGTTGTAGAGAATTCGGCCAAAGGCAGGTGTCTCTCCCAGCCGTTGCCGAAATCAATAACACATGCTCTAAGCATGTCCTCTAAAGTCTGAATGGTTCTCTCGCTTTGACCATCGGTCTATGGATGGTAAGCAGTACTCATATCCAAATTCGTTCCTAATGCTGTCTGTAACGACTTCCAAAAGTGGGATGTAAAACGGCTATCCCTATCAGAAATGATAGATATCGGTACTCCATGACGCGATACTATATCCTTAAGATACAATCGAGCAAGTTTATCAAGACTATCGGTTTCACTAATAGCTAAGAAGTGAGTAGACTTAGTTAAACGATCAACGATTACCCAGATAGCGCCATTGCCGCTAACTGTTCTCGGTAATTTAGTGATAAAGTCCATGGTTATTCGCTCCCATTTCCATTCTGGGAGTTCGGGTTGAACTAAAAGTCCTGATGGTTTCTGATGTTCGGCCTTGACTTTAGAACAAGTCAGGCACCTACTGACATACTGAGCTATATCGGCTTTCATATTGGGCCACCAATAAAGTTTTTTAAGATCCTGATACACCTTATCGGCTCCGGGATGAATAGAGTATTTTGATTTATGCGACTCGTGCATAATCAACTCACGGATTCCACCATGAAATGGTATCCAGCTTCTGTCTCTGAAGCATAAAGTTCCGCCAGAACGCTTCAAGAAGTTGTTTTCACTTTCTACCATTCCATGAAGATTCTCATAAGGACGGTTCTCTCCCGTCAATGCCTCTGCTTGGACGGCTAAAATTTGAGATGGTAAGGGCGAAACAATGGTCATTCCTAAGGATCTAACGAGTAGGGGTGGAACGTCCTCTTTACGACTAAGTGCATCAGCCACAACGTTAGCCTTAACAGGATGATAACGAATCTCACAGTCATAATCACTAAGCAATTCTAACCAACGACGTTGTCTCATGTTCTGTTCCTTCTGATCTAAGATATGCTTCAAACTCCTATGATCGGTAAATACTACGCACTTGGTTCCATATAGATAATGTCTCCAGATCCTAAGAGCAAACACTACAGCACCTAACTCAAGGTCATGGGTGGTGTAGTTTTTCTCATGCTTCTTAAGTTGTCGGGATGCATAAGCAATCACCTTCTCACGTTGCATCAAAACAGAACCTAAGCCTTCATGCGAAGCGTCGCAGTACACGACAAAGTCTTCGCTTCCTTCAGGCAAAGCTAGGATGGGCGCACAACACAACTTCTCCTTCAGAAGTTAAAATGCTTCTCCTTCCTTTTCTCCCCATTCATACTTAACATCTTTCTGTGTTAGTTTGGTCAGCGACTTAGCTATCTTGGAAAATCCCTCAATGAATCTCCTATAATAGCCTGCTAACCCTAGAAACTGTTAGATTTCTGATGGGTTCTTAGGAGCTGCCCACTCCTTAATAGCCTTAATCTTAGGTGGGTCAACATGAACACCTCGACTATCTATCACATGGCCTAAGAATTGCACGGACGGAATCCAAAATTCACACTTAGAGAATTTGGCATACAACTTCTCCTCTCTCAGCAATCCTAAAATGAGCCTCAAATGCTCTTCGTGCTCCTCACTACTCTTAGAGTATATCAAGATATCGTCTATGAATACTATCACAAACTTATCCAGGCACTACAAGAAAAGTGGCTTTTTAGGACCCCCATAAGCGTCATAAAATGGTAATTTTTAGGACCTTTCATTTAATAGGACCAAGGATGAAAGCGTTTCATGTAAGGCGGTTGTAATAGGTCCAAAGCGTCCTAACCCTTATGAAACCAATTTTATGGTCGTATTATATGTCTATGAACAACACAAATAGCGTCCTAATAAAACCATATTAGGACACTTTTACAATGTTTTAACATGTGATTACCTACTTTTAATCTTTTGAGACACATAAAAACGTCCTTAAAAGTATTGTTAGGACGCTTATGATGTAACATCATAGCTATTTTAGCAACCAAGAAAAGGGTACTAATAACTCAACTAAGATTATGATACCAATTTTATGGTCGCATTTTAGGTCTATAAACAACACAAATAACGTCCTAATAAAAACATATTAGGACACTTTTCCAATGTTCTAACATGTGGTAACCTACTTTTAATCTTTTGATACACATACAAGCGTCCTTTAATGTTAATTCTTAGGACGGTTATCATATACCATTATAGTTACTTTAACACCAAGAAAAGGGTCCTAATATCCCAAATACGATTATGAAACCAAATTTATGGTCGCATAATATGTCTATGAACAACTAAATAACGTCCTAATAACAACATATTAGGACACTTTTACAATGTTGTAAAACGTTGTTACCTAATTTTAATCTTTTGATACACATACAAGCGTACTTAAAAGATAATTGTTAGGACGCTTATCATATAACATTATAGCTATTTTAGCACCAAGAAAAGGGTTCTAATATCTCAAAGAAGATTATGAAACCAATTTTTTGGTCGTATAAAATGTCTATTAACAACCTAAATAACGTCCTAATAACAACATATTAGGACACTTTTACAATGTTAAGTTAATTGCTAGGACGGTTAATAAGTTTAATAGGACAATTTCAAAGTCCGGACAAGTCATATTATAGGACGCTATTTTCACCATGCACACTCTATTATTACGATATGAATAAAACATCAACTAAATATTAAATGAATAAAACGAAATTGTATTTCAAATTAGCAATTGTCATAACAAAATCACTAAACATAAATAAGGTAGACAGAATCTAACATAAAGTCTATTAACATTAAACAATACATTAACGCAACAAGAAGCTTAGTCCGTGGTCATCATGCATCATCTCTCTCAATCCTCACGGACCACCTACAAATAAACACCCATGTATAAGCATTAAGCTCCATGTTAGTAAAATTATTGGTATCGCAAGATTAACAAAGACATACCGAGATAAAGGGACAAGGCCATGCTATGGTTGCACCAACAAAGTCTTCAATTGTGGCAAATAACCCATAGGGTCTCACCAACACTTCATCTCTTTTTGTTGGTACTTGAACGTTTACCTCACACCATCCTCGTCCAATCTCTGTACCACCAACTATATCATTTGGGTTCAAGCTCCTCACCCATCCTTTTGCTACAGTCTCGGTTGAGTTTAGAATGCTTTTAAGGACAACTTCATCCCCGACCTAGATTTCAGTTTTCAACAAACATTTATCAATTTATAGTCAAGACACATGTACTAGGTTAAACAGATGTAATACTGCAGGTATGGAGGCTGGGGTATACAAAGGAGGTCAAAAATTGATCGTGTAATACTGCAGTGTGGAGGCTGGTGTATACTAAATAAGTTTCAAATAAGCTACAATAAGCTAAATAAGCTGTAACTACATGAGTTGTAACTAGATTAAGCTAAAACTACCGATAAGCTAAAGGAATAATCTATAGACCAGAATAATCACTTGATCAAATATCACAGGCCAAACAGGCCAAAACCAACAACCTTGCAGCCCTTGTGGGTCCTACTAGGGTTGACAGGGATCCAAAGTGAGACTTGATATGAAAAGGTGACTTATTGAGGTTTCTAAAAAGCTAGGACTAAAGGTTTGGGTCCCACATATAAGCACTTGATGAGGGCTTGAACTTGGGTGGTCAACACTGATCACTCAGTGTATGGGTGGAATTGGACAAACAAAAAGCTATCTGCAGACCTATCTAATAAGGTCAAAAGTTTGAAATAAGCCCTGAACTTTATAGATGAGCTTATTGGCTTTCAAAAAAACCAATAAGCTCACTGTGTGGTCCACTAATGAAGAAGCTAAGGCACATGGAAAGTTGGGGTTTTGAGCTGATGCCCTGGTGCAGGGCAATGGTTAGCCCTGCAGCCACTTTGAACTATCACCTAAGCCAGAGAAAAATCATAAAAATAAGCTAACTGTGGGATTCAAAAGCTTAGATGGGGAATTTCAACATGTAAAAATCTCAAGACTTGAATCTCAACACAAAATTCACAAAAATTCTCCCAAGATCCGAGTTTCACTAACATACCATTTTGTCTTTTTGATTTTGAACTTAAACTTTGACTTTAATGAAACTTGTTTGATCCGTATGCACTAATTATGATTATTTAAGCTATGATAACACTAATTTAAGATACATGAACAAGATTTAGACCAAGTGGGTGAGATTTGATCCTCACATGTCCCAACAGTGGACTGTGAGAGTGAAGGTAATTTGATTTTGACTTTCTCTAGTTCAAACATTGGTTTTATAGTTTTACTAGTTCTAATATCACCTAGAGGTCATAGTGTGCAGATAAACAAGTGAAAAGGCAACTACCACAGTTGAAACAACACAGAACCAAACACCCCTTAATAACTGAGTTAACAAATTTAAAAGGCAAATGAGCAATCTTAATCATAATACTGATACATAAGCTTGTAGCGTAGGTTCATTAGCTATCAAAGATAAAATAAGCTATAACAACTAGAAAGGAACGATTTATAATAGAAACATACCCGTAAGCGTGGAGGTTCATTGGTTACAACAGGAGAATCTTGTGATGTAAGAGGTGGAACAATGGAACTATCCGTCGACCCATTCTTCTCTGATAACTAGGCTCGTAACTTTTCATTTTCACTAGTAAGTTCTCCACATCTAGACTTCAATTCGTTGTTTTCTCTATGACATGCTAAACGCCTTGGTATTACACCCCAAACGGCAGAAGCACGAACACCTAGACCATACATGCCTGCATCACCATTTCGATCTTTACCCATAATGTAGAAAAATATCATCCGGTCCGGATTATCAATCGAACCCTCAGTGATTATCACTAAGTCGTTTCATATCATCCTGCATTTTATATAAACATGAACAACATATAGTAAAAGCATGTATTACAAAAAAAGCATATTGTGTTTAACTTATGCTATTAGTACACTTTTGCAAACACAAAAGCATATTACTTACAATCGCTTTTGCAGGTGTCATCATTTTGGTATTTCCATCTTTGGAGAAGCATGCACTAAAAGATCCAATCGAGTTGGATCTCGTCCCAAATATGTCTGTATGAATAAAAAGAAAATGAATATTAACAGTGGATATCCACAGGATACATTAACAATCCCACTTTCTCCATACACTTACCTTTAACTCTTCCCTTTTGCGAGCATAACTTTTTTACCGGTTCTTTGGATCATCTTCTTTTTTGCCCGATTCGCCTTGTTTTTTCACTTAAACTCTGCAGCAGGAAAGTAAAATATCATAATGGGAAATTAAGTAATGTTATTTAAAGTGGAAGAGTATTTCACACCTTAGTGTTTTCTTTATTCTAATACTTCACAAGCTTCTTCCATTGTTTTTTTTGCACTTGCTTTGGCCTAGATCTTATTTGTTGCTTAACTGACAAAGACGGATCATGGTAGTGTTCCTTAACTCTTGCCCTCCAGTTCTTCACCTTCCGCCCAAATGATTGCAATATCCATTTTTCTCCAGCTTCCGGAATATCAAATTTTGTCTAAAAAATGTAATAGCTCACATTAGAAAACAAATACTTTATTCATTAACATACAAATTTAACATTGTGTACCTTTAAGAGTTCAAGCAAAGCTTTTTTTTTGCGGCGTCAACTTTATTCCATGGTTTATAAATCGGACAATACTTTCCACTCCTTGAAAGTGTTCCCATGAAATGAGTCAGATGACTACTTTTGTCGTTAATAGGTTGTCCGTGTTCATTAACTAAAATAGGAATTCTATCCTCTTTTTCTTGGGCCCAAACTTTTGCCATACGTGTTGGTCATCTCTTTCTTTTGCTTACAATCCGAACTACAAAAAGTGAACATGATTTACAATAGATAATGTATACATTTAAAATACTAAATAATTCGAAATGGAGGCAATATCTTAGCGTTGTATTTTGTCTTGTTTTAATTTAACTTTATTATATATTCTTCTTATATGACACAATATATGATATATGATTTTTAAAACAATGCAATCAAGTAGACCATGTTAACCTGTTTCATTTCGAGCTTGTGTAACTACATGGTTTTCTTCATTTTCAGAATGCTCAGCTTGAATCTCTTCTCCGAGTAGATCATCGCCGTCATTTGTTAAATCGTTCACATTCTCCAAATCATCCTCATTCTCCAAATCATCCATGTCTTTATCTACATCATCTTCTAAAGTAGCTTGTTGTTCAATATCTTCATTCATAGGTATGTCTTCGATATCATCATTTTCAACATCATAAAGGTCTTCATTGTTATCTATATTAAAAAAAAACAAGTAAGCACCGAAAACAGTTAACTGAATATACACTTAATAGTAATTTAATATCATATATATATTATTTGAAATTTATGTATAGTTACCATCAGATCTCAAGTCACGCTCCCCGTGGTCATGATCGTTGTCAATTGCAACTAAGTTTCTCTCGTTGCAGTTAATCTCCCTCTGTTGACAGAATTTTGGTTGATCATTTCTCTTTTGGACTTGGTCGGACTCCTGTACCCTACTACGTATTGCCCTCCCTGTATCAATATGTTGTCCCTTTTGCGATTGAGATTCTGAAGATGTTAGCCCACTGGAGACATTCGAAGCACTCATTCGTTTTTTTGCTAAATTTTTATATCTAGTCATGGACTGTGGAGCAATGTATTTTCGATTCTGTTTCATGCAAGTAGAATTGTTAGAAAACAAAAATAAAGAAAATATAGTAGCCAAATTTATTATTCGTACCTTTTTATTTGTTTGTGTAGCCGCTTCTTCTGGGTTATCTTCCTCAGAATTAAGATGGAAGTCTGAACCAGACATATAATCTGCATCTTTCTCACCGGTATCCGTTGGTTTCTTTTTCTTTTTCTTTGTTTTGTCACTCTCTACTAGACTTGTCAAAGACTTAGCAAGATTTTTCACTCCCAAAGCTTGTAATCTCTGTTGGTTTTCTTGAATCCTTGTCCTTCGGGACATTTCATAATCATTCGTATTTCTCGTGGTGATTTGGCGTTGCATCCTGTTATTTTCCATAACCGGTGCACAAAACAAATAAAATTATTATGAGATTGCAAAGAACAATAGTCATTTGAGAACAACAAAACTGAAATCAAATCACTATCTGTTACATGTTACAGAATGAAATACATTATCTACAAACAAAAAATAGACGCAAATCCTTCAGTTACATGTCACAGAATGAAATACATTAGCTAGAAACAGATATCAAATCACTATCACTATCACTACCCAAATCCTTTGACCCAACTTTACACAGGTATACCAACATTCATTTAAATTAAACAGAGCAACTTAAATACAACTTGTACCACATCACAAATAAGCAGCACTTATGATCACATATGAGACTCATCACAAGAGGTCAACCAAACACATACCCGAACCCACCATTTCCCACACTAACAATGTATAACAATAACAATGTATAACAATGATAATACCAATAATAATAACAATAATAATAATAATAATAATAATAATAATAATAATAATAATAATAATAATAATAATAATAATAATAATAATAATAATAATAATAATAATAATAATAATAATAATAATAATAATAATAATAACAACAAGAGAGGTTTGCATTACCTGTTGAGTCAGATCTTCATTCAAAAGTGAAAACCCACGATCCTTGTTTTGCTACCCACATACAACCCTAAACCAAAATTGAGATTTTAACCGTCTGTGAAAAACGATTTCCATTAATAAAATCGAATCAAATACTTGATTTCCGAAAAGATATGCTTGATTTTCGCAGCGCCAAAAGTTATTTATGAACCTGAATTTTTCCCCAAAAATTTTAAGCGGGTTGTGAACGTGGGTGTGTAAGTTTTCCCCTAATTTTTAGATTATAATTAGATTTATAATTAAATTAACTAATAGTAGTATATAGTATATGAAATGTATTATATTATTGTATATATATAATATATAAGTATTTTATTGTATGTGAAACTAAAAATGAAGTAGATTTGGCATTCGTTTTCCGACTTCCCGGGTCAAACAACAATATCAATGTGATGTAGTAATCAGTCTCGGTTGTATCTTACTGCCCGAAATGGAGCGGCTCCAGATAGTTCATTTGTTTTACGCGGGCGTTATTTAAAATGTTGCTATTTTCTTACAGACGGGATTTATCCTACGTGGTCTACGTTTGTTAAAGCGTATCCGCATCTAGTTGACCCGAAAGATAAAGTGAGATGTAGGACAATAAACCACACTAGAGTCATATATGCCATTGGTGCATCAATGATACGGACATGCATGGAACCCTATGAATAATGAAATGGCTCGGGTTTGAAACGGGAGTCGATATCATATCATAATCAGAGTGTCATATCAAAAGGTTTATATCCAATGTTGCAAAAATCGCGAATCAGTAGTCGGGCGGTCGACCACCTTGTAGCTTGTAATCGGTCCGGCGGGATGAATCGGTAATAGGGTATAATTTGATGTATAATTACCCGGTCGTTGCTCGGGTTATCAAATAAGGGCCCGTTTGGTTGGTGGGTGTTGCTTTGGATTCGGGATTGATTTGGTAAAAACGTAAAGTTTATGAAATAATAACTTTGAAAAAGCTAATATGAATAACTCTCAACGGATGCGGTCGTTCATTTATATCGTCAAGAGTTTTTGCGTAAGTCGACTTCCCATGACGTCACATTCCGGGGATGCTTTGTAGCCTATATTCTACACATATTGACAGGAGGAATTGTCCTAGGCATTTGCGAGGCCAATATACGCGAGGTAATCATAAAGTGCCGACTATTATGATTGAATGTATTGCTTCGCATGAAGTCAGAGATAGGACAGTAATCCAACATGATTCCTCCCGAACTACCTTCTTTTATTTCTCCGTCACACTTATCAACCGCTTGTGAACGGTCAACCGTAACAGATGATAAAAGGGCGACAGCCCGGGAGAGAATGCAAGTTTACCAAGGATTAAAATATCCTTGGATCGTTTATGTCCTGGTGAGGCGTGACATCCTAAATACAATGACTTGTGAATTGTTGAAAATAATTTTAGTATAGGAAAACAGGAATCTGATTGACTAACACTAGGAATGTGAATAGTAATAGCTCTGTCACAGCTACGTCATTAAAAACGCACAATCGAAAACCTAAAAACGTGAAAAATATATAAACGTACGTTTAACCTAAATTAAACGTAAACGTATAAAAACAAATCGAATATAACTATAGTAGGGATTTGCATGTCTTAGCGACTTAAATGCAAATTAAATAAAATTAAAAAGATAAAATATATTAAATAAACGCTATCACTATTTTTAAAATTGATGAACGTTTAAAACTTAAAACGTACGTTTAAATAAAATTACGTAAACGTACAAAATAAAACGTGAGTTTAAAGAAATAAAAGGCCTACAAATATGAAAATGAAATTTATACAATCCTAATAATAAAAGAAAATTATTAGAAAAAGAAAATTATTTTTATAATTATTAAATTAATTATTATTAATCAAAAACTATTTATTAAGTATTTAAAATGCACTAAAATATAAGAAAATACAAAATTAACCTAGAAAAATGAAATTTTAATTTAGAAAAATCTAAAATAATAGAAAACTTATTTTAAAACTGAAAAGATATTTTTTATGCTTTTTATTTATTTATTATTAATTATTTACTATTATTAATTACTAACAACTATTATTATTTATTAAAAATAATAAATGAAGGAAGAAAAATCTGAAACTTTTTACAAAATTCTAAAATAAATAAAAGAAGCTAGGAAAAATATAAAAACTATATGTTGTTAACAGAAATAAGCTAATAAGCAAATAAGCTTCTAAGGAAAAGCTATCAATTAGCTTAAAAATGATTCTTTTTGGTTTTTTTCTTTTTCTGGACTAACTAAGTACTGATATTATACATATTTAATGAAGACAAAAAGCTACAAACTTAGAAATAAGCAAATTAAGAGCTTATGAGTCCAACAGTTAAGCTTTTGGCTTGACTGTTGGAACTCAAGCTTGGAATAAGCTTGAAATAAGCTATACAGTGGAAACAAAAAGGTAATATGAGATGTACATAAGTCCACTAGACAAATATGAACAAGAAAATGGACTAGCATAGTGTGAGCTTATGGTTTAGTCAGTTAAGCTTTTGAGCTTAACTTGGATTGAATGGAAGCTTGTTAAAGCTTGGTATAAGCTCCACACAGGAAAACAAAAGAAAAGTAATATGTATACAAGTTATATGGACAAGTATAAACAAGCTGGTGCACTGGATTCAACAAACAAGCTTGTAATAAGCTAATAAGCTCTTTCAGTACACTGTAATACCAAACAGACCTGCATACCTTTTTAATGGCAAATTAAGCTAAGAGAATAAGCTAAAAATGGCAAAATAGGAATTGGAGTAGCAAGTCTGAAATGGTGAGGATTCCAAAAAGCCAAAGCTCTCCCTGTGGAGATCACAGATGAGCTTATAAAGAGCTTATGAAAATGCTATTAGTACACCGAGTTCTTTAGCATACTCAGTATGGGACAAATAAAAAGCTTGTTGCAGCTATACTTAATAAGCTGCAACATGGAAATTAAGCACTGGAACTTAGAATTTGGTGGATGAGCTTAACATAAAGCTAAAACACACAAGCTCTAGATCTCTAATGAGCTTTTTAGGAGCTATTGGAAATGGTGTAAGTTAATGGATTTAACCAGTTAACTGTTATGAATGAGCAAACAATAAGCTCCTTAAAACTTATCAAATGAGCTTTTGAGAGCTCAACAAACACAGAAACATTGAGTATGACTGGTTAGCCTCAAATGAAGCTAATAATCACAAGCTCAAGCTTAAGGAGGAACTTTTCATTAGCTTTTGAAAACAACTCCACCTCCACTGTTTGCTTCAGTGGAAGGAGTAAGATGGGACAAAAAGGTTGGAATGATTAAGCTACCTAAATAAGCAAATAAGGGACAAATAAGCATAAACATTACAACTAGACCACAAAGGCTACACAAATAAGCCAAATTCACAAGCTAAGGTTAACTTCACAAGCTTTTGCAAGCTTGTGAACTTGACACCTAAACCTCGTGGGGCATGGTTTTGAACAGATATCTAAAGTAAGACTGAAAATAAGCAGTTTATAAGATGAGTAAAAGCAAACTAGTATTTTTCTAATTAATATAAGCAACAAAATTTTAATATCCTAGAAGGTTTTAAGCTAAATCTCAATAATGAGCACACACTGAAATTATAGATTTTATTCAAAAATAGGTATTGACAAATTTGACTTTTACAAGAACATCCAACTTTGACTAATATGAAATTATAACTAATCCTACTGACTAAATATGGAATATTAAACATAAATGACATGGAATTATGAAAGATTAACAACTTGTAAACAGGTGTGCAAAGTTATTAGACATGACAGTCTCACAATACTCATAATAGAGGATCAAAGTGTCAATTTTGACCTTTATCATGCTATACCACTTAACTGAAACTATCAATGAGTTATTTAGACCATGTTGAGTCTACATAAAACAAGAACAACACCCTTCATAGCCTATAACTCAGATCAGTCATCACATCCAAACAACCCTTAAATGAACATAAATTGAACTTTTCAAAGCAAATTTACATGTAAACCCAATATTTACAATCCAGAGAATCCAAGGTGTCAAAATGGATCTTTTTCAGCATACACAAGTAGTCACACAAGCTTATGCCTATGATTATCAAAAATCAAGTTATGACAGTGAAAATGCAATATTCAAGCACAATCAATTCCAAAACATAAACAACCTATATTAAGCTATAATTACATTACATAACAACAAATAAACACATAAACATGAGAATTACCACAGAATAAAGATTAAAACTAAGAAAAGAAAAATTGAGAAAAATTGCTTACATGGTGATATGAGCTGAGACTTTGGAACCAATTATCAAAACCAATACCTATAGCCTCCCTTGAGGCACTAATACCATGGCAATCCATTATGAACCATGCTCCAAGTCAGTATCACCCAAGAACACATATTTTTGATTTTCCATTGTATTTTCTCTATTTTTAGTGATTTTTGATTTTATAAAGACTAAGCTGATTTAAGTTTTCTAAAAGCTAATTAAGCTTTGTCAGGAGCTTAAGTGACCTATATGAGTCCATCAAACATCAATAATCCAACAGAAATGTAAATAACTTGAAATAAAGGAAAATATTGAAGAACTTGAAATGTAAAAGAGACTTATAATTAAACTGAGATTAGAATTCCATTACACTAATATGAGTTCCATTACACTAATTAAAGCTGTAAATGACATTTAATTTAAATGAAAGCATTAAAAATTACACTAGTCTAAGGTGACATTGGCTTAAGGCCAAGGTTTGACAATTGGCTAGCCCAAGAGTAGTTTTTCCTCTGTCTTTCTTCTTCTTTTATAGTCTTTTTACTCCTTGGAGACCACTCATAAGTTCCCACTTCATTTTATGACCATTGATGCAGCAGAAGTCATCCTAGCCTTTGAAAGCATTTTTGGCGCCAAAAGTTGAATAGACACTTATGGCGATTCTGCTTTAATTAATGCATCATGGAGTGTTGCAGAGGGTTAGGGGAGAGTTTGGATAAGTTTAGTGGACTGGTAAGCTAAGTAGGGTGGTATTGGTGAAAACGTGGGTAAAATGGTGGTTTGGGGAAAAAGGGTGTGAAGGGCATTTATTGTGGGGGGTTGTAGTGGCAGAGGTGGTGGAGGGAGTGGGTAGTAAAGTAGAGGGTGGAAGGGGTAAGGTGGAGGTGCAAGTGGTGGTGTTACAGGTGGGGGTGTGAGGTGGAAGAAGAAGAGGAAAAAAAAAAAGGGTGGAGGGAAAAGGGTTGTTTAACTGTTTTTGACCAAAGGTTCAAAAAGAAAGTGACAGGGGGTCACAATGGTATAATGGCAGGGGTCCAATTCTCATTTTGACAAGGCTTGGAAGTTTATAAATACAAGGACTATTTGTGCAATTCTTCCAAACTTGAGGGACCAATCCTGTAATTTTCCAAAGTTGTTACAAGGACCAATTTTGACAAGTTCCAATAGTACAAGGACCAGTTTTGACATTTTCAATTTTCCAGGGACCAAACTTGACATTTTGAAAGTTGAGGGACCTTTTCTGCCATTTAACAAAAGATTTATTCAAGGACCATTTTTGACAATTTAGAATATTTCAGGGAGCTTGAATAACATTTTTCTTTATTTAGATTTACCAGGGACTGTTTTGACAACTTTTGAAACTTGGGGGACTAAAACTGCCAATTATGCAAATTTGATACGTTTTTCACCAGATTTTGATATTTTTGCATTTAAAACACATAAAACACTTATTTGTGATATTTTTATCATTTTGATATATTTCTGAGTGTTTTCAGATGTTTTTGCAGTTTAATTGGTACAAAAATGATGAGTATTTAGACACTCATCACAACACGAGCCCAGAAACATAACATATCATATCATATAACAGATAATCCACTAACTATAGATAACAGATATAGGATGCATCCATACTCCCATGCAGATAAGATAGTGGCCAAACATATACTTGAGCTCATAACATGTAACATATAAGGGATGGTGTGGAACGTCACTCAAACACACTAGAGTCATAAATTAGTTTATCTAGCTTTGAAGTAATAATTACTTTTGCAAGCTTATGTAAAAATTACTTTTGCAATTTTGACTTTTAATTTCTAATTTTTAGATATAAATTAGTTTATCTAGCTTTGAAGTAATAATTAGGCAATTAATTAAGAAATAGCTTAAAAATAAATTGTAAAAGTATTTCTAATTTTAAGATCCAAATCCACATCATTCCACCATCCAAAATTGCCAACAGGAATCACCACCATCATCAAGACCAGGTAATACCTCATAAATGAAACCCTAATCATTTTTGTTAAATTTTTATGAAACAACATATGTGGTTAATTGAATTAGGCTCCCTTTCTTTTTGTTGAAATTATATGTGGTTTTCTGTGGTTAATTGAATTAGGTTTAAGATGGATACGAGTTAGATGTCTTTACCTAGATTTACCATTGAATATAAAAAAGGTCTTGACGACTTTATTGATCATATATTCTATAATGAGGGTAAAAATGGACAGATTTCATGTCCATGTATTGATTGTGGTAATCGGATATGGGTAGATCGGACGGAGGCTACAAAACATCTGTTATGTGTCGGGTTTATGAAAGGTTATACAATTCCACCTTTCAGCTCCAAATCAAGTGATGCTCCAATGTTGGATGTCAAGATGACATGCAAGGGTAGGTGAATGATGCCTTCCATCGGTTTGGTGATGACACACTAACCGATGACATGGGAACACAAACTGAAAGTATGAGTATGCCAAACCTAAAGGCGAAAATTTTTTATAAAGTATTGGGAGAGGCAAAGAAACCACTATATCCTGGGTGTAAGTTATCAGTTCTTTCTTTTATCATTAGACTATTTCATGGTAAGTGTGTTGGGAAATGTAGTGATAATGGTTTCAGCAAGATGCTAGATACAATGAGGGAAGCCTTCCCCGATGCTTCTATACCAAAGTCATTATATGAACTAAGGAAGATAATTCGAGAGTTGGGACTTAGTTATGATAAAATTGATGCATGTCCTAATGATTGTATGCTGTACTAGAAAGAAAACATTAATAAAACAGAATGTGATATATGCCATACGTCAAGGTATAAAGCAAGTGAAGATGATTGTGCAGATGAGTCAACCACAGTCCTCAGAAGAAACCACAAGCTTCCTTTTGGTGCCCTTTTCAAGTCTATCTCCTAGGTACTTAACTTTACTCTGTAGTTCTTCAATCTTACTACCAAGAGTAGACTTGGTTTCTGCAAGTTCCTTTTTCAGACTAGACACCTCACCGCATACCGTTCACAAGATCATACACGATGTGAGAGTAATGGGGTCCTCACCTCCACCAGATTGCTCTATGGTAATAGGAGCTTCATTGGACCTTTCAGTGGAAACATGGTCATGCTCAAAATGAGGAGGTACCTCATTAAAAGTTTTCCTTTGAGGACTAGGTGTGGTCATCCTGTTCAGATCGGACTCAAACTCATCAAGAGGATCTTGTGTTGGTGGTGGACTAGGACAATGTGCTAGAGTTGGTGTTGGTGGAGGCTGCTCTGAAGCAACATGAGAAGCTTCAGCAGAAAAGGAGGGGCCCTCATCAAAATTAACTGATGGATTGCCATCAATAGCAACAATTGAAGAGGGTGGGATGTTAGCAACATTCTCTCTCATCGCAGCCTCATTGCCTTGAGGAAACATAGCTTCGTCAACGGATAATGTGTCCCCTCAAAGTTAGTTCTCATAGAGGCAAAAAGTTTGGCTGACAGAGCTCCTACGGCATAAAAGGCTTGGGTTTGGGTAGAGGTGTCTATGATTATTTGTAAGAATCTAGGGTACATTAAAAACTTATGTTGTTTCCTATTGATATTTTCAACCAAATTGTCAAAAATAAATTTAGAAAAATTATAAGTTATCCCTTGAGATAGACACACAATACTATATGCCAGTTGGGAAGAGAATTGATCCCATGCTCCTGATTTGTTGCTAATGCACTGAAGCAACGTGTGAACCAAGAATCTCCACTTAGGGCAAAAATGCTTTTCAACCATTTGTCCGTCACGGTACCTTGATACCCAATAGCTCTCACCCGTGAGTATTTCCTCAGTGCTAGTGTGAAATACCCCATCAATATCATCCAAGTGAAGCTTTCTCCTAATCAGCTCCTCTGTTACTACATACTCTGTTCCGTCAATCATGGCGCAATCTCTGTTTCACTCCGTGTGGAAGCAGATGCCCAAAATTGTTTGACCAACGATTCATAAATTGCATTAGGAGAATGCGTTAGGGCATAGTGAATCTTTGATCTTTTCAAGAACTCTACCATAGGTACATACTGACTCATCACCTTTTCATTTCCCAAACGCAACTTTGTTGTGATTCTTCTTGAATTGAAGAGCCATTTGATGAATTGATATTTTAGGGTTATGTTTCTCGTAACAGTGAGGGTTTTTGGGTGTATGAGAAGAGGGAAGGGTTTTGTTTGAAGTGAAAAATGAGAGTGATGGCACTGTATTGGCACTGTATTGTTTGACTACGCTTACGTGTACATCTACTTTGACCATAGACAATTTAACTCTTCAGTAGAAACAGATACTCAATCTGCTGAAGTTATACAATTCAATAGAAACCAACCCAAGACTAGGATATCTTCGGTAAGATTCTAGAATTACTGTGCCAACTAACTCGCATTAACTTACATTAAACCTCGAACCCGTCTATAAAATCATCCCAATGCATACTTCTCTCACATACTTTTACCCCAAATTACCATCACAAACCCTAGATTCATCATACACCCAATCAACCAAAATTAACCATGAATACTTCACCAGAGGTTGTAAATCCAACCTCTTCTCCATCATCCTCATCATCCATTGATTTCCTCCAGTTTTGGTCATATCCACGACCTCGCCCTTTGACACCCCCATTTCTCTCTTCTTCTGAAGATGATGGTGTAGTGGATCCAAGTGAGTCTCCTGATGACTCAGAGGAACCCACTTCTTGAGATACCTTCATACTCCCAACCTCCAGCACCTCAACCTCAACAAAGGCCTCGTGCAGAAAGGGAGGTGGTGCTTGCTCTACCTGCGCCATGTTTTGGTGCATCTTCACACATCGTATAGAGGAAGAGCATAAGGAAGGTGAATGGATTGCTTTTGGTGAATTCGCCAGATGAAGCATAAAGGACACTTTACTTTTCTTCATCATCATTATTTTCATCAATCCATCCTTCCCATTTTGATCCTTAGCTTCCTCGTCCTAGTGGTCATGCATATCCGACCATCAAGATAGAAGAAATGGGTGGTTATGCAAGTTTTCACAAACGCATATCCAGCATCTAGTGTGAAAGATGTGAGCGATCATGCATATCCAACGCCTGTTAGATGTTGGAATAGATGATATGAACTAGATTAGGATTATGTATAGCTCTGTTCTTGTAGTTGCATTTGAAGTTGATTGAATTTTGTAAGTCGTAAGTCGTAAACTGCTTCTTGAATGAATGAATGAACAATTTGACTTCAATTTCTTCTCTATGTACTCTTACTCAAGAGAATCAACTTGTTTACTTCAGACTTTAGTTTCAGAGAAACAAGCTTCAAAGCGTACTTGACCATTTATAAAAGAATCACACTTGATGAATCTTGGACTTGAACATGGAATAGACAAAGTGCACTTGAAATAGATAAACTGCAACACAAACACAAATACACACAAAAACGAACGAGACAAAAAACTAAAGAATTATTTGCAAGTTGTGAAACCTGTCGTATCCCTTGTGGATACCTTCTTCTTCAGAGATATTGAACTCTTGGAAGTGTTGTCTCAACATGGACTTCCTCATTCTCCTGGACTCTTCATTGCCACCGAACCTTGCTTTAAGAGCCATCCATATGTCCTTTGCATCATCCATGTGGTGAAAATCACCCAAGTGATCTTAGTGAATAGCTTGAAGAATGATGGTTCTCACTTTGTGCTCTCTTTGCACAGCTAAAATCTCTTCAGCAGTTTTGGGAGGAGCAATGGTAAACTTACCATCAAGATCAGGATAGTCTTCTTCTGTTTCCTTTCTTTACAATTTTCCAAAGATTCCAATCAATATTGGAGATCCAGTTCTGCATTTTCATAGTCCACAGATCATACTCTTCCTTTTTGTGATAAGGAACCTTCCCATTATTGTTGGAAAGACTAAGTTCTTTGCATAGAGGTGGTGTTTTTGATGTTGTTGTTGGTGACTTCTGATTCATCATCAGTTCCAAGTATGGTGAATGTGTTTTGGTTGTATGGGGGTGAGGAAAAATATGGTTCTCAGTATCATAGAGACTTTCCCGAGGCTCTGATACCACTTGTTGAATACACACAGACCTTGACGATCTTGAGCGATTCCTTCAGAATCTCTTCTTCGCAGATTCTGCTTCTACTTCAGAATCCTTCGGTATTGACAGAATACCTACTTAGCATAATTCCCAATAGATAAGGACAATACAAAGACAGATAACCCATACATAACTTCCAAAAGATATGATTGAGACATATAACAATACAAAGACAGATAACAAGTGTCCTATTATGGTGTATCAAGTTTTGATACCCAAGTATCAAGTGTCATACTAACTAATGTTTAAATAAAACTTTTGTAAATAAGCGTTCTAAAAACTGATGTTTTATGACTCAAATAAAGGAGTGTTCTATTATGGCGTAGGATAATAAAACCACAACAAATAAGCGTCATAAAGGTTAATGTTAAAAGACACGTTGTCAAGGGTCCTGTTAATTTTTTCAAATAAAACTTTTGCAATTAAGCGTTCTATAAAACTGAATAAGCGTTATAAAAAGCGGATGTTTTACCACTCTAAAAAGATGTGCCATATTGTGGTGTATCATAAACAAACCATTATGAATAAGCGTTCTATAAAGGTTAACGTTATAAGACGCTATTGTCAATGGTCCTATTCACTTTTCTTATAAAAAACGTTTGCGAATAAGTGTTCCATAAAACCGATGTTTTATGACTCAAATATCAAGTGTCTTATGATGGTGTATCAATCTATGGGACCCAAGTGTCAACTGTCATATTAAGTTATGTTTTAATAATACGTTTACGAATAAGCGTTTTAAATAATTAATGTTTTATGACTTATATATCAAGTGTCCTATTATGGTGTATTGTAATAAACCCATAATTAATATGCATCCTTTAAGGGTCCTATTAAGTTTTGTTATAATAAAACTTTTGCAAATAATCGTTTTAAAAAATGATGTTATAAAACCATTGTACATAAGCGTCCTATAAAGGTTAACGTTATAATACCCACGTGTCAAAGGTCCTATTAAATTTTGCTATAATAAAACTTTTTGTGAATAAGCGTTTTAACTAACGGATGTCTTATGACTCAAAACTCAAGTGTCCTATTATGGTTTATTATAATACAACCATAATGAATAAACGTCTTATAAAGGTAATTTATTAGGATCCATATTTTAAGTGTCATTTTAAGTTATATGATAATAGGACCCCAAATCATCGGCCATCCTATTATATACCTTTTTAGGACATCGCCTAAGTAGCAAATATTTAAAAAGGACCCTAAACGCTCATATGTCCTATTAAACAGTTTTTTAGGACTCCATTATCATACCGTCCCACACAAAGGGGCCTAAAAAGCCACTTTTGTTGTAGTGAGGTATGGCTTACACACTCGGTTTATGAGATCCATGAAAACCGCTGGTGCATTGGTCAAACCAAACGACATCACTTGGAATTCATAGTGTCCATAACTGGTCCTAAACGCAGTCTTAGGGATATCCTCCTCTCGAACTCTAAGCTTGTTAGGTCACAAGGTTTACCACACAAGCTTATATGAAAGATAGAGAGGCGATTGAACAAGTATCACACACACACACACGAGATAATAAACCGGTTATGCGTAGAGTATGTAGTGAAAGAAATAACTTGAACAACCAACCCTCAAGTGAGGGTTTACATAAGGTATTTATAGGAGGGAAGCTAGGGCAACACTCCTAGTTCCCTTCCTTTCTCCTATGGGCTTGGGCCTAAGCTCATGGGCCTTCTACATAAGCTTAAGGCTAATAACAAACATAAAGGCCATAATAAGCTAACTATTACATATGAGTAACTAACACTTGAATAAGGTTTAGGAGTGATTCCAACAATATCCCCCTCAAGTGTTATTACATATGAGTAACAAACACTCAAGTGTTGGTGATGAAAAACGGTGAAGGCGTTGATGTAATAGTAGCTTTGACGTCGTCTGACATTCTTCTTTCTTGTGAGAAGAATTTCCTTGATTTGAACAATCTCCCCAGTGTAGAGAGATAGTTTACTTTGAACAGTTATGCTTTGACGTCATCTTTAACTTTGTTCTTTGATCATTGTTCTTTGTGATGAAAGTGATAGTATGTTGTTGTTCATCATGTCCGCCTCAGTCCGATTTGCTGCTCTAGTGTCTCCACGTCATTCTTCAACATGCTCACACACTCTTTTGACGTTGGAATTCAGATCGATGGAGTTCTTTAAGTCTTTAACTTTGTAGATTCTCGTATTGACTAAGAATCATTCTTGTGTTGCTTTTGGATAAAACTTCCATAAGTGATGATGTTGGCGTGAGCATGAGAAGAATCTGCACGATCATTCCGCTCCAGAGCTTCCATAAGAAGAAAACATTTAAACGGTTAGTAATAAGCGGATTCCGGCACTTAAAAGTTTGAACTTCGAGAGTGTTAACAGCATAGTGTGAAAACAGAACTCTAGTTCTTACAAAGGCCGTTCCTGAATTGGAGTCCCACAAGTGAGATAACACGATGTACCAAACTCTGTCAGGTTCAGAAGTCTCAACATGCTGTGTATAGTTCTAAGGATATAGTTAGCTAGATGATGATTCTGGTTTCTGAACTTGTTTGGGAGAGGTGGGTTGTTGTAGGGGCTCAAGGACCTCTTCATCGTCACCACCCGTATACTCAAATTTATCACCGGTTTTTTGAGTCAGGCGTGGTAACTCGGAATCGTCCTGAGGTTTTTCAGTAGAAGAATGAGGAGGAGATCTTTGTTGAGCAGGAGGCCGTTGGGGAGGAGGTTGCATCAAGAAGATTCACCGACCGCTTCGACGCTTTAGGTTGAGTCTTTATCCTTATCCTTGTCTTCATCGCTCTAGGACGTTTAGACTTTTCACCGAATCTACATGCTTCTTGAAGTTGGTAGTCCAAAGAATGCTTGAAACAACTTTCCTTCATCAAAAGTAAATGTCCCGATCGTGCGGGACATTTGTGTGACAAACTTGGCCACCAATTCATTATCCGAGAAAACTACCGGATCGGTTGGATTGATTGTGACGGTTAAGGACGTTGATCGAATAGTTTGCTTGGCGATCTGCATAAGATTTGGATAAAGTTGTTTGGTGAACAACTCCTTTGTGACTTTAGGAACGTACATCGAAGGTACTTTTTCGAGTAGCCTTCGATCATTTCGTTCAGTTCCTCTTGACGGTGATTTTTCATGAATTCTTGAACAAACTTCCTTTCTCCTTGCATCTTTTCATTCTCGTCATACAGATGATGTATGTGATCGAAAGAAATTCAACTTCTTGTTGAGCACGTCTTTCTTCGACTTGTTTGACAGATTCACAATTCTTTTATGAGTGTGAGAAATCCAAGAACAGGGTGGTTTCTTCACTGATCTGGATGATGATTTGGTTGATCTTTTTGATGGTGGTGGTGAAGAGTGAGAAGAAGAATCGGATGATGATGAGATGTGAGGAGACTCCGGGTCCTTTGGTGGTTCAGAGGTTTCTTCCTTTGATCGTTCAGGACTATCTAGAAGAAACGTATCATACTCAACATCTTCTTCATTGCCAGTCTTAGCTTGTTCATCGCTTTAACCTTCTCCTTCTCGATTCGGTTCTTCAAAATCAAACTCAATAGTGTCTTCAACACGTGTATGTTGTTGTAACAAAGTGGTGGCACCAGATCCCTTATCGGGTTGATTAACCGCATCAAGATCCGGTGAAGGTTGAGTGCACCACTTGACCTCGGGCCACCCATTTGTTCATTAGCAAATTCTTTTGCCACGTGTTGGAGTATGAGGAATTTGAACTTCTTCTGTATGAGGTTTCGGTTGCTCTTCATCACGTTCTGAGCTTTCATCATATGGCACAAGTACAGGAGTCTTTCCTTTGCCATGTTCAGCTATTGGACTAGGAGGTTTTGGTACGGATGGAGAGTCATCCTTGCGGTTTGAGTAGTGGACCTCCTCGTCGATTGTGTTTCTTCGAGCTTTCGTCCCAAGAGCTTTCTTTGCGGTTCAAGTGTAGGAATAGGAGCAGCTTCCTTGGAGGGAACTTTCTTCCTTGGAGTAGGTTTCTTCTTTGGGACCTTCCTTTGACTCTCGTGCTTATTGCATTTCCAAAGACTTCCTCTTCTCGGTTCTCCGAGTAGGAGTTCCAGAAGGCTTTTCATCGAGATGACCAACTTTGCCTTCTCGTCTGCTACTTGATACCTTTTGTATGTTTCAAGCTTTTTGATTTCATTTGTCGGAAGGTGATCAGCAAAGACGGAACCTTGTTTCTTTGTGTGTCGATTCCTTGATTCTGATAGAAAGGATAGGTTCGGACAACACGTCATGATTGTCAGGGTCATTGAGCCTCTGTGGAATGTCGGGATGAAGACCAAGTGCTCTCGGGATCAACAATTTTGTGTATCTGACATAGGGAATCTTTGAGCCAAGTTTCTTGTGAAACGACATCATGTCATCCCATATCAGTGCTTCGATTTCAATTTCCTTCTTATTGATCAATGACCGTAACACTTGCAGTTCCATGAGCTTGGGATGCTCATAGCCACCGCCACGCACTGACAGACTTAGTGATGATGATGTAGAGTGTCCTCCACGGTTGAGGAATGTTCTTAAGATCCACGTGAGAGTGCTTGTTAATAATTCCCGACGCTTCATCATAGCCAATCTCAAGTAGAAATTGCGAACTGCTCTTCAGAGGTGTGGCAAAGAAGTCGAGGCACGATGTCCGGAATGATGAGTACAGCCCGTAAGTCTGCAGGAGTGATAGTGACTTGTTTGTGATTAAGTGTCACTTATCGCACTTTGACCGATGATCCTCTCGCATAGAATCCCGAATTGTTGAATGTAGACCTCTGAACGTGGCAGAGTGTGAGAGCATGTTACGGTAGGGATGATTCCTTAGAATATCCACAGCGATCAAGCAAGAAGATTCTGAGCATGTGAGGGTTTCAAAGTCAACCCTAAGGTTGTTCTTTCCAATCTTTCTCGGATAACCATTTGGGAAGATATCAGCAATAGTGAGAACTTCTGATGCATCCACATTCATTTGTTCAACCATGTCGTGATCTGAAATAACATTAGCCAAAAGAACCAACATATCGAGAGACATAATGTTAGTCAACAGAAGGTCTTATTGTCTAGTTATTGAATGTACAGTGTCAATAATTGTTACGAGTCCTAAGTCACTTGTTTTTTCCAATAGTTTAATGATGTCGTGAAATGTTTCGTGAGTTAGTTAACTTTAAGTTTTAAAGTTTATGTTATCACTTATTGTTCACAACATATCAAAGGATTAAGTTTATTAGTGACATTATTGGATTCGTGACGATATGAATTGTTTATTAACAAGTTTGTGCACGTAACAATTCATAATGAAGGTCTATCAAGGCTTATGCGTAGATATGGCAAAGTTATGCGTAAACAGAAGTTATATACGCGTAGACGAAAGCTTATGCGTAGGATCCTAACTTACGCGTACGAAATGTTACAAGTAGGAAAAGGGGACCTTATGCGTAGGGCTTACGCGTAGGCGTATAAAGACCTTACGCGTAAGGATTACTCGTAAGAGTAGACCTTATGCGCGAGAGGTCATCTTTACGCATATCCTTCACAGGATACGCGTAGTCCCATTGTAGAACCTTATGCGTAGTAGTTACGCGTAGGATTACTCTACGCATAACGCTACGCGTAGGTGATCCTTATGCGAAGAGTAACAATCGACCTTGATTCTAAATTTTACGAGTAGCAAGCCTGAAATAAAACCATCATATCATCAATCTTAACATGTATAGTCATATTAAACACACATCATGGCATGAAAGCTTGTTAAACATTTATGCGTAGAAACACTTACGCATAGGTCAAAACCCTAAGGGTTATGAATTACGCATAAGAGTTTTAACCATAGGATTAGCACCAATTCAGTTCTGGTAGGTCATGGATGTTATGAGAGTCTAATAACAGAGTTATAACATCAAAATCGTGGTGAATCAAAAATACCCAAACTTTAGAACTTTAAACCCTAATTTCTAATTCTGAGTTAATTAGTGTTTCTGGGTTGTTATAGAACCTGGATATCATCAATTCATCAACATATGAACATAACACAACAATCTTTATAACCAAAACCCTTCACATTTGAAAACACCCAAATCGACTTATAAACCCTAATTATCAAAATCCATTAATTCGTGTTTCTGGGTGTATTTTGAGCATTGAAAAGATATCATTGATGTTGTAAAAGCATTTTGACACAATCTTTTTAACCAAAAAACACACAACAAATGATTATATGTTCTAACCCTTATGCGTAAGACACAAAATTCATTGAATCTTAAGTTTTAACCGTTGGATTCTAATGAAATTCAAAACCATTGTTTAAAATTACGTTAAGAACACAAAACCACTTACAGATTGATGATCAGAAACACAGATTTCTTGAATGAATATTAGGCGTAGGATCTTTTAGGTTAGAAGTAATAAATGTGAGGGTAATGTTAGGTGGAGGATGTTTTTATTAAAATAACTTTAACATTTTGACAGTTTTGGTCCCTCCACTTTTTCCTTTTTCAAACAAGGCCTTTTAACTTCCATTTTGGTTACCAAACAAAGATTTTAAGAAAGAAACTTGACGACACTCCCCCTCGACTCAATAGATGATGAAAGGTTATAAATTTTAGTCCTAGGAGTGTCAGTTTAACCAGAAAAGTTTACCACCATTGATAAAAGAAACAACCGGGATATGACCACATGCAAGTATACGGATGATTTGAAACGGTTAAGTATTAATTTTCTCCCCTCAACACTAGATCGAAAAATATTGAATTTTGAAAGATTATAGTGTTGACGGAAGAAATGTACTTGCAATGTTGAAAGAAAATAGATAGAAGAATATTTTTGTTGTTTTATCGGATTTTATACTTTTGTATTTTGTTTTTGAAAAATTATTTACAAAAGAGATTTTGGTGTTTGATGTGTTTTAATCTTGTTTTAGGAGATCATACAATTCCTCTTGAGTCAAACACCTCATACCAATCCGGTGGACCAACTCATTAAACCTAGCGGAGGCAAGGCTTTGGTGAGAAGATCGCCAATTGGTATTCACCCACAAAATATAATTCAACGTACCACTGCTCCACGTGATCCTTGATGAAATGATATCGAAGATCGATGTGCTTTGATTTCGAAAGTCTTTGAGTTGCATGAGATCGCAATGGCACTCCGATTGTCGCAGTACATCGGGATTCTATAAAAATACGTAACCATAGTCTTTGAGTTGTGTTCTCATCCAAATGACTTGAGCACAACACGCACATGGCTACATATTCTCGCCGGTTGAGGATGATGTACAATCCTGCTTCTTCGATTGCCATGACACAAGTTTATCACCAAGAAATTGTAAAGCTCCTGAAGTACTTTTCCGTGAGTCTAAGCATCCGCGTGGTCGGCGTCAAAAGCGATTAGTTCAAAACCAGAATCCTTCGGATACCGGATCCCCAAGTTAATGGTTCCCTTTATGTATCGGAGGATTCTTTTAGCCTCGGAGAGGTGGGTTTCAGTTGGTCGCGACTAATAACGAGAGCAAAGATATACGGCAAAGACAATATCAGTCGCTAGTCGTTAGATACATGAGAGATCCAATAATACTACGGTATTTTGTAGGGTCCACCAATTTCCCATGTAAATCGGCGTCTAGCTTCTTGGTATGAGCCATTGGTGTGACATAGGTGTCACAGGTTTTCATTCCAAATTTGTTTAACAATTCAAGGGCATATTTGGGTCGACTCAGAAAATACCACGGGATGATTGATGAACTTGCAGTCCGAGAAAGAACGTGAGTTCACCCATCATGGACATTTCAAAATTTTCTTCATTAGTTTTGCAAAAGAGATTGAAAACTTTTTATGTGTAGACCCAAAAATGATGTCATCCACGTAAACTTGAACAATTAAGATATGTGACCCGTGATATTGTATAAAAAGAGTTGGGTCAACCGAACCTTTGGTGAAATTATTAGCAATGAGGAAGGATGATAGCTTATCGTACCATGCCCGAAGAGCTTGTTTGAGACCATACAGAGCTTTGTTCAGTTTGTAGACGTGATTCGAAACTTCGGGATCAACGAATCCATTTGTTTGGCTGACATAAACCGTTTCTTTAAGTTGTCCATTGAGAAACGCAGGTTTGACATCCATCTGATAGACCGTCATATTCATATGAGCCGCGAACGCAGAAATATCGAACGACCTCAAGACGAGCAACCGAGCAAAAGATTCTTCAAAGTCAATACCTTCTACCCGACGATAACCCTTAGCCACCGACGTGACTTATTTCGATAACATTTCCTTCAAAGATCCAATTTGTTTTTCTAAATCCATTTGAGACCAATGACGTAGACCCCTGTTGGTCTTTCAACCAGTTCCTATACTTCAAGACGTTTGAATTTGTTGAGTTCTTCTTGCATGGATTCAATCCATTTGTCTTTTATCATTGCGTCTTTGATGTTTTTAGGTTCGATTGGCGACGGTGAGCATAAATGCAATGTTCACCATCTGAGTGAAGACGTTGTCTTGTAACGACCGGTTGATTTGGGTTGCCAATAATATTTTCCAGAGGGTGGTCTTTTGTCCATCTATGTGTGGAGGGTTGATGTTGGTATACATTGTGCATTCGAGGATTCAAATGGTTTGTTGAAGATTCCGCGACATCAGTGCGATAGTTTCATTAGCAAACGGGTTAAAGAACGCATTTGGATCAAAATCTGCAGGTGGGGTACTACATTCGAGAATATCATCGGTACCGCTTCATCATTGTTGGAAGCGGTTTGTTCAACTGTTGTGGTGGAGTCAATTGGTGTAGGTGCATCTGCAACAGTAGTTGTTGTAGCAGGTGTATCAGGTATAAGAGTATTATCGGGTTGAGCAGCGGAAACAGCGGATACACCTGGAGCACGTTCATCAATATCGTCACGAACAGGAGCAAATAACCTTTCCATTTGTTGATGAGTAAGTGAGGGGCTTTGTTCGATGATGGGGTTTGGGGGAAGTTTAAGCGGTTGTGACCGGGTTCCAAGCTGGTATACTCAGAAGCCATTTCCGTAAGTTCATCAAAATGAGCATGAATCGTTTCCATCACCGGTTTTGTACGACGATTCCAGATTCGGAAACCTTTTGAATTATCACAGTATCCGATAAAGATTCCAATGTCACCTTTGGCTTTGAGCTTTCCAAAGTCATCACGATCATTATTCGGATAGCAAAGAGATCCAAATACATGAAAGTGTTTGAGATTCGGTTTTCTGTTGTAGACAAGCTCAAAAGGTGTTTTGTTGTGGCGTTTGGTGATCATAGAACGATTTTGAGTATAGCATGCAGTAGATACGCCCATAAGTAATCTGGAAGTTTAGCATTGATTAACATTGTTCTTCAGGCTTCCACTAACGTTCGGTTTCGTCTTTCGACAACTCCGTTTTGTTACGGTATGCGTGCAATAGATGTTTGATGCTGAATTCCCACTTTCTCATAGAATTCACGAAGAGTTTGATTAACAAATTCGGTGCCTCTATCGTTCGATTAGTCTAACGGTGTTACGTAGCTGAACTTGTATTTTCGTGAGAAAGGTGATGATCATGTGTGGAGCTTGATCTTTGCTTCGAAGAAAGTAGACCCAAGTCCAGCGTGAATAGTCATCAACAATTACTAAGATGTAGCGTTTGCCATTGATCGTTTGCAGGCGCATCGGGCCACACAAATCCATGTGAAGAAGATGAAGCACATGCTTGAGAGCGTGTTCCACCTTTGAAGGAAAATGAGCACGAGTGCTTTTGCCTTGTTCACAAGCTGAGCATAGGTGATCTTTAGAATATCTAAATCGTGGGAGACCTTCAACTAGTTTGTGTCGAGCAAGGTTGGTGATTGTTTGAAAGTTTAAATGTGAGAGACGACGGTGCCATAGCCGAGATTTTGTTGATGTTGCCTTTGAAAGTAAGCAGATGGGAGATGAAGCAACCATGTCTTGCATAGAGATAGTGTAAAGACTAGAATTACGCGATCCAGACATAAGGTCATTTCCTTGTAGATCACGAATGAAACAAGTTTTCTCCCGGAAAGCAACCTCCAAATCTCCATCACAAAGCCGACCTCACGAAAGCAGATTATGACCGAGGCCTTCCACATAGTAAAACCTGCTGATTTCGATGTTCCCATTGACATAGTCTCCGTAGCCCATGATAGCTGCGAAGTGATCATTCCCGAACCCGACAGTGCCAATGAACTTTGCAATAAAGTTTGATAACAGTTTAAGATTGCTGTCATGTGTCGGGAACATCCGCTATCAACAATCAGAGAATGATCTCAGTATCACTGCATTACACCAGGCGACAGATGGAATAGAAGTAGATGTGGAACCCGAAATGTTAGAGGGTTCCGGCAGTTATAGTAGATATACACACATCAATAGCTTTAGGTATCCACTTAAATCCTAGTGTGTTATATATCCATTTCTCCCATCTCCAACTAGTGTTTGCTTTAGTCTTAGTGAATGCACTAGGTGGTACAACATTCCTAGGAGGTGAAACCGGAGCTACAGGGATAACAATGCGTATCATAGAATTTAAAGAGGGTGGTCTACCAAGCACAGACTTAGAAAGATTAGTTGGCCTAGAGGTATTCCGGTTCTTAGGATTCTTTAAACGAGAGATGATAGCTTTAGCAACACATTTATCATGACAATCGGAATTCATACTTTTACGACAAATAACACAAGGTGCATCAGACTAAATATCAAAAGTACTTAACGGTTTAGCATTCGTTACATCACTATTTCTATTACATTTGCCGACGCCTTAATATCTATAGTGGAGGCAACGTGAGTCTTATTGATAGTCCTAGGGTGTTCTTATACTTTAGCATTCTTGATTGATCTTTTCTTAGGTCGCAACTTCCTATTCTTCGATGTAGTGCTCCTAGAACGTGAAGTGCGGACATTTGGAAAAAATGCAACTATTCTGTTTCAAGAGAAGGAGGCACGTTAGAAACTTGTGATTTGGTAGTAGGGATTCTAGGTTCATGAGTACTAAGTGTTACTGGGGCTAATCTCTTAATGATGGTTGGCGGAAGTTGTTCATACTTTCCTAACATTTCTCTTAACTTGAAGATAGTGTGAATCGATCTTGATTTTCGGACCGAACATTTCGGCAAAATGCATAACTTATTTAGTGTGTGCAAGATAATGATCAAGTTCATTTGATGCTTCATCACGAGTCTTTTTGAGTAAATCAAATATGACACCATATTCCTTTTTAACTTTTACAAGTTCTTGTTCATATTTTGAGATTTGATACTTAAAAGACACGTTTTGATCATCCATTTGCTCAATTTTAGGATCAGAAGATTTTGCACGCAACTGGGCGATTTTGTGTTGAAAAGCAAGTTGTTGATCGTGAATATCTTTTTGACACCAATTAAGAAGACGTATTGCATTTGAAAGTTCGTTTGACAATCGTTTGTTTTCAACTTTTAAGAACTCGACCAAGCACATTATCGGTGTTCTCAACATTTATCACGAATCAACGATATCGCAGAGGTTTGATCAAATGCATATGACAAAGAATTCAATAACACAACATTATGGACATCAGCACAGATGACATCTTCCAAGAGTCGATCAACATCTTTTCTCAACAGTTTCTTTTTACGTTTAGTGTTAGAAATAGATGTTTCGTTTTCTCAAAAACGACCTTCATTAATCCAAGTTCCTTATGAAAGTCCCTTTCCCAAGACAATGCACAACTTTTCAAATTTTTAACATTTGGTAAAAGATTTTTCTCAAAAATGTCTCTTTGTTCTCGCGCTAGAGGCGATTGAAAGTGTTGAACTTTGATTTGAGAATGATATTCTATCTCATGTTGTAAAGTTTTGAGGTCAGCCATGAAAAGGTCAAAATATCGAAGAATTTTGCGATTTTCGGGTTTTGAGTTTACTTCACTGATGGAAGGTAAAGGACCATAAGTTTGTGCATAATCTGGTTGGGGATTAACATTAGAAGACTCGTGTGTTTTTATGATTACCCTTGGTGTGTTAGAAGAATCCGTTGGTGTGGCGAAAGTGACCGCTTTTGAATAGTTAAAAGGTTTGTTGTAAACAACTTTTTCTAATTTTGATCGACTCTCGTCTTCGGCATCTAATTCCTCTTGACGATGATATTCAACAATACTCATAATGAATTATCAACTTTATATTCTCGTGGAAACTTGGGATTTGGTTTGAATGTTTTGGTTGAAAGCTTAGGTTTGTAATCGGCAAGATTCGGTCCATATCCATTTGGATTGGGTTTTAAAGTAAACTTTTCAATGGTGTGACCGACTCGCCATGTTTGTAAACAACAGTTTTAAACTCTTTAAGTTTGTTCTGCAAGCCGATGATTTCTTCAAGATGATCATCTATTCGTTTAGTTGAATGCTTTTTGTATGCAGAGAACTGTTTTTGACAAGTTAACAACTCGGCCTTAGCTTTTTGATTTTCCAAGGTGAGAGCGTTAATTTGCTTTTTATGTTCATGTTTCAGTTGTTCTATTTCGGACAACAAAGCATTCTTTGAAGCGGCTAGATCACGCATCTGTCTTTCTAAATATTTTTCGTTTTGATAAGATTTGGCAAAGGTTGCTTCAAAACCGTTTTCACGTTTTTCTTGAGTTTTGAAAAAGTTGAGTTACTTTTGTAGACATTCAAAATCCTTGGTTAATAGTGCATTTTTGCATTTCAAGTCCTGATTAATGGCATGACATTTTTCCACTATGGTCTGTTGGTCTTGTATTAACCGAGCAAAATCTGGATGAGGCAAAAGTTCGGCGTGTTCAACGTGAGTCTCAACATGATCATTACTGAGATCCTCAAGTATAACCACGAGTCAATTTGATTATCAAGGGAAACCGGTTGGTCATCTTGATCGTCAAATATAACTACGGGTCTAGTTGAAAATCGTCGGAATGAGATGTGGATGGCGCATTTTGAACATTCGAGCCTTGCGGATTCGGATGTTGGCGAGATATGAGATCGAGAGATAAATATGGTTTGTTCGGGTACCGAGACAAGCCATCGTGTCATACATGGGCTGTGTCACTCATGTGTAACTCATGCATATTAGCCATCAACATAACAGTGCATTGGCTGCAAGTCCTCCATATCATCATCCGAGTCGGCATTTGCCATAAAGCTCGTTCTTTGTCGTGAGAGTTCCACCATCTTCATCCTTAAGAGCCAAAAGAAGAGCCTCTTTGAAATAAGCACTGCCCTAGTCCTTGGCTTTGGGCATGCATTAGCCAGGTGTCCCTTCTCATTGCAGGTTGTAGCATCGAAGACCATTCAACCCATTCGAGCATTTCCTGTTCCACCATTGGAGCTCGATTGTTATTCCTACCCACAGCATTAAACCCTTGACCACCGCCCATCGGACGACCATAACCACGATTCTGAACTTCAACTCGTCCATTGTTCACAACAGCTTGATTCCTTGTATTAGATGAGGAACGAATACGGTTGTTGGATTTGTTGGTATAACGGCTAAAGGCATTAGCAATCATAGCAAATCCTTGTTGCAGTGCTTGAGCGGATCAGATTCCTCACTAGCTTCAGCTTGAGCATTGTTGTTGTTGTATGGAACCAATTGAGTTTGTTGAGATGGAGGTTGTGAAGGATCATGTGGTGTGATTGTAGCAGTTGGTTGAGTTGCTGGTTGAGGAGAATAACTGTTTTGAGCATATAAGGCAAGTTGTTGATTTTCCGGATGTGTCGGTGGAGAAATTTGAGCACGGAGAATCCTTTCCCTATCAACTTCCTTTTCATGAGGCTTCAAGTAATCGTACAATAATCCATATGTAGATTGATGCATGTTTTTCGCTTGACGGAGAAAAATGACATACTTCTCCCATTCAGGACCAAGACTACTCAGGAACTTAGTATTCACTGCAATTCTTGGCATGATGATGTTGTGTTTATCCAAATCATTGATGATGTCTGAAAAGCGGTGATGATAGGACTCTAGTGTCTCTCCTGGTTCAATCATGAAGTGTTCATAAGCCAAGTAAATTTTGGATTCCAAATCTTCCTGATTGAGTACAGATCCTTCCATAAGAAGACGAATATGATCCCACATTTGTTTGCAGTCTTTTGAGCATCAACACTACGAAGAATTGGGTTTGGTAATCCTAAGAGGATATATTCCATTGCAAGCTCATCTGCTTTATAGTGTAGAAGTTCTTGAGGATTCAAGTCTGCAACAGTAGAAATGTTCGTTTGTTCATCTCTTGGTGGAATGGCATTTGGATCTCCGGGTACAATGACGTAGGCATCTCAAAAGGACCTTCCAATTGATCATAGTTTCCTGGAGTGAGCATTGGAGGTCTATCAAGTGATCCAGCCTCATGAATTGATTGTTGGCTGCTTAAAGCTTCAAACAACTTTGCAAACCAAGTGGGTTCATTCATAATGGTCCTTGATGGATGTTGATTGAAGTCATTTGTGTACGGTTAAACTTGAAGACTTGGTGGTGGTTGAACCATTTGAGGTTGTGGATTTGCAGCAAGTTGTGGAGTATGTTGTTGGTTAAATTGTTGTTGATAAATTGCTTGTTGTTGATTCCATTGTTGATGTTGTGGAGTTAGTTGTTAATGACGTTGAGGATGAGGATAAGTGTAAGGGAAATAGTTAGAGTATGGTGGTTGTGACATGTTGATAAACTTGTGTTGGTAAAAATGGATCTTTGTAGTCGAATGAACCTTTGTTGATGAAGTATCCTTAGGCGTAGAAATCACAATAGACAAGTAGCACTTATGCGTAAAAACACCAAAGTTACGCGTAAAAATTAGAGGTTACGCGTAGAGTTTAGCTTACGCGTAAGAAAGGAAAAGACGCTAAAGTTATGCGTTGACAAAAGTTAGGCGTAGAAAGTTAGGCGTAGGATTATCTTATGCGTAAGACTAGGCTTAGGCATAAGAAAAATCTTATGCGTAGGATTTCTACGCGTAAGCTTTATGCTTATGCGTAATTTGAGGGTTTTATCCCAAGTGATCATTTACACTTCACAGTGCAAAAGATATCCAAAGTCGACGTATTTTCAGACTTATCCAAGTAAGAAAACACGGAATAAACCACGAAAATGAAGATCAAACCAAGGAAATACTTACGCGTAGTTTTAGGGTTTTACTACGCGTAGGTTTACTCGTAAATTTGATTTTGCTCAAAGTTGTTTCTAAACCAGTTTTTGTGTGATGAAATAGCTTCAATAACACCAAAAGACACAAAAGTGTGAAGCTTGATGATCCAAAGCACTTAAAACAGTTATGCGTAGAACTATACCCACGAATAAAAACTAGCTCAAAAACAACGATCCACGCATAAAGTTTGAAACTTTTTGCCAAAAACAAGTATTTTAACACCTTAAAACGTTGAAAGTACAAGAATCTTGGATTAAAAAATGTAAAAAACAAGTTTTGAAGCGAACCAAAGAACACGTTATCTTTACGTGTAAGACCCAAAACCAAAAACTTCAAAACAAAAGTGTGCACCCAACTATTTGGCGATTGATACCACTGTTAGGTCACAAGGTTTACCACACAAGCTTATATGAAAGATAGAGAGGCGATTGAACAAGTATCACACACACACACACGAGATAATAAACCGGTTATGCGTAGAGTATGTAGTGAAAGAAATAACTTGAACAACCAACCCTCAAGTGAGGGTTTACATAAGGTATTTATAGGAGGGAAGCTAGGGCAACACTCCTAGTTCCCTTCCTTTCTCCTATGGGCTTGGGCCTAAGCTCATGGGCCTTCTACATAAGCTTAAGTGATGAGTATGCAAATGCTCATCATTTTTGTACCTTTTAGACTGCCAAAAACATCTGAAAACACTCAGAAATGCATCAAAATGATAAAAATATCACAAATAAGTGTTTTATGTGTTTCAAATGAAAACATACCAAAAGCAGGTGAAAAACGTATTAAGTTTGCATAATTGGCATTTTTAGTCCCCCAAGTTTCAAAAGTTGTCAAATATAGTCTCTGGTAATTCAAAACTTGTAAAATATCATTAAAGGTCCTTGGGGATTCACAAGTTGTTAGAAATAGTCCTTTGAAGTTAAAATTGCATATTTACAACTTTGGTCCCTCATCTTTGAAAAATGTCAAAAATAGTCCTTGGTAAATTTAAAAAAATGAAAATAATCAAAAGTAACCCTTGTACTATTCATATATGGCATAATTGGTCCTTGTGTTAACTTTGGAAACTTGTCAAATCAGGCCCCTATACTTTCAGAAATTACATAAATGGTGCATGTGATAAAACTACAACCAAACGGACCTTTTGTGCATTTTGAACCCCATTTGAACCCTGCCAATATACCATTTTGACCCCCCCCCCGTTATTAATATCCACCGGTCAAATAGTCAAAACGTGCCAAACCAGCTCCACTGTTCATCTCCCTCACCCAACCCTGCAAACCCAAAACCAGGGTGGTTTTCACCACCACCTGTCTACCACCTCACCACCACCTGTCCCCCAGCTGTATATCCACTCCCTTCCACCTCCACATCCTCCCAAAATTCTTTAAATGCAAAAACCTGCTCAAATGACTTTTGGCGCCAAATTGCATTTCAAGGGCTAAGATGAGTTGCAGTGATCCAAGGGCCATGAAATAAAGTGGGATATGTTCAGAATCAAGTGGGAAGCTCAAAAAGTCTATAAAGAAAGGAAAAGAAGCAATGTGAAACATATATCTAGTTTTATCTTTAGTTAATGTATGTCGTTTTAATTAATTTTCAAATTTCAGTGTAATTTTAAGCTTTCAAGTACTGTTTCTATCCATTTCAGTGTATTGTGAAACTTTTTCAATAAGCAATTTTCATTTTCAGTTTCAATTTCAGTTTATGTAAAATTTCAAGTTCAAAAATCTCATGTTAAGCTTAATGTTGTTATCAGTTGTTATTTTGGACTCATAAGCCCATATAAGCTCCTCAGAAAGCTTATTAAAGCTTTTAGTAACCTTAAAATCAGTTATAGACATAAAAAGAAAAAATTACCAAAAAAAACAAAAAATTTAGTTATAAATCAAAAATCAATCAAGAAATGATCAAGAAGCTGGAGCAGGGTTGATTTTGGATTGCCCTTGGTTTAGAGCTTCTTGGGAAGCTATAGGAAGTGGTTTTGATCCTTGGTTCTTTATTCTTAGTCGTATTTCATTTGTAAGCCAATTTTTTATTTTAGTGTTTTACTGTAGAACTGCTTAAAATATGCTTATCTTTAGTATTATATGCTTATTTGGCCTTCTATAGTTAACTTGTTGCTTTATATTATATGTTTGTTCATAGGGATACTTGTTTGTTCATTTTTTAATTTTCACTGCCAATATTAGTATAAACATGATCAATGAGTATTTGTTGTTTAAAGTTGTGTTTCTGTGTTTCAATAAGCTCATTATCTCATATCAAGACCTTATGAATCAGTTTCATAGCTTAAATCAGTTAAGCTTTGAAAAGCTTCAAAACAGTCACTTAAAGGGTTGTTTGGTTTTCTTGTTTAACTGTGATAGAAGATGTTCACGTCATTGTTTTTGCTTGTTACATATCACAGTTGGTCCTAATAACTCAAAGACACCATAAAAACCAGTCCTTACTTTGTAAAAAGTCAAAATCTCTTTTAATCTCACTCTAGTAATTAACTGTTAGGATTTAGGCAACAAAATTCATCACAATGGCTTATAACTTGGTACTTTAGCTTAATTTCATCTTATCTTAGATTAATACATCATAATCAGTAATTAGCTTTGATTTTAAGTTCATATTAGTCAATTTTTTAGTGTAATTTAAAAAGTCAAAATTTTCAGTTTAGTCGTTTTTGAATAAAATAGATCATTTTCTATAGGATTTAATTTTGAGTTTCATGTTTTAAAGCTTTTAGGTTTATAAAATTTAGTTGCTCATCTTAATCAGAGTATTTTTATAATTTCTAGTTAGCTTATTAAACTGCTTATTTATTGGTTTCTTTTAAGACCTTGTCTGAAAAAGTGCCATGTGCACAGTTGAGCCATCCTCTTTCACAAGCTCACAAAGAGCTCATTAGTTAGCTTTAGCTTGTGTACCTTAGCTTATTGGAAAGCTAACCTAGCTGTCTCTCTAGTCCAGTGCTTATTTTCACCTTTCTAGCTTATTTGGTAGGGCTGCAAGTAGCTTTTACTTTGTCCCATTTCTTGTATACACTGACTAATCAGTGTTTATATGCTTTTTCACAAGCTTCTCATAAGCTCATTAGCCAACCCCAATGTGTGAGCTTGGACTTTTTAGAAAACCCATCAACCCATCTCTATACCTCAGTTCTTATTTTGAGCTTTTAAGCTTATTTCATAAGCTAAAATTGCTTTTAGATATGACTGCAGGCCTGTTTGGTAGATAGACTTAGCATAAGTGCTTATTTGCTTATTTTAAGCTTATCAGTATGATTTTCTGTGCCTTTTAGCTTCATATAAGTAGCTTTAGCTTATTTGTATCTTATTTTATCTTTGGTTCCAGTTTGAAAGTTTATTTGAGCTTAAAAAATCAAAATAAGCCACAAGCTTAAACTGTTGTGTTCATAAGCTCATTCACTGCTTATTTTTAAGTTTCAAAATTTTTGTTTTTATTAAAGTTACTTATAATCAGTAGTATAAGAGTTTTGTAAAAGAAAAAACACAAAAACATCATTTTAAAAATAGTGATAGCGTTTATTTAATAGAATTTAGCTTTTTAATTTTCTTTTTCAACTTATTATTAAGCACTTTCTGTTTTTATAATTTTCTTAGTTTTCTGTCATCATAGGATATTTATAGAAAAAATTTCATAATTTTCTTAGTTTGTTTAGTATTTATTAGAATTTAAAATAGTTAAAAAGTATTAAATAATTAATAATAAACAAATAAAAAACATAAAAAAATACATTTTCAGTTTTAAAATTAGTTTTCTAATATTTTAGATTTTTCTAAGTTAAAATTTCATTTTTCTAGCTTTATTTCACATTTTCTTATATTTTAGATTATTATTAAATAGTTTAAAATAGTTTTTAATTAATAATAATTAAATAAATAGTTATAAAAATAATTTTAATTTTCCAATAATTTTCTTTTATTATTAGGTTTATAAAAATATCATTTTCATATCCATAGGTGTTTTACTCTTTTAAATTCACGTTTTATTTTGTACGTTTACGTAGAATTTAGTAAACATACGCATTCACGTTTGTTTAATCTGATTGTTGTGCTTTATAATTCTGTATCCAAATACCATTCCAATCAATCAGTAGTGTAATTACCAATCAAAATCCTTACAGATCATTATCCTTAGTGATCATTCGACATCTGAACGTTTTTAAGCACCATTAATCCTCCGTGGGACTTAACGACCCGGGAATCCACTATATTCCAAGGGAAATTGCATTGGTTTTAGACTGTTTGAATTTTATTACGGTTGACCATTCACAAGTGGTTGACTTGTGTAATAAACTTGACAGTTTGATGCGGACCAAATTTTGGCGCCGCTGCCGGGGAGGCTGTAAGCGTGTTTTAAACATTTTCAGACCCATAATTGCACATATACCACCTTTTGTAAACAATTTTTTTTGTAAAGTTATCAATATTAAAAAGTTCATTAACACTTTTCCTAAAGTGTTAAGCAACACCAAACAAAATATAAAACAACAAAACAATCGTAACGTTTTCTATCTTGTATTTTCTTTAAGGTGATTCTTAAAGAGGTACGATTTGGTTAAACGAGACGATACCAAAAATATTGTCCAAAAGTTTTTAAACCCTTAGCACAAATCCATACCTACGTCTTTTTAGTGGTACTTAATAAATACATAAAAATCAACCACCGCAAACCAAGGCAGAACACCTACCAACTGGGGGTGTGAACATTAATAAGTTCCCAATCTTAAAGATCAAAACTTACCTTTGTGTCCTTGTGATTTGGTGTACCTTTTTCAAAGAAGCCATTTCATTTGTGATTATTGGTTTAAGTTCAATTGTCATTTTGCCTCACATTTGTTTTTGAAAACTGATTTTTAAACTTAGTGCATGCGACTCGTTCTTCAGCTCCACAAGTCCACTTTGAGCTTGCAAATATTCCACGTAGGCGTAGAGGACGTTCTGCTCCTTCAGCCGTGATTGAGGAACGTCTAGCACCACCACCCCCTGTCGTAATGGCAGAAGATAAACCGATGAATGAGCTTCTCCAAGCACCCATCGAGGGTTACGGAGATGCCATTGTTGTCCCAGCCATTGTGGCTGATACCTTTGAGCTCAAAACCGGGTTGCTTAATCTTGTAACCCAAAGCCAATTTTATGGTTTTGAGCGGGACGACCCTCATGCTCATATTCGATGGTTTAACAAGATTGCATCTACCATCAAATACAAAAATGTCCCACATGAAGCAATTAAGCTTCTTCTGTTCCCATTCTCTTTAGAGGGACAAGCCCGGATTTGGCTTGAGAAACAACCCCCTCGTTCCATAGAGACATGGGAGGATTTAGTCACTAAGTTTGTTAACGAATTCTATCCTCCATCCCGAACTACAAGTCTTAAGAATGAGATAATGAAATTCACTCAAAGATTTGATGAATCATTCGGTGAGGCATGGGATCGTTACAAAGAGTTGCTCCGAAAGTGTCCGCATCATGGTTTTACCGAGTTAATGCAAATGGATACTTTCTACAATGGTCTGAGCCAAGCTGATCAAGACTCTTTAAATGCCTCCGCGGGAGGTAATTTCCTGAGCAAGACCACAAAAGAAGCCTTGCAAATCATAGAAAACAAGTCCCAGGTCCGCCCTATTCGAACAAGGACATATCAGTCTCAGTCTAATGCAGGACCTTCTACTTCATCTCACGTGAGTACATCTAGCACCGATGCTAAGATTGACAAACTCACAGATGCTATTCAGGCTTTGGTTCTTGCAAACCAAAAGAAAGTCACTTTCGCACAGACACCATCACATGGTGAAGTGAAGAAAGTCGAGGTCTGTGTTACTTGTGGTGGCCCTCATGCATACTACAACTGTACTGCCACCGATGGTAGTCCGTTTGAAGCCAATGCTATAGCCGGTACTTCACATCAGGGAGGTAATCAATACCGTCCTCAAAATGAACAAAACTACCGTGCTAATACTTATCAGGGACCACCCGGTTTTAACCAGAATCCTAACATGCAAAACCGGAATCAGAACCAACCTAGAATGAACCAAGGTTATCAAAACCAAGGTAATTTCTATCCCGGACCAAATCAAGGTTTCCAACATCAAGGAAACTTTAATCAAAATAATTTCAATCGAGGGAATCAATTTCAGGGAAATGTGAATCCTAATCAAGGAAATTTTCAAAATCAAGGCCCTAATCCAAACATTAGAGGCCAGAATTTTCCTAATCAAACTCAAGCCATTGTTCCAACTGGACCATCATCTGATGAGTTATTGAAGCAATTCATGAAATCCCAAGATGAAATGAACAGGTTGTTGGTCAGTCGATCGATCTAAAGAAGTCTTTAAATGATCAACCCTCGGGCTCAGGAAAACTTCCAAGCAACACGATCGCTAACCCGAGGGGCGATGCTAAGGCGATCACAACCAGAAGTGGTGTTTCATACAATGGACCCGCTATTCCTACTACCTCTTCTTCTTCTCTCCCGAAGGTAGTGGAAAGTGAACCTGAGGCGACAAAGGACAAGGAACTTCCTACTAATAATGGAGGTACCAATGATGTCCATCCTCAAGTTGTCCCGAAACCCAAATCCAATCCAGGAGTTGTTTTTGAACCTCCAGTAGCTCCCGTTGAAAACCCCAAATCCAAATCTTCTATTCCTTACCCATCACGTTTGAATGAGCAAAAGCTCCGCGAAAAAGCCAGTCATCAAATGGACAAATTTTTTCAAATTTTCCAAGAACTACATTTTGACATAAGCTTTGTGGATGCTATCATGCTGATGCCCAAGTTTGCATCAACTCTCAAACACATGTTAAGCAACAAGGAAAAACTGTTTGAAATGGCTAAAACTCCTCTGAACGAGAACTGCTCAGCAGTTCTGTTAAAGAAGCTTCCCGAAAAGCTTGGAGATCCTGGAAAATTTCTCTTACGTTGTGTATTTCCAGGAATGGTTGAATGCTTTGCCCTCGCCGATCTTGGTGCAAGCATCAATCTGATGCCTCATTCAGTATGGAAGAAACTTTCTCTTCCGGACCTTACTCCTACATGCACGACTCTCGAGTTTCCAGATCGTACAATATCCCGTCCACTTGGCATTGCCGAGGACGTATTCGTGAAAGTAGGAAAGTTCCATTTTCCAGCTGACTTTGTAGTTGTTGATTTCGATGCTGATCCACGGGTTCCTCTCATTGTTGGACGAGGATTCCTGAGAACGGGCCGTGCTCTCATTGATGTATTTGAGCAAGAAATCACATTACGTGTGGGTAATGAAGCTGTCACCTTTAACCTTGATCAAACTTCGAGGTACTCCGCAAACTATGATTCTGAGTCGGTTAACCGAATAGATATCATTGATGTTGCTTCTGAAGAGTACTCTCAAGAAGTTCTCGGTTATGTTCATAATTCTTCGAGTGATAATCTCACTCATTCATCTCAACCCATCATTGCCAATTCTACTCCTTCTCTTACTCCGTTTGAGGAAAGTGACTTCATCTTGGAAGAGATTGAAGCATACTTGTCTAGTGATTTAGTTTCATGGGAAATTGATCACGCTCCAATTGACATCGAGGGAGATATTCTTCTCATCGAGAAGATGCTCAACGATGATCCTTCATCACTCCCTCCCGTCGAGCTTCATAACTAGGAAGTCAAGTCAGTTGAGAAAACTGAAGAATTTCCTGAAGTCGAACTTAAGGACTTACCACCTCATCTCGAGTATGCATTTCTTGAGGGTGATGATAAATTACCCGTCATTATTGCTCGAAATTTGAGTAAAGATGAAAAGACTGCTCTCATAAAGGTCTTGAAGTCACACAAGCAAGCAATTGCTTGGAAACTCTCCGACATTAAGGGTATCAACCCTGAGTTTTGTACTCACAAAATCTTGATGGAGGATGACTTCAAACCAGCAGTTCAACATCAGAGAAGAGTAAATCCAAAAATCCATGATGTTATTAAACAAGAGGTTCTCAAACTTCTTGATGCAGGATTAATTTGCCCGATCTCTGATAGTCCTTGGGTTAGCCCAATCCATTGTGTTCCGAAAAAGGGTGGCATAAATGTTGTCACAAATGAAGAAAACGAGTTAATTCTAACTCGGCAGGTAACGGGATGGCGTGTTTGCATTGACTATCATAAGTTGAATGACGCCACCCGAAAAGACCATTTTCCTCTACCCTTCATGGACCAAATGCTTGAGAGATTAGCAGGGAACGAATACTATTGTTTCCTTGATGGTTTCTCGGGGTATTTTCAGATCCCCATTGATCCACAGGATCAAGAAAAGACCACATTCACCTGCCCATACGGAACTTTTGCCTACAGACGTATGCCTTTTGGCCTATGTAATGCTCCTGGCACGTTCCAACGATGTATGATGGCCATTTTCCACGACATGATCGGGGAAACAATGGAGGTATTTATGGATGACTTCTCGGTCATTGGGAACTCGTTTCAAACATGTCTCTCCCATTTAGAAAAAATGCTCAAACGGTGTGAAGACACCAATCTTTGTCTAAATTGGGAGAAGAGCCACTTTATGGTCAAAGAAGGCATTGTCCTTGGCCATAAGATTTCAAAAAACGGGATTGAGGTCGATAGAGCAAAAGTAGATGTTATTGCTAAATTGCCTCATCCTACTACCGTCAAAGGTATTAGGAGTTTTTTAGGTCATGCCGGTTTTTATCGCAGATTCATACAAGATTTTTCTAAAATCGCCCGGCCTATGACCCATCTTCTTGAAAAAGATGCTCCTTTTATCTTCTCACCTGAGTGCATCGAAGCTTTTGAAACATTAAAGAAAAAGCTTACTGAGGCACCCATTCTCGTTGCTCCCGACTGGGACTTGCCTTTTGAGCTCATGTGCGATGCAAGTGATTTTGCTATCGGTGCAGTCCTGGGGCAACGTATAACCAAGCATTTTCAGCCTATCCACTACGCGAGTAAGACTATGACTGAAGCTCAAACCCATTACACCACTACAGAAAAAGAGCTACTAGCCGTGGTGTATGCATTTGAGAAGTTTCGGCCATACTTAATCTTGACTAAATGCGTGGTGTATACGGATCACTCGGCTCTCAAATATCTCTTTGCAAAACAAGATGCAAAGCCGAGATTGCTCTGTTGGGTTCTCCTCCTGCAAGAATTTGATATCATTATACGTGATAAAAAAGGAGCTGAGAACCTGGCTGCAGATCATCTGTCCCGTCTAGAAAACCCTCACCAAGATGTTTTTGAGAAAAAGGAAATAAATGAAACATTTCCTCTCGAGACACTCAATGCGGTTTCTTTTCGTGGAAATTCTACTACCCCATGGTTTGCTGACTTCGCAAATTACCATGCGGGTAACTTCATAGTGAAAGGAATGTCGACCCAACAGAAGAACAAATTCTTCAAGGATGTTAAACATTACTTCTGGGACGACCCCCACTTATTCAAAATCTGTGCGGATCAAGTCATCCGACGGTGTGTTTATGGACAGGAAGCTATTGACATTCTCAAAGCTTGCCATGCTGGACCCACCGGGGGCCATCATAGTCCAAACTACACTGCCAAGAAGGTGTTTGATTCCGGGTTTTATTGGCCCACTATTTATAAGGATGCCCACGAATTTGTCAAAACTTGTGACGCTTGTCAACGTCACGGAAATATCTCGCAAAGAAATGAAATGCCGCAAAACGCCATTCAAGTATGTGAGATCTTTGACATCTGGGGCATTGACTTTATGGGGCCATTTCCATCATCTCGAGGAAACAAATACATACTTGTGGCTGTTGACTATTTGTCAAAATGGGTTGAAGCGAAAGCTTTACCTACCAACGATGCCCGAGTTGTTGTGAAATTCTTAAAATCTCTTTTTGCTAGGTTTGGAACTCCGCGAGCTATAATTAGTGATCGTGGTACACATTTCTGCAATGACCAGTTTGATCGAGTCATGCAAAAGTATGGTGTAACTCACCGTCTCTCTACTGCATACCACCCCCAAACAAGTGGGCAAGTGGAAGTTTCCAACCGTGGTATTAAAAGAATTCTTGAAAGGACAGTAGGCGAAAACCGTGCATCCTGGTCGGATAAATTGGATGACGCACTCTGGGTCTTCCGTACAGCTTATAAAACACCCATCGGATGTACTCCATACAAGCTTGTGTACGGAAAGGCATGTCATCTGCCGATTGAGCTTGAGCACAAAGCATACTGGGCCTTGAAACATGCCAACTTCGATATTCAGACAGCTGGTGATCACAGAAAAGTTCAAATGAATGAATTAAATGAACTCCGTGATCAAGCATACGAAAACTCTTTAATCTACAAACAAAAGACAAAGAAGATTCATGACTCCAAAATCAAGAACCGCGTTTTCAACGTCGGTGATCGAGTCCTTCTTTTCAATTCAAGATTAAAGATTTTCTCTGGAAAACTAAAATCCCGCTGGTCTGGACCATTCACCATCACTAAAGTATTTCCTTATGGAACTATTGAGTTATCTCAACCCGATGGTCCAAATTTTAAAGTGAATGGTCATCGATTAAAACACTATTTTGGAGAGGACATTCCACCTGTGGTTGTCCCGGATCTACAAACTTTCCCCATGAACCAATGAATGCGGGGATCGAGTCAAGCTAGCGACTCGGTAATCAAAAACAGTAGCACACCATATGGGTTTTCACCCATATTTCTGACTTCTTTCTACTTTCTACCACCCTAGTGTGGGGGAGTTGCCCATTTGTTATATATAAAGTTTCATTTAAAAAAAAATGTGTGTATATATCAAAAATAAAATAATGGCCGTAGTATTTCCCTTTTACGTTTTATGTTTCGGCATAACAGTCGGTACTTTGAATATTGAGGGCAATATTCATTTCTAGTGTGGGGGGAATTCTCACGAATTTTATCATGTAATTATACCACCCAATTCCCCCATTTTTGGCAAAACCATTTTTTTTGAGTAAGTGTTTTTCACTTACTCAGCAAATGGTAATCAGTCCACCATGTCTAACCCAAATAAGGATTGGCTAATCCAGGAGCAAACGGATCTTGGTAAAGATATCTCAAATCCGTTGACGGCTTGCAATTTGCCCAAAATTGTATGGTGTTCAGTTCACCATATCTTTAATTAGTGAAGAGTTGGCTAGCCCGCAAGTTTATGGCTTGTGGTAAAGGCAGTTGGAAAACCATAATTGGTAATCGACTCACCAAATATATTTTATCTAAGAGTTGGCTAGTCCAGAAGCAAACGGCTTCTGGTAAAGACAAATCAAATCCGTTGAAAGCTGGTGATTTGCTCAAAATCATTTGGTTATCATTGTACCAAGGTTCTTACTTGAACTGAAATAATTGGCTACTCCAGAAGTAATGGCTTTTGGTAAAGAGATGAAATCCATTAAGTTTTCTTAAAAGATTGCTAGGGACTAGCAATATCTTAGTGTGGGGGATTGATGAGTATGCAAATACTCATCATTTTTGTACCTTTTAGACTGCCAAAAACATCTGAAAACACTCAGAAATGCATCAAAATGATAAAAATATCACAAATAAGTGTTTTATGTGTTTCAAATGCAAAAATACCAAAAGCAGGTGAAAAACGTATTAAGTTTGCATAATTGGCATTTTTAGTCCCCCAAGTTTCAAAAGTTGTCAAATCTAGTCCCTGGTAATTCAAAACTTGTAAAATATCATTAAAGGTCCTTGGGATTCACAAGTTGTTAGAAATAGTCCTTTGAAGTTAAAATTGCATATTTACAACTTTGGTCCCTCATCTTTGAAAAATGTCAAAAATAGTCCTTGGTAAATTTAAAAAAATGAAAATAATCAAAAGTAACCCTTGTACTATTCATATATGGCATAATTGGTCCTTGTGTTAACTTTGGAAACTTGTCAAATCAGGCCCCTATACTTTCAGAAATTACATAAATGGTCCATGTGATAAAACTACAACCAAACGGACCCTTTATGCATTTTGAACCCCAGCCAAACCCATTTGAACCCTGCCAATATACCATTTTGCCCCCCCGTTATTAATATCCACCGGTTAAATAGTCAAAACGCGCCAAACCAGCTCCACTGTTCATCTCCCTCACCCAACCCTGCAAACCAAAAACCAGGGTGGTTTTCACCACCACCTGTCTACCACCTCACCACCACCTGTCCCCCAGCTGTATATCCACTCCCTTCCACCTCCACATCCTCCCAAAATTCTTTAAATGCAAAAACCTGCTCAAATGACTTTTTGCGCCAAATTGCATTTCAAGGGCTAAGATGAGTTGCAGTGATCCAAGGGCCATGAAATAAAGTGGGATATGTTCAGAATTAAGTGGGAAGCTCAAAAAGTCTATAAAGAAAGGAAAAGAAGCTATGTGAAACATATATCTAGTTTTATCTTTAGTTAATGTATGTCGTTTTAATTAATTTTCAAATTTCAGTGTAATTTTAAGCTTTCAAGTACTGTTTCTATCCATTTCAGTGTATTGTGAAACTTTTTCAATAAGCAATTTTCATTTTCAGTTTCAATTTCAGTTTATGTATAATTTCAAGTTCAAAAATCTCATGTTAAGCTTAATGTTGTTATCAGTTGTTATTTTGGACTCATAAGCCCATATAAGCTCCTCAGAAAGCTTATTAAAGCTTTTAGTAACCTTAAAATCAGTTATAGACATAAAAAGAAAAAATTACCAAAAAAAAAATAGTTATAAATCAAAAATCAATCAAGAAATGATCAAGAAGCTGGAGCAGGGTTGATTTTGGATTTCCCTTGGTTTAGAGCTTCTTGGGAAGCTATAGGAAGTGGTTTTGATCCTTGGTTCTTTATTGTCAGTCGTATTTCATTTGTAAGCCAATTTTTTATTTTAGTGTTTTACTGTAGAACTGCTTAAAATCTTCTTATCTTTAGTATTATATGCTTATTTGGCCTTCTATAGTTAACTTGTTGCTTTATATTATATGTTTGTTCATAGGGATACTTGTTTGTTCATTTTTTAATTTTCACTGCCAATATTAGTATAAACATGATCAATGAGTATTTGTTGTTTAAAGTTGTGTTTCTGTGTTTCAATAAGCTCATTATCTCATATCAAGACCTTATGAATCAGTTTCATAGCTTAAATCAGTTAAGCTTTGAAAAGCTTCAAAACAGTCACTTAAAGGGTTGTTTGGTTTTCTTGTTTAACTGTGATAGAAGATGTTCAAGTCATTGTTTTTGCTTGTTACATGTCACAGTTGGTCCTAATAACTCAAAGACACCATAAAAACCAGTCCTTACTTTGTAAAAAGTCAAAATCTCTTTTAATCTCACTCTAGTAATTAACTGTTAGGATTTAGGCAACAAAATTCATCACAGTGGCTTATAACTTGGTACTTTAGCTTAATTTAATCTTATCTTAGATTAATACATCATAATCAGTAATTAGCTTTGATTTTAAGTTCATATTAGTCAATTTTTTAGTGTAATTTAAAAAGTCAAAATTTTCAGTTTAGTCGTTTTTGAATAAAATAGATCATTTTCTATAGGATTTAATTTTGAGTTTCATGTTTTAAAGCTTTTAGGTTTATAAAATTTAGTTGCTCATCTTAATCAGAGTATTTTTTATAATTTCTATTTAGCTTATTAAACTGCTTATTTATTGGTTTCTTTTAAGACCTTGTCTGAAAAAGTGCCATGTGCACAGTTGAGCCATCCTCTTTCACAAGCTCACAAAGAGCTCATTAGTTAGCGTTAGCTTGTGTACCTTAGCTTATTGGAAAGCTAACCTAGCTGTCTCTCTAGTCCAGTGCTTATTTTCACCTTTCTAGCTTATTTGGTAGGGCTGCAAGTAGCTTTTACTTTGTCCCATTTCTTGTATACACTGACTAATCAGTGTTTATATGCTTTTTCACAAGCTTGTCATAAGCTCATTAGCCAACCCCAGTGTGTGAGCTTGGACTTTTTAGAAAACCCATCAACCCATCTCTATACCTCAGTTCTTATTTTGAGCTTTTAAGCTTATTTCATAAGCTAAAATTGCTTTTAGATATGACTGCAGGCCTGTTTGGTAGATAGACTTAGCATAAGTGCTTATTTGCTTATTTTAAGCTTATCAGTATGATTTTCTGTGCCTTTTAGCTTCATATAAGTAGCTTTAGCTTATTTGTATCTTATTTTATCTTTGGTTCCAGTTTGAAAGTTTATTTGAGCTTAAAAAATCAAAATAAGCCACAAGCTTAAACTGTTGTGTTCATAAGCTCATTCACTGCTTATTTTTAAGTTTCAAAATTTTTGTTTTTATTAAAGTTACTTATAATCAGTAGTATAAGAGTTTTGTAAAAGAAAAAACACAAAAACATCATTTTAAAAATAGTGATAGCGTTTATTTAATAGAATTTAGCTTTTTAATTTTCTTTTTCAACTTATTATTAAGCACTTTCTGTTTTTATAATTTTCTTAGTTTTCTGTCATCATAGGATATTTATAGAAAAAATTTCATAATTTTCTTAGTTTGTTTAGTATTTATTAGAATTTAAAATAGTTAAAAAGTATTAAATAATTAATAATAAACAAATAAAAAACATAAAAAATATCTTTTCAGTTTTAAAATTAGTTTTCTAATATTTTAGATTTTTCTAAGTTAAAATTTCATTTTTCTAGCTTTATTTCACATTTTCTTATATTTTAGATTATTATTAAATAGTTTAAAATAGTTTTTAATTAATAATAATTAAATAAATAGTTATAAAAATAATTTTAATTTTCCAATAATTTTCTTTTATTATTAGGTTTATAAAAATATCATTTTCATATCCATAGGTGTTTTACTCTTTTAAATTCACGTTTTATTTTGTACGTTTACGTAGAATTTAGTAAACATACGCATTCACGTTTGTTTAATCTGATTGTTGTGCTTTATAATTCTGTATCCAAATACCATTCCAATCAATCAGTAGTGTAATTACCAATCAAAATCCTTACAGATCATTATCCTTAGTGATCATTCGACATCTGAACGTTTTTAAGCACCATTAATCCTCCGTGGGACTTAACGACCCGGGAATCCACTATATTCCAAGGGAAATTGCATTGGTTTTAGACTGTTTGAATTTTATTACGGTTGACCATTCACAAGTGGTTGACTTGTGTAATAAACTTGACAGTTTGATGCGGACCAAATTTTGGCGCCGCTGCCGGGGAGGCTGTAAGCGTGTTTTAAACATTTTCAGACCCATAATTGCACATATACCACCTTTTGTAAACAGTTTTTTTTTGTAAAGTTATCAATATTAAAAAGTTCATTAACACTTTTCCTAAAGTGTTAAGCAACACCAAACAAAATATAAAACAACAAAACAATCGTAACGTTTTCTATCTTGTATTTTCTTTAAGGTGATTCTTAAAGAGGTACGATTTGGTTAAACGAGACGATACCAAAAATATTGTCCAAAGGTTTTTAAACCCTTAGCACAAATCCATACCTACGTCTTTTTAGTGGTACTTAATAAATACATAAAAATCAACCACCGCAAACCAAGGCAGAACACCTACCAACTGGGGGTGTGAACATTAATAAGTTCCCAATCTTAAAGATCAAAACTTACCTTTGTGTCCTTGTGATTTGGTGTACCTTTTTCAAAGAAGCCATTTCATTTGTGATTATTGGTTTAAGTTCAATTGTCATTTTGCCTCGCATTTGTTTTTGAAAACTGATTTTTAAACTTAGTGCATGCGCACTCGTTCTTCCAGCTCCACAAGTCCACTTTCAGAGCTTGCAAATATTCCACGTAAACGTAGAGGACGTTCTGCTCCTTCAGCCGTGACTGAGGAACGTCTAGCACCACCACCCCTGTCGTAATGGCAGAAGATAAACCGATGAAAGAGCTTCTCCAAGCACCCATCGAGGGTTACGGAGATGCCATTGTTGTCCCAGCCATTGTGGCTGATACCTTTGAGCTCAAAACCGGGTTGTTTAATCTTGTAACCCAAAGCCAATTTTATGGTTTTGAGCGGGACGACCCTCATGCTCATATTCGATGGTTTAACAAGATTGCATCTACCATCAAATACAAAAATGTCCCACATGAAGCAATTAAGCTTCTTCTGTTCCCATTCTCTTTAGAGGGACAAGCCCGGATTTGGCTTGAGAAACAACCCCTCGTTCCATAGAGACATGGGAGGATTTAGTCACTAAGTTTGTTAACGAATTCTATCCTCCATCCCGAACTACAAGTCTTAAGAATGAGATAATGAAATTCACTCAAAGATTTGATGAATCATTCGGTGAGGCATGGGATCGTTACAAAGAGTTGCTCGGAAAGTGTCCGCATCATGGTTTTACCGAGTTAATGCAAATGGATACTTTCTACAATGGTCTGAGCCAAGCTGATCAAGACTCTTTAAATGCCTCCGCGGGAGGTAATTTCTGAGCAAGACCACAAAAGAAGCCTTGCAAATCATTGAAAACAAGTCCAGGTCCGCCCTATTCGAACAAAGACATATCGGTCTCGATCTAATGCAGGACCTTCTACTTCATCTCACGTGAGTACATCTAGCATCGATGCTAAGATTGACAAACTCACGGATGCTATTCAAGCTTTGGTTCTTGCAAACCAAAAGAAAGTCACTTTCACACAGACACCATCACATGGTGAAGTGAAGAAAGTCGAGGTCTGTGTTACTTGTGGTGGCCCTCATGCATACTACAACTGTACTGCCACCGATGGTAGTCCGTTTGAAGCCAATGCTATAGCCGGTACTTCACATCGAGGAGGTAATCAATACCGTCCTCAAAATGAACCAAACTACCGTGCTAATACTTATCGGGAACCACCCGGTTTTAACCAGAATCCTAACATGCAAAACCGGAATCAGAACCAACCTAGAATGAACCAAGGTTATCAAAACCAAGGTAATTTCTATCCGGGACCAAATCAAGGTTTCCAACATCAAGGAAACTTTAATCAAAACAATTTCAATCGAGGGAATCAATTTAAGGGAAATGTGAATCCTAATCAAGGAAATTTTCAAAATCAAGGCCCTAATCCGAACATTAGAGGCTAGAATTTTCCTAATCAAACTCAAGCCATTGTTCCAACTGGACCATCATCGGATGAGTTATTGAAGCAATTCATGAAATCCCAAGATGAAATGAACAGGTTGTTGGTCAGTCGGATCGCTGATCTCAAGAAGTCTTTAAATGATCAACCCTCGGGCTCAGGAAAACTTCCAAGCAACACGATCGCTAACCCGATGCTAAAGGCGATCACAACCAGAAGTGGTGTTTCATACAATGGACCCGCTATTCCTACTACCTCTTCTTCTTCTCTCCCGAAGGTAGTGGAAAGTGAACCGAGGCTACAAAGGACAAGGAACTTCCTACTAATAACGGAGGTACCAATGATGTCCATCCTCAAGTTGTCCGGAAACCCAAATCCAATCCAGGAGTTGTTTTTGAACCTCCAGTAGCTCCCGTTGAAAACCCCAAATCCAAATCTTCTATTCCTTACCCATCACGTTTGAATGAGCAAAAGCTCCGCGAAAAAGCCAGGCATCAAATGGACAAATTTTTTCAAATTTTCCAAGAACTACATTTTGACATAAGCTTTGCGGATGCTATCATCCTGATGCCCAAGTTTGCATCAACTCTCAAACACATGTTAAGCAACAAGGAAAAGCTGTTTGAAATGGCTAAAACTCCTTTGAGCGAGAACTGCTCAGCAGTTCTGTTAAAGAAGCTTCCCGAAAAGCTTGGAGATCCTGGAAAATTTCTCTTACCTTGTGTATTTCCAGGAATGGTTGAATGCTTTGCCTTAGCCGATCTTGGTGCAAGCATCAATCTGATGCCTCATTCAGTATGGAAGAAACTTTCTCTTCCGGACCTTACTCCTACATGCATGACTCTCGAGCTTGCGGATCGTACAATATCCCGTCCACTTGGCATTGCCGAGGGCGTATTCGTGAAAGTAGGAAAGTTCCATTTTCCAGGTGACTTTGTAGTTGTTGATTTCGATGCTGATCCACGGGTTCCTCTCATTGTTGGGCGAGGATTCCTGAGAACGGGCCGTGCTCTCATTGATGTATTTGAGCAAGAAATCACATTACGTGTGGGTAATGAAGCTGTCACCTTTAACCTTGATCAAACTTGAGGTACTCGCAAACTATGATTACTGATTCGGTTAACGAATAGATATCATTAATGTTGCTTCTGAAGAGTACTCTCAAGAAGTTCTCGGTTATGTTCATAATTCTTCGAGTGATAATCTCACTCATTCATCTCAACCCATCATTGCCAATTCTACTCCTTCTCTTACTCCGTTTGAGGAAAGTGACTTCATCTTGGAAGAGATTGAAGCATACTTGTCTAGTGATTCAGTTTCATGGGAAATTGATCACGCTCCAATTGACATCGAGGAGATATTCTTCTCATCGAGAAGATGCTCAACGATGATCCTTCATCACTCCCTCCCGTCGAGCTTCATAACTAGGAAGTCAAGTCGGTTGAGAAGCGAAGAATTTCCTGAAGACGAACTTAAGGACTTACCACCTCATCTCGAGTATGCATTTCTTGAGGGTGATGATAAATTACTAGTCATTATTGCTCGAGATTTGAGTAAAGATGAAAAGACTGCTCTCATAAAGGTCTTGAAGTCACACAAGCAAGCAATTGCTTGGAAACTCTCCGACATTAAGGGTATCAACCACGAGTTTTGTACTCACAAAATCTTGATGGAGGATGACTTCAAACCAGCAGTTCAACATCGAGAGAAGAGTAAATCTAAAAATCCATGATGTTATTAAACAAGAGGTTCTCAAACTTCTTGATGCAGGATTAATTTACCCGATCTCAGATAGTCCTTGGGTTAGCCCAATCCATTGTGTTCCTAAAAAGGGTGGCATAACTGTTGTCACAAATGAAGAAAAGCGAGTTAATTCCAACTTCGGTTGGTAACGAGGATGGCGTGTTTGCATTGACTATCGTAAGTTGAATGGCGCCACCCGAAAAGACCATTTTCCTCTACCCTTCATGGACCAAATGCTTGAGAGATTAGCGGGGAACGAATACTATTGTTTCCTTGATGGTTTCTCGGGTTATTTTCAGATCCCCATTGATCCACAGGATCAAGAAAAGACCACATTCACCTGCCCATACGGAACTTTTGCCTACTGACGTATGCCTTTTGGCCTATGTAATGCTCCTGGCACGTTCCAACGATGTATGATGGCAATTTTCCACGACATGATCGGGGAAACAATGGAGGTATTTATGGATGACTTCTCGGTCATTGGGGACTCGTTTCAAACATGTCTCTCCCATTTAGAAAAAATGCTCAAACGGTGTGAAGACACCAATCTTTGTCTAAATTGGGAGAAGAGCCACTTTATGGTCAAAGAAGGCATTGTCCTTGGCCATAAGATTTCAAAAAACGGGATTGAGGTCGATAGAGCAAAAGTAGATGTTATTGCTAAATTGCCTCATCCTACTACCGTCAAAGGTATTAGGAGTTTTTAGGTCATGCCGGTTTTTATCGCAAATTCATACAAGATTTTTCTAAAATCGCCCGGCCTATGACCCATCTTCTTAAAAAAGATGCTCCTTTTATCTTCTCACCTGAGTGCATCGAAGCTTTTGAAACATTAAAGAAAAAGCTTACTGAAGCACCAATTCTCGTTGCTCCCGACTGGGACTTGACTTTTGAGCTAATGTGCGATGCAAGTGATTTTGCTATCGGTGCGGTCCGGGCAACGTATAACCAAACATTTTCAGCCTATCCACTACGCGAGTAAGACTATGACTGAAGCTCAAACCCATTACACCACTACAGAAAAAGAGCTACTAGCCGTGGTGTATGCATTTGAGAAGTTTCGGCCATACTTAATCTTGACTAAATGCGTGGTGTATACGGATCACTCGGATCTCAAATATCTCTTTGCAAAACAAGATGCAAAGCCGAGATTGCTCCGTTGGGTTCTCCTCCTGCAAGAATTTGATATCATTATACGTGATAAAAAAGGAGCTGAGAACCTGGCTGCAGATCATCTGTCCCGTCTAGAAAACCCTCACCAAGATGTTTTTGAGAAAAAGGAAATAAATGAAACATTTCCTCTCGCGACACTCAATGCGGTTTCTTTTCGTGGAAATTCTACTACCCCATGGTTTGCTGACTTTGCAAATTACCATGCAGGTAACTTCATAGTGAAAGGAATGTCGACCCAACAGAAGAACAAATTCTTCAAGGATGTTAAACATTACTTCGGGGACGACCCCTACTTATTCAAAATAAATGCGGGATCAAGTCATCCGACGGTATGTTTATGGACAGGAAGCTATTGACATTCTCAAAGCTTGCCATGCTGGACCCACCGGGGCCCATCATAGTCCAAACTACACTGCCAAGAAGGTGTTTGATTCCGGGTTTTATTGGCCCACTATTTATAAGGATGCCCACGAATTTGTCAAAACTTGTGACGCTTGTCAGCGTCACGAAAATATCTCGCAAAGAAATGAAATGCCGCAAAACGCCATTCAAGTATGTGAGATCTTTGACATCTGGGGCATTGACTTTATGGGGCCATTTCCATCATCTCGAGGAAACAAATACATACTTGTGGCTGTTGACTATTTGTCAAAATGGGTTGAAGCGAAAGCTTTACCTACCAACGATGCCCGAGTTGTTGTGAAATTCTTAAAATCTCTTTTGCTAGGTTTGGAACTCCACGAGCTATAATCAGTGATCGTGGTACACATTTCTGAAATGACCAGTTTGATCGAGTCATGCAAAAGTATGGTGTAACTCACCGTCTGTCTACTGCATACCACCCCCCAACAAGTGGGCAAGTGGAAGTTTCCAACCGTGGTATTAAAAGAATTCTTGAAAGGACAGTAGGCGAAAACCGTGCATCCTGGTCGGATAAACTGGATGACGCACTCTGGGCCTTCCGTACAACTTATAAAACACCCATCGGGTGTACTCCATACAAGCTTGTGTACGGAAAGGCATGTCATCTGCCGATTGAGCTTGAGCACAAAGCATACTGGGCCTTGAAACATGCCAACTTCGATATTCAGACAGCTGGTGATCACAGAAAAGTTCAAATGAATGAATTAAATGAACTCCGTGATCAAGCATACGAAAACTCTTTAATCTACAAACAAAAGACAAAGAAGATTCATGACTCCAAAATCAAGAACCGCGTTTTCAACGTCGGTGATCGAGTCCTTCTTTTCAATTCAAGATTAAAGATTTTCTCAGGAAAACTAAAATCCCGGTTCGGACCATTCACCATCACTAATGTATTTCCTTATGGAACTATTGAGTTATCTCAACCCGATGGTCCAAATTTTAAAGTGAATGGTCATCGATTAAAACACTATTTTGGAGAGGACATTCCACCTGTGGTTGTCCCGGATCTACAAACTTTCCCCATGAACCAATGAATGCGGGGATCGAGTCAAGCTAGCGACTCGGTAATCAAAAACAGTAGCACACCATATGGGTTTTCACCCATATTTCCGACTTCTTTCTACTTTCTACCACCCTAGTGTGGGGGAGTTGCCCCCCGCTGTTATATATAAAGTTTCATTTAAAAAAAAATGTGTGTATATATCAAAAATAAAATAATGGCCGTAGTATTTCCCTTTTACGTTCTATGTTTCGGCATAACAGTCGGTACTTTGAATATTGAGGGCAATATTCATTTCTAGTGTGGGGGGGGAATTCTCACGAATTTTATCATGTAATTATACCACCCAATTCCCCCATTTTTGGATATGGAGTAAGTGTTTTTCACTTACTCAGCAAATGGAGTAAGTGTTTTTCACAGTCGGTACTTTGAATATGGAGTAAGTGTTTTTCACTTACTCAGCAAATGGTAATCAGTCCACCATGTCTAACCCAAATAAGGATTGGCTAATCCAGGAGCAAACGGATCTTGGTAAAGATATCTCAAATCCGTTGACGGCTTGCAATTTGCCCAAAATTGTATGGTGTTCAGTTCACCATATCTTTAATTAGTGAAGAGTTGGCTAGCCCGCAAGTTTATGGCTTGTGGTAAAGGCAGTTGGAAAACCATAATTGGTAATCGACTCACCAAATATATTTTATCTAGAGTTGGCTAGTCGAAGCAAGCGGCTTATGGTAAAGACAAATCAAATCCGTTGAAAGCTGGTGATTTGCTCAAAATCATTTGGTTATCATTGTACCAAGGTTCTTACTTGAACTGAAACAATTGGCTACTCGAGAAGTAATGGCTTTTGGTAAAGAGATGAAATCCATTAAGTTTTCTTAAAAGATTGCTAGGGACTAGCAATATCTTAGTGTGGGGATTGATGAGTATGCAAATACTCATCATTTTTGTACCTTTTAGACTGCAAATACATCGAAAACACTTTCGAAATGCATCAAAATGAAAAAAATATCACAAATAAGTGTTTTATGTGTTTCAAATGCAAAAATACCAAAATCGGTGAAAAAGCGTATTAAGTTTGCATAATTGGCATTTTAGTCCCCAGTTTCAAAAGTTGTCAAAACTAGTCCCTGGTAATTCAAAACTTGTAAAATATCATTAAAGGTCCTTGGGATTCACAAGTTGTTAGAAATAGTCCTTTGAAGTTAAAATTGCATATTTACAACTTTGGTCCTCATCTTTGAAAAATGTCAAAAATAGTCCTTGGTAAATTTAAAAAATGAAAATAATCAAAAGTAACCCTTGTACTATTCATATATGGCATAATTGGTCCTTGTGTTAACTTTGGAAACTTGTCAAATCAGGCCCCTATACTTTCAGAAATTACATAAATGGTCCATGTGATAAAACTACAACCAAACGGACCCTTTATGCATTTTGAACCCCAAACCAAACCCATTTGAACCCCCGCCAATATACCATTTTGACCCCCCCCACTCCAGTTATTAATATCCACCCGGTCAAATAGTCAAAACGCGCCAAACCGGCTCCAGTTCATCTCCCTCACCCAACCCTGCAAACCCAAAACCAGGTGGTTTTCACCACCACTGTCTACCACCTCACCACCACCTGTCCCCCAGTTGTATATCCACTCCCTTCCACCTCCACATCCTCCCAAAATTCTTTAAATGCAAAAACCTTTCAAATGACTTTGGCCAAATTGCATTTCAAGGGCTAAGATGAGTTCTGCATGATCCAAGGGCCATGAAATAAAGTGGGATATGTTCAGAATCAAGTGGGAAGTCTCAAAAGGCTATAAAGAAGGAAGGAGAAGCAATGTAGAAGATATCTAGTTTTATCTTTAGTTAATGTATGTCGTTTTAAATTAATTTTCAAATTTCGTTAATTTTAAGCTTTCAACTACTGTTTCTATCCATTTCAGTGTATTGTGAAACTTTTTCAATAAGCAATTTTCATTTTCAGTTTCAATTTCGGTTTATGTAAAATTTCAAGTTCAAAAATCTCATGTTAAGATTAATGTTGTTATCAGTTGTTATTTTGGACTCATAAGCCCATATAAGCTCCTCAGAAAGCTTATTAAAGCTTTTAGTAACCTTAAAATCAGTTATAGACATAAAAAGAAAAAATTACCAAAAAAAAAAAAAAAAAATTTAGTTATAAATCAAAAATCAATCAAGAAATGATCAAGAAGCTGGAGCAGGGTTGATTTTGGATTGCCCTTGGTTTAGAGCTTCTTGGGAAGCAAAAGGAAGTGGTTTTGATCCTTGGTTCTTTATTCTCAGTCGTATTTCATTTGTAAGCCAATTTTTTATTTTAGTGTTTTACTGTAGAACTGCTTAAAATCTGCTTATCTTTAGTATTATATGCTTATTTGGCCCTCTATAGTTAACTTGTTGCTTTATATTATATGTTTGTTCATAGGGATACTTGTTTGTTCATTTTTTAATTTTCACTGCCAATATTAGTATAAACATGATCAATGAGTATTTGTTGTTTAAAGTTGTGTTTCTGTGTTTCAATAAGCTCATTATCTCATATCAAGACCTTATGAATCAGTTTCATAGCTTAAATCAGTTAAGCTTTGAAAATCTTCAAAACAGTTACTTAAAGGGTTGTTTGGTTTTCTTGTTTAACTGTGATAGAAGATGTTCAAGTCATTGTTTTTGCTTGTTACATGTCACAGTTGGTCCTAATAACTCAAAGACACCATAAAAACCAGTCCTTACTTTGTAAAAAGTCAAAATCTCTTTTAATCTCACTCTAGTAATTAACTGTTAGGATTTAGGCAACAAAATTCATCACAGTGGCTTATAACTTGGTACTTTAGCTTAATTTCATCTTATCTTAGATTAATACATCATAATCAGTAATTAGCTTTGATTTTAAGTTCATATTAGTCAATTTTTTAGTGTAATTTAAAAAGTCAAAATTTTCAGTTTAGTCGTTTTTGAATAAAATAGATCATTTTCTATAGGATTTAATTTTGAGTTTCATGTTTTAAAGCTTTTAGGTTTATAAAATTTAGTTGCTCATCTTAATCAGAGTATTTTTTATAATTTCTATTTAGCTTATTAAACTGCTTATTTATTGGTTTCTTTTAAGACCTTGTCTGAAAAAGTGCCCTGTGCACAGTTGAGCCATCCTCTTTCACAAGCTCACAAAGAGCTCATTAGTTAGCTTTAGCTTGTGTACCTTAGCTTATTCGAAAGCTAACCTAGCTGTCTCTCTAGTCCAGTGCTTATTTTCACCTTTCTAGCTTATTTGGTAGGGCTGCAAGTAGCTTTTACTTTGTCCCATTTCTTGTATACAACTAATCGGTGTTTATATGCTTTTTCACAAGCTTGTCATAAGCTCATTAGCCAACCCAGTGTGTGAGCTTGGACTTTTTAGAAAACCCATCAACCCATCTCTATACCTCAGTTCTTATTTTGAGCTTTTAAGCTTATTTCATAAGCTAAAATTGCTTTTAGATATGACTGCAGGCCTGTTTGGTAGATAGACTTAGCATAAGTGCTTATTTGCTTATTTTAAGCTTATCAGTATGATTTTCTGTGCCTTTTAGCTTCATATAAGTAGCTTTAGCTTATTTGTATCTTATTTTATCTTTGGTTCCAGTTTGAAAGTTTATTTGAGCTTAAAAAATCAAAATAAGCTACAAGCTTAAACTGTTGTGTTCATAAGCTCATTCACTGCTTATTTTTAAGTTTCAAAATTTTTGTTTTTATTAAAGTTACTTATAATCAGTAGTATAAGAGTTTTGTAAAACAAAAAACACAAAAACATCATTTTAAAAATAGTGATAGCGTTTATTTAATAGAATTTAGCTTTTTAATTTTCTTTTTCAACTTATTATTAAGCACTTTCTGTTTTATAATTTTCTTAGCTTTCTGTCATCATAGGATATTTATAGAAAAAATTTCATAATTTTCTTAGTTTGTTTAGTATTTATTAGAATTTAAAATAGTTAAAAAGTATTAAATAATTAATAATAAACAAATAAAAACATAAAAAATATCTTTTCAGTTTTAAAATTAGTTTTCTAATATTTTAGATTTTTCTAAGTTAAAATTTCATTTTTCTAGCTTTATTTCACATTTTCTTATATTTTAGATTATTATTAAATAGTTTAAAATAGTTTTAATTAATAATAATTAAATAAATAGTTATAAAAATAATTTTAATTTTCCAATAATTTTCTTTTATTATTAGGTTTATAAAAATATCATTTTCATATCCATAGGTGTTTTACTCTTTTAAATTCACGTTTTATTTTTTACGTTTACGTAGAATTTAGTAAACATACGCATTCACGTTTGTTTAATCTGATTGTTGTGCTTTATAATTCTGTATCCAAATACCATTCCAATCAATGGTAGTGTAATTACCAATCAAAATCCTTGTGATCATTATCCTTAGTGATCATTCGATATCTGAACGTTTTTAAGCACCATTAATCCTCCGTGGGACTTAACGATCCGGGAATCCACTATATTCCAAGGGAAATTGCATTGGTTTTAGACTGTTTGAATTTTATTACGGTTGACCATTCACAAGTGGTTGACTTGTGTAATAAACTTGACAGTTTGGGAACGAATCATTAAGGCTAATAACAAACATAAAGGCCATAATAAGCTAACTATTACATATGAGTAACTAACACTTGAATAAGGTTTAGGAGTGATTCCAACAAAGCTGGTGATAACCAGATCGTAAATCGATCTTAGAAAAGAAACTAGCTCCTTGGAGTTGGTCGAATAGATCATCTATTCTAGGTAACGGATATCGGTTCTTCACTGTTAACTTATTCAACTCCCTATAATCAATACACATCCGAAACGATCCATCCTTCTTCTTCACAAACAACACTGGTGCTCCCCACGGTGACAAACTTGGTTGAATGAATCCCTTCTCTGACAATTCTGCCACTGTTTAGATAGTTCCTCCAATTCTCTTAGAGCAAGTCGATAAGGTGCCCAGGCTACGGGTGCCGCACCGGGTATCAACTCTATTTGGAATTCCACTTGTCGGACAGGTGGAATCCCTGGCAGATCGTCGGAAACACATCCGGAAATTCTCTAACAATGGGTACATCGTTAAGGTGTCTTTCACTCTTCTCCTCACTTTTTCTTCGAAATTCAAGCCAAGAAAACACAACCTCCTCTATCGATGTACTTCTGGGCCTTAATACAAGAGATGATGCTCAACCGGGAAGGGCTTCCACAGTCGCTCCGATCTCCTTATATGCTCAAAACTTTTCCGCCATACGGTAAACTCACAATATTCTCATCACAAATGATGTGTGCACCGTTCTTCGACAACCAATCCATTCCGATAATAACGTCAAAACTTCCTAAGGTAACCGGCAATAAGTCTATACTAAACGGGTGGTCTAAGAAACTTAAGGTACACCCCCGAACTAAGGTGTCTATCTTCTCTCTATTCCCATTCGCTAATTCCACATCGTAACTAAACCCTAGAGGTGTTTGGGAGATTCCTAGTAATGGCATAAAATTGGTGGATACGAAACTCATATCCACACCGGTATCAAACAGTATGGAAGCATGGTGATTATTGAGAAGGAACGTGCACCAGTAACTACGTTAGGGTCCTCACCGACTTCCTTCCCAATAGCATAAACACGCTACTACCATGTCTCTTTACTGATTCCTAGCACCATTGTTTCCACCGGGTTTTCCACAACCTTACGCTTCACAGGGTTTAAGCCATTACCTCCTACACCTCGATTAGCAAATCCTCCTACATTACGGGATTTCTCTCATCCACGACTCTCGGCACTCATTCTTAAAGTGTCCGTTCTTTCCACATCCAAAAGCAGTGACGGTGGCCTTCCAGTCCCCTCCTGTGCATCAGCTGAGCAAGTGGGAGACCGGTCTTTGGCCAAGTGTCCTTCCTTAGAGCACTTCCTACACACATTCGGGCATAGTCCATGGTGGTGCCTCGGTTACATACGACACCACTGTGAGCTTACTACCTTCATAATCTTTCCTACCTCCATTTCTTATGGCGAACACTCTGGTTGTCTCTTGCTGTTTGTTGCCATTCCCTTTTGCAACTTCGTTTCTCTGCCTCTTGTCACTCCTATCATTCTTACTCTTGTCTCCTAATTCTAGCATGCAAGAGTCCATCAAACTCTGAGCCACAGCAATTGCATCTTGCAAATTAACTGGCTTGGCAGCGATGACATCATTTCGAGTAGCTAAAGGCAATCCATCAGTATACCTTTCAATCTTAAGTTCTTCGGTGCGAACCATTTCAGGTCAAAGCAACGACAACTCTTGGAAACGACCAGTATAAGACGCCATGTCAGTACCCTTAACCTTATGGTTCCAGAACTCACTTTCTAACTTCTTAACTTCATTCCTAGGACAGTAAGTCTTAATCAGGAGAGCCTTAAACTGAGTCCAAGTCATACTATAAGCTACATCAATTCCTACTGATCTATGGTAGTTATTCCACCAGGTCAACGCCTCGTCCTTCAAAGTGAAGGTTGCATACTTAACCTTACAATCCTCATCACGTTACTCACAAAGAAACACAGATTCAGTTTTCTCCAACCACCTAGTCAGGTAAACTACTTCCTCAGTTCCTCCGAACTCAATGGGACCAGAGAATCGAAAATATTTGTAGGTACAACCTCGAGTTCGATTTAGCATTGGGGTTCCACTAGAGGTGTTAGAAAGATTAGCCTCAGCTAGCTGTCAGCGACACACGCTGCGACACTAGCGGTCAATGTAGGATGGGTTCACAAGTGGAGGGTTTTGTGGAACAGACCATTCTTAGCACGGTCGTTCACATTCGGTTTCCTACAATTCCTGGGTTATCAGTATTCGGGTTCTTAACATGTGGTGTGGTCGGGGCCGGACGACGACCTCGACGAACCGGGGCAACAACAGCAGCAGGAGCTGCTCGGTTGTTCCTAAGCGGGTTTCGTCTGGTTGCCATCATTTTATAGGCAAGAAGAACAGTTTCATAAGTTCACAATTCACGTTCTAAAATAGAGTTGGGTTCCAAGGATCACCCAATAACGCCTGAATACATAATGAAGGTCAACAAGGACAACGCTCTACCAAAGTGAAACAATCAGATACCGCATCATAACTAAAGGATGCATGTTCCCATAACCATAACTCATAGGTTTCAAAAGTGGAAATACATGGAAGGATACGAAGAAATCAAAAACGACCCTAACGACGATACCAAGAAGACAACTAGGATAATCCTACATCTCGAACCAAGTACTACTTAGTTTCAAGATGGTACAAAACCATAAATCTAATACGATCTAGCCACGTCTACGAATATCACTAACTGACCTCCTAACATCATCAACCTCTCTCCACAAAGATGCTAACTCTACCCGTCGAGCGTCGTGATCAATCTTAAGCTCTGCGACCTCTCTCTCAAACTCACCAATCCTACGCCAAATCGCTCTATCAGCGTCACGAGCTATCGCGAACCCCCTTCGCAGGTCCCCAACCTGCTCTTGGAGCTTCAACATACCATCATGCAAAACCCTAGTCCTCCTGACTATAATACCCATATCAACTCTCAGATCCACAATCCTAGCCCTAGATACTCTAACCAATCGCTCCGTCAAACCGACTAAGTCTAGTACCGAGAGGTAATCCTCTCCCACATCAGAACCGTCTCACCATACTCCTCGGCTCGAAGCAATTCGATGGTATCTCAGATCCTAACGGGCTACCTATATAAGGTGAGTAAGGTGGCGATTCAATGTCTAAAGGTCGGGGACTCGGGCTCATGGAGAACTGGTCCTGAAGGATGTGCAGGACTTTCTGCAATGGAGGAGTACCCCCTTCTGAGATATCCTCATCATCCTCCTCCTGAGGATCCTCATCCTCGTCTACATATTGCTCCTCAATCTCATGCTCCTCCTCGACCTCATGCTCCTCCTCGCCCTCATCCATAGGGGAGAGTCCATGAGTCGGAGTCTCTGTGCAGGTAAATCCTGAGGAGGTACACTAGGAGATCTAGGCCTCCTAAGACATGGTGATGCTTCTAAACGGATAGGTGATGATGGTGGTCTCACGGACATGCGGGCAATGCTATAAGCAAACTAGGGCGATCTGATGATGATGAACTAGTGTGACGGGCGATCTCATAAGGATCACCTCTTAGCGAATCACATGAGAGTCAATCGTGGTGAACTAGCAACAACAAAGACCTCCTCAGACACATCAAAAGCTAGTGAAGGCATAGTCTGTGACAATGGCATAGGGTAGGTATAAGTGTTCGAAACAACTAGTTTTAATAAGCGCATAAACTTAACCAAAACATATATCACATAATGAAAGATTTAAAAGTGTAGGTACCGCATTACTCAAAATATGCCTTTAAATAAAAGACATAAGTTCCGTTCCATCACATAATCACATATCAAATCAATCGAGTTCAAAATCATAAGTTTCGTTTCATCACATAATCCCATATCAAATCAATTGAGTTAAAAACTCCAAAATCATAATATACCGTTTACTCAAATCCAACACCGTAATATCTCGATAATCACATCTCATTTTTCCAAAACCAAAAATCATATCTCATTTCCAAAATCAATAATCGTATCTCATTTCCAACATCAATAATCGTATCTCGAATTAATAACGTTTCCATAATCAGTTCACAATATCCCTTAACATATCATCTCATAATTCAATTCGCAGTTCATACCATAATCAAATAAGAAGCTTCGGCGTGGAAAGCGGGCGTGCGTCAGTCGAGGATCAATTTTTCTCAAAAGTGGTTATAGTTTAGGGTTTATAAAATACCTAATTCTCTATAACCTTGAGCTCTGATACCAATCTGTAACACCCCCAAATCTCGGTACAGCGGAAGACTTAATCAAGTTTTCGGGGCGTTACTATTGGATTGGTATCGCACACAAGTATAGCCAAAAAGATAGTCATTTAACATTCAAACCAATCCCAAATTTAAGTATTCAAAACATTTAATCCAAAATATAATTATTAGGCCCAAAACATGATTTATTAAGATAGGTCCCCATAGTTTATCAGAGTCAGAAATGATCTTTGAACCCCGCCTTCTTGCCAAGCTTCCACCGATCACGTATTCCAAACATCTCTTAAATACCTGAGAAATCATGCTAAAAGGTCAGGTGAGTTCATAGGTTTAAGTTCAACAAAATCATAGTGGACCTGTAAGAGTTGATTAGCTATGCAAGACCTAAGATAGATAAATACCGTTTGCACATCGATCCTACTCGGATCACCAATCATAACACATGTCCCGCATCCGGGGACTACTCGGACCCAGCGACTCTAGTCCAGCACTGTCGTGGCAAAATCTAGAACAATTACCAACCCCGGACTAGGTTGAGGTAGAAGTCTATTCTTAGTTTGGCACGGTTAAACCTAGACTAAGGCAACGACTACCGCACATCTATCTAAACAGTCAAGCATATAAGCAAATCCAAATAGTTTTAACGGTCCAAAACAAAGAGATGATTCTCACCCCAAATAGTTCAAAACGTAGTTAAAACGTATATAAAAGTGGGGCTATGAAACTCACCTCAAGCAATCAACGCACAAATAAACACTAGCAGAAGATAACGGTATCACAGCACAGCAACTATCGACTTGGCACAACCTATTAATGTAGACCAACTTAATTTATACATTCCTCAAAATCAACATTATCTACCCCAATATGTTCCGTTTCTTTATTTCCAAAAATGTCTCGTTTCACCATTTAATCCTAGTGTTTGGTATTCCTCGTGTGGGTGTATCGACTCAATATGATGCCATGAATGCACTCAACCAACCAATATATAACTCAATGCGACACAATGAGACCTTTAAACGATTAGCTCCATAGTTCAATAAGTTTCGGAATAAATATTAGACCTTATCGAATTCGTCAACTCGATAAACTCATTTATTTATTCGTGTCGCTTATTATCCCATAAATCAATCGTATCCTTAAAGAGTCATAAGGATAAGTCACCCATTAATAAGGTTACCCAACGTACCTAGCGGGCTCTTATTAGATTCGTCAACCTAATAAGTCCGCTACCCACGTGGATCAACAATATTAATGTTAGGTTATCCGTAATCCCATGCACACAACGTAAGCAATTAAATACTTGAAAAACTAGTATTAAATGCCCATAATTGGCATATCTCGATAAACGTGTACTCGAAACATCGATTGTTTATTTAATAGAAAACAATTTCATTTTTAGTCGTTAGTTTTCGTTAAAATAGTAAATAACAAGATAATTCTTGTTATCGTTATTTTTGGTACAAAAACCCATTTATTATTTATATTTCATAGTCTATTAGCACTTTCATGTAAATATATATATTTCGTCAAATTCCAATATAAATCTCATATAGTCATTCGTTTCGAGTCCACAAGCACGAGTCATAACTTCTCGGCTTTTAATCAATCAATAGTCCAAGTTATACTAAAGTCCATGTTACGGCTTTGTCGGAGTCAACTATTGACTAAAAGTCAAAGTAACACCGACGTAGCTCAAAGTTGACAATTATATATATCAAGTCCAAATTAAAAGTCATAATAACGCAATTCAATCCCAAATCAACTCAAAACAATCTAAGCCAACCAATCAATCAACAAAAGTACTTTCGAAACCAATGTTATAACCCTAATGGTCATGACACGGTCGCGGTCAAGACCACGTGAACCAAACAAGCTTTAGACGCTTTTCGGCTACCAAATCGACCCGACTCGGACCCATGACCCAAGTAGGTCACGTACACCAACCCGTGAGCCACGTACGTGGCCATGGTGGTTCGTACGCCATCCCAAACCAATCCAAACACAACCAAATCACTTCCACAACATCCCAATCCAATCATTCAAGCTCCAAACACTAACCAAACACAAAACCCATCAACTATTCTTAACCAAAAATATGCAACTAAACCCTAAATGTACAAACTCATTAAATTGACACACCACACATTTACCAAACACTAATTACTTGTTTATTTAGTCACTAATTAACTTTAATTTCATGTTCCACCCAAAAGCCCTAAAAATTATATTAGGGTCGAAACCCAAATAATCAATTCGTTGGTTTTAATTGCCCAATCAAGCTCAAAACTTGTTCCATTTATCTTATCTAATAACCAATTGTAAAAGCCCTTTGAAACCCTAAAAGTACGAATCTTGATTCAAAGATTTGAAGGTGTTATTGAAGTCCAAATGGAGCGTGTAATATATGATTGGAAAGAGGAGAAAGAGAGCTTCAAGATGGTGGTGGAGGTGTGTGCTCACTCGCCGGAATTGGCGTGGTGGCGAATATGGCGGAGGTGGCGGTTATGGTGGTGGTGGTTTAAGGTTTAGTGAGAGAAAGGTAGAGAGAAAAGTGTTGTGTGTGTGTTTTAGAGAGAGAAATAAACTAGGCAAATGAGGTAGTGGGTGGGTATTTATACTAGGCCACTAGGGACCTCAAAATAATTATTGGGGAGGAGCCAAGAGAAAGGGAGGGTCAGTTGTAATTTTTAGTAACTATCTCGTTTACCCATTCCCGAGCTCATATATTGTCCCCCGAGTGTCTCACAACATTTATTTAACTTTCTAACATCGTTATTTACATTTTTCCACGAGTTTTGACTATTTATTTGTCAATTTTCAAGTTACGGTCTACAAGTTACAATAATTCTTGTTTTAAGCGTTTCTAGTGCCGAATCGAATAGTGCCTACTAAACAGAGTTAAAACTCATACGATAACTCACTCAATAGTGAAATAAACCATAAAAACCAATAGACGATATAAAATCAAGTCATGGTTTATAAAAATAGTGTTAAAGGCAAAGCTCGGTTCAGTTTAACGTAATGCGGTTACCTAAAATAGACTCCATAAATTGCCAGTTGTCACAATATATATTTACGACGGTTTCCAATACTTGCGAAAAATGCATTTTTATAATTTTTATGACTTCGATATATTTTATTTTGTTCCGTTAAAATATATTTCTAGCTAACTCTTTACCTAATAACTAATTATCCTATCCTAAATAACTAAATATCTAACTTATAAAATCTTTTTATGCAAAAAAAACTACACCAAGTCTTCACCCTTATCCCCATTGTCCACGCCCCCCCCCCCCTAGTATTTTTACCCTTATCTCCTATCGCACGATCATTTATTTTGATTAATTAATCCGACACTTCCGACAAATTGTTCTAATATATTTTTACACTCATTTTAATGCTATAAAAGTTATATTAGTAGTTGACCCGATTTTTGAATTTATTTAGTATATATATATATATATATATATATATATATATATATATATATATATATACACACATACACGAGTTTACGTAATTTTGATTCGATAATTATTTATTCACCCAATACTTGCGAGAAATGCATTTTTATAATTTTGATGACTTCGATATATTTTATTTTGTTCCGTTAAAATATATTTCTAGCTAACTCTTTACTTAATAACTAATTATCCTATCCTAAATAACTAAATATCTAACTTATAAAATCTTTTTATACAAAAAAACTACACCAAGTCTTCACCCCTTATCCCCATTGTCCCCCCCCCCCCCCCTTTAGTCACTATGGTGACTAGCTAAATTTTACCACCTAAACTACCATTGTACCCTTAGCTAGATATTTTTGCTTTATCTTAAGTCTTAAACAAAAATAAAACATGCATAATGTTCTAAGAAGTAAATTTTCAATAGAACTCTCTCCCTCATCCTTGTGGTTTTCGACCAAGCTAAGACAAGAGGAAGAAATCATCATTTTTCCAAGATCAAGTGTTTTCAAGATCAATCTAGTGTTCTAGTTAGGTTTTGAAATAAAAACCTCTAAGAAATTAGGAACCTTGTTACCAAAACCTCTTCATATTTCAAGTAAGTGTTATAAGTAATTTTTTAAATCTTTCATACTCCTATTGTATCTATTTTTATGTTCTCATATCAAAATATGCAAGTATTATATGTATTCATACCATTCTTTACATGTTTTTCTAATTTTTATAGACTCAAGAGTGATAACAAGTAATCATATGTTAACTATCATTTTTGGTGAAGTTTAAGAATCCATGACACCCTAAGAAGGTGTATGGTAGGTTTAAAATAGTTTTGATGTTGATTGGGAAGGGTTAGAACAAGTTCTACACTAGAAAAATCATTTTCGACAACGTATAAATAAGGGCTGTCCTAATTTGTAAAATCTGAAAATTTCAGTAGGTTGTGGATTATTTAGGCTTATGTTTTCAGAAAATAGACTCAAAAACGAAACCATGGCCGCTTGAACGGGTTAAAACGGGTTTATAACGAAAAAGATACGTTAATTCTAAGTTTAACGACGAAAGCTAATTTTCTGAAATAATACAAGCTGTCAAGGGATTTTCAAGGGGAAAAACTGAGTTTTAAACGTAATCTAAATGAGTCGACTTACCAAAAATCTATTAGTATACATTAATACGAAACCAAGGATATATAGATCGTAGAAAACGAACTTATAACGACCGAGATACAAGCAATACAAAACCGACATTCACAACAAAAATCTATCATCTTTTACTAAAAATATTTTCTAATTGTTAAAACAGTCTTTTCGGGTAACCATGTTTGGAGCCGTTTTTCTCAATGATCGAGTCAGTTTTGGTAAAAAATTATCTCTGAGTAATAGTTAGTTCACCCGACCTATTTTCCAAAATGACCAGCCGTTCGTCAAACGGAGTTGTAACGAATAAAATACGATCTCTCAAACTTTTCCGAAATCTACCCATAAACTACAATACTAGCCCAACTACCTCACTTCACCTATATTTTTATCTATGATCGAGACTCCTATGAACAAAAGTTCAGTGTTACGACTTTTAGATATTGCTACAAACATTCTAAAATCACCGTATTTGTTTCCTAACATTCAATAATCACCAAGTTACGACTAGATTTGAGAGGCTACTTAATCATTTTCATGAGTTATTAAAGTATATTATTTTACGACGAAAAACTATAATTTCTCGATTATTCACTAAATGACTATCGTGGGATGTTGTTTCAACATATATAAGCGTAAAGTATTTTATAACTTGACAACACGTTATAAACTTATTTTTCGACGATAAATTTTATTTTCAAATGCACAAGTGGTATGGATATCATATGAATTTGTATGCACAACATTAATTCATGACTTATAATAGATCATATTATTCATAATAGGTTGCAGTTAGAGATTTGGCTTCATTTAAGTGTATCCACTTTTGTCATCAAAATCATTGTATCAGATGAGTTTTCATAGCCCCGTTTTTCAAGTTAATATTTCATTTCAAACCTACGGTGGAGAATACATTGCACATCATTTTATTACGAGCCCAAGTATATGAAATTCATTTACATTGCTTAAGTTACCACATTGCCATATTAATGTCCCCATTTCTTTATCATGAACCGTTAATTACGTAGTAAGCGAGAGTGAGTGAATAGATCTATTGAGGGTGACTCCTCCATCCAGGTTGGTAGTTCCAACTGGTCAAACGGATGCATTTCATTTAATATCAGAATGAGAGTTGTTTGGCAAACACTCTGTTGGGACGAACATCATAATCAGTCTAGCTTCGGGGTCATGAGCTTATAGCAATTGTATCATTTTCATGTGGCATTTTTGTCATACATAACTTATACTTGTGGTAGCCGTATAAAACATTTTACATAAACCTATGATTCTCACCAACATTATTGTTGACCATTTTATCAATGTATTTTCAGGTATCTAAGGCATATACTTCATGGCATGCATGAATTTGTTTATCATAGAGTCGCGGTGACGACACGTCTCACTTGTATATTATTGCACTTAATTACATCGTTTGGTTTGTAACAAACTTACTTCCGCAAATGTTGACTATCTTTTGGGACCTATCTTTTTTAAACTCTGAATGTTTTAATATATCAAACGATGTGCTTTTAAAACGACACTTTAGGTAGTTCAATATAACTGTAACTGTGATGCTATAGCAGTCATGCCCTAGGTACCCCATTCCGCTGCAAAGCATGTATTTGGGGGTGTGACATTATGCGTCAATAGAACTTATGCTATACTTTTTGCACTAAGTTACGTAACTGAGTTTGCATTGCATATAGGAATAGACCATTTTTCTTGCACATGTGTTTTCGACATCTTGTAAGTTCTAAAATGTTTTAGTAATTTTCTTAGGAATGAAAACTAAGCTGATTGATCATGTATGCCAAAAAATATTGTCTTGCACAATTATCTTTTCAAAGGTTTATAGTGTTAAAATATGTCACGCCAAAAAATTTAACACTTCATCAAAATTTCAACATGATCTTTAAATCATTACATGCTCTTATCTTGGTTGGCCATAGGTTGCCTAAACAAGAGAAAGGTTTATAATAATACATTAGTATTTAAGTAAAAGAAAATGTATTTTTAAACCTAGTATGTACTTGCACACACAAAATGTTTCAAAAATGTACTATCTTATAAAAGTTGTGTTTTGAATAAAAATGGTTAGAATAATTATTTTTATACACATGAAACGTCAAAAACTATGCATATTATACATAATAATAGATAGTTGTTCGCACATACAATTTAAATGATAATCTTGAAGTAGTAAGTTAACATGTCATTATTATTAACCTCACATATACAACTAACTAGCTTCAAGGCCCGCTCGATGGGCGGCTAGCTTTTAGAATTTGTTTACAAGATAAAGAAATTGTAAAATGCATGATACATCTTATAGAAAAACAGTAAAATGATGAAAAGGTGAAAAACATTAGCAAGAACAATTCGCATGTTATAAAACCATTAAGTAGGAACAATCACTAAAAGTTTCAACTATTGATTTGTTATCTTCAAGTATACATAACACCTTTTGGTTTTACCTAAAGGTGTGAAGCCGAAGATATAATGATCTATATTATGAAGTCAATATAAAAATTAGAATTGCAAGTGGTCATATGCTAACATGGGTTTTGAGCTTAAATGTTAATTGAGGAATAACCTTATGCTTCGTATACATGACCAGTTTCAGAAACTTTGATGTCGTATGTCGTACACCTATCAGGTATTTCTTCATTCACCATTAAGGCATTTGATATTCTGAAAAAGCAAGCAAAAAGTTATAATATCATCAAAGTATTATTTATACAACTAATAGTTAACTATAACCAGTTTAGAAAATACATAAAAAAAAAAACCTTATGCGAGTATGGGGGCATTGTGTTTTAGATGAGAAGTAAAAGTGACATTAGTGGACCTTTTGTTCAAATTGTAAAGCAAGTTACATTGTTTGACCAAAACAACAAATGATTGACTAATTTACTGATAACATACCTTTGTCTTTAATTGCTCGATCTTTCAATCATGTCTTCAGAGAAGCCCATTCCTATAAAGTGTTCAACCACCTAACCACCTTATAGTTCGAAGGACCAGCACACGAACTCGCCTTGAACAAACAAAACAGAAGTTAGATGCAACCCAAATTTTAATAGCAAAATGAATCTAATCATATATGAAAAATTTACAATATAATAACGAAGAGAGAAAGACCTGAAAATTACAATTTTCTAAAGGTCTAGATTGACAAATTATAGAATAAGAAACGATGATTCTTTACCCGTCTACTATTGACTATTGTTTAAAGATAGGCTGAACTTTTGACCCTTTACATATCAATGAACCAATTTGGGTGATAATGGTCAAACACGAAACCGAAACCAAAACCGCCTGTAGAAAAATAATTGTTGGACATGTCCTGATGTTAAAGGTTCTGGTTTACTTGTTTAAGTGTATGAAAAACTCTAACTATTTGACTGTTTACAAATAAAGAAGAGAAATTTCATAAAATGGTACATTTAGTAGATGTGGGTATAAAGTACATGTAGCTCGGTAACCTTATTATACCGTTAGGTAATCAGATTTGTTGACATTTACAAGAAACATATTATTTGAACCTTAAATGACCAAATAACAAGGAGTAGAATTTGTTTTACCTGACATTTAAAACTGATTATTGCATCTTCAAGTCGCGATAATCTGATCATCATCAATTATTATATTAGTTCAATTACCTCCCCGTTACTAACAAAAGGTTCAGCACTAGTTATAGCACTTGGACCAGAAGATGGGGTGATATCGAGTTGATCTTCCGTATTCCAATCAATATCATCGTCGTCCTTACCAGAAGAATTCTCAACCCTATAAAAGTGAAATCACATAAAAGGATTAAACAATTGACAAATAATAACATTAACTTAGCAATATGGTATCTAAAAGGAGATACCATTTCTCTATAATCTCGCATAGGAAAAACTCTCAATTTGTTGAAGAAAAAGATACCAAAAAAAATAATACTCCATCCGTTTCAAAATTATAGTCCTCATTTGACTTTTTCGGTCTTTCTTTTACAACTTTGACTTTAAGTATTTTTGTTTGTGTTATATAATACTTGATGCAAAATATATGAATGGATTGGGTTTTAAAATGTGTAGGACCTTGTTTTTATCAACCTTATCACGTAACCAAGATTACCATACAAATATAACACGTAAAACACTAAGCTTATGCGTAAAGAAAGATGAAGAAAGGTGGTGACTTGAAGATATATGCCGTGATGTGTAGAGAGAAAGAAAGATGAAAGGAGCTTCTATTTCATAAAGAAAAACACACACAAAACACACTCAAGCACACCCCTCAAATGACACATTTGAGGGGTATTTATACTCTCATACAAAACGCCCTAATGGCTTGGCATGGGCTTGGATTGGGTTGGATTGGATAATAACTTACATAAGGCTAGTTTAACTTAACTTCTAACCATTTAGCTTAGCCCAATCCACGAGCCCGATGACTATTCTATTACGATATCTAGCACACGTTACAAAGTTCCTAAACGTGAATGACCATCACTTCTATTAATTATTATTAAGGCTAACAATCTCCCCCTAAGGGGTGGTCATTCAAAATATGCTCCACTTGGTAAGGTCTTTACTTTTCTTGAGCTTGAACTTTGTGTGTAGACATAGAATAGTCTTGATTCTTTGTTCCTTCATGCTTTGTGATCAGTTAATGGTGTTGTCCGTCGTTTGTCAACTTCTTTAGGATAGGTGTCTCCATGTCTTTCTCCACCATGCTCACACTTCTTTTGACTTTGAGTTTCCAATGAAGTTCTCTAGTCTTTAAACTCTGTAGATTCTTTGACATTGACGAAGAATCATCTTTAACTTTGTGTTGCCTTTGATTTTGGTGAGAACTTTCATGTGTTGAGATGTTGGTATGAGCATGGGAAGATGGTGCGGTCTTTCCTCCAAGGAACAATCATCAGTACCTGCATGATTATGTTAGTTGAAAAACACCAATCGATAATTGTGTACTTTTCTTAAAGAATTGACCACTACGATTGTTTTACTGATGTGTCTTGATTTCATTCACCTTGGTCGGTCGAATCAGCTACCCGAATCCCATAAGGGACAGTTGGCATTACATTGAATGGATTCAAGTAATGACCCACGTCTTCAGGATTCGAATCATGAAATGAATCTCCTTGACGGGATTTCCAGCACTTACAAGTTCGAATGTCGAGGGTGTTAATAACTTAGTGTGAAAACACATCTCTAATTCTTACAATGGTTGTTCCTGAACTAAAGGCCCTCAAGTAGGCTAACACGATATACCAAAGTATATCTACAATTCAGGTGAGTCGCTGAAGTACACCGAAGCATCACTCCATGACTGTAGATCGTATGAGACACACTAAGCGTAACCCATAAAGAATTACCGAAGCGACCTGCTGTCAGGGCTGTTTGATGTTGACCTTGACAGGAATTTCCATTCAATCACTAAGGATCACATAAGTTAATCATCTCATAAATGTTCTGGCAGATTGCTAAGATCTGCGTAGGACTCTAGAATGTATCACTTGTGTCCTTATTTGTTAGGAATTAGAAATTCCCGGTATTAAAGAGTCGGTCACCTCAAGTATATGTAATCGTTAGAATGCTCGTAGTCATAGTTATATTTAGTTAAGTAGTATTTTGTTTAGTAACACCGTGGAGGACGGACGGGTCTTTACCCACTGTATGCCTGATCCACAACCCGTTGTGTGGCAATTTATGTAAGACTATAAATACTCTCTACCTCCCAAGGTAGAGAGTTGGAGCTCATAATAATATCTTTCACTTTCTCTCACTAAGTTCCCTAAACCTCTAACTTTCTCTAGGAATTCCACTTATAATGCTTGTGTTAATGGTTTAATGTGTTTGTGAAATCCAATATCCAACAATTGGTATCAAGAGCCATGGTTAGATCATATCTTTGGATTTCTAGTGGTTTTTAGGTGGTTTTTGAGTTTGAAAAAGTTTAGCGGTTTGTGCATCATTTGGTTGATTTCTTGTGTTAAAGTTTGGATTTTGTTAGTACTTTTATGTTTAGAATCATCACAAGTGTGTAGGTTTTCATTTGGTAAGCTTGAATCATCTTGGTTGGTTTGTTTTTGGATTGAAAAGTGATGTTTATGTGGTTTTTTCTTGCTAGCGACTTAACACGGAATACTTTCTTAAGTAGCGACTTGCTTTACAAATTTGTAGCGGTTACAGTTTAGACCTAGCGACTTAGATCTAGCAAGTTACAGTACAAGTAGTGGACTCTCCACTACGGGTAGCGACTTGGTGGTAGCGAGTTGCTCTTTAGCGACTTGTATCTTTAGCGACTTGAGTAGCGAATTCCTGCCAAAATTTTGCTAGCGACTTGAGCCTTAGCGAGTTACTACTTAGCGACTTGCATTTGTCTGGCGACTTGGGACTCTAGCGACTTAGTGGTGTAGCGAATTAAGTGTTAGCGACTTGGTGCATTATCTTAGCGACTTGGGTGATTGCTTACGGTTTTCTCTTGATTTAGTAAAATCCCGTGAAAAGAATCTATTTCCCGGTTTAATCATAGAGTTATAAAATCCCGTATTATCTGTTAACATGTCTACCAACGTTCCTACTATCATCTCCACTGTTGCGAGGAGGATGTTCAGCGGTAGATCGGATTCGTCCACCCATGCTTGATAGAACTGACTACGATTCTTGGGCTCAACGAATCAGATTATACTGCCTTGGAAAGGAAAATGGTGTCAACATTCTTAAATCCATTGATGAAGGACCATATCGGGTTGAGACGACTAGAGACATACTTGATACTAATGAAGATGGTACTCCTGTTTACGGAATGGACGGACCTAAAATGTATGATGAGCTTGATGATAAGGAGAAAAAGAGATTCGATTGAATATGGGCTTCAACATTGTTCTTCAATGTCTTCCTAAAGACATCTACAAGCTGATCAATCACAACACCGATGCAAAGGCGGTTTGGGATAATGTTAAGATGCTCTCGAGGTTAAATTAACTATGGAAGGCAATCCCAACTCATGGCAATTTGAACACTTCATGATGAAACCAGATGAGAATGTCTATGAGTATTATGTGAGATTTCATAAGTTAGTGAATGACATGAGGAACATCGAATATGACTATGCCTAACATTAATTTGAACTCAAAATTTGTGAACAACATGAATCGAATGGCACAAGTTTGTCACTTATTTTGTGAAGCTTCGCTCAAAGTTGAAGAATCAAACTATGAGCAACTCTATGCCTTCTCCACTTGATGAATGAGAGACATGTATGTTTGAAAATTGATTCTGTCGGTTCCAAAACCAACCGAGGGAGAGACATTTCGTCTAATGACTCAGTAACCATCAAGCTACTCAAACATGTGGAGGAATCAAGCAATACATGAA
>OU343217.1:94673666-94705984 GCA_910596185.1 Chrysanthemum makinoi | reverse complement strand
TATATTTTCTTTTGAGGGTTTTTAAATTTTGTATTTAGCTTTTTGAATAAATATATACCAGAGATAGATGAATAAAGACCTTTACTCCTCGTCTTCCTCTTAAAGACGCTTGAGTGTTTCCGGTTGTAGACTCTTTAGACCAAGACGTGGAAGGATAAACTCAAAACGTTCTCTAGGAAGAGCTTTGGTGAAGATGTCGCTAATTGGTATTCAGTCCTCACAAAATAGAGTTCCACCACACCTTTTTCCACTTGTTCCCTGATGAAATGATGTCGAATGTCGATGTGCTTTGCTCTTGAGTGTTGTGCGTTGTTGCATGAGAGAGCAATAGCACTTTTATTATCACAGGACAGAGGGATTTTGTTGAATTCAAAGCCATAGTCAGATAATTGGGATCTCATCCATAGGATTTGAGCACAACAAGATGACATGGCTATGTATTCAACCTCGGTAGAGGAAATAGAAGTACTCATTTGCTTCTTTGAGGACCAGCTCACAAGCTTATCACCCAAAAAATGAGCACCTCCAGACGTACTTCGACGAGTATCTTGACACCCTGCATGATCAGATCTGCATAGGCTGTTTAGTGACATACCGGTGTCCTTCGGGTACCAAAGTCCCATATTGATGGTTCCTTGGAGATATCGAAAGACCCGTTTAACCGCTTCAAGGTGCTTTTTGGTAGGCTTAGCCTGATATCTAGCACACATGCAAACATCGAACAGAATGTGCGTCTCTGGCTGTGAGGTACATCATGGATCCAATCATACTACGATATTTCATTTGGTCTACCATGATCCCTGAGTGGTCCTCATCCAGTTTAGTACGCTCTATCATGGGAGTGTCAACAGGGTCACTAGAATCAAATCCAAATTTCTTAAAAATCTCATTTGCATATTTAGATTGATTTATAAAAATGCCTCCGGGACTTTGTGAAATTTGTAATCCCAAGAAAAATGACATTTATCCCATCATTGACATTTGAAATTTATAACCCATTTCATTTGAAAAACGGTCACACTCATTGGGGTCAGTCGAGGCAAAGATAATATCATCAACATATATTTGAACGTGAATTAAGTGTTTGCATGACTTTCTGGTGAACAATGTCGGATCAACTGCTCCTTTGCTGAATCCAGTAGATAGAAGAAACATAGATAGCGTATCATACCATGCCCTTGGAGCTTGTTTTAAACCATAAAGAGCCTTCTTCAAACGATAGACGTGAGTAGGATGTTCTGGATTCACAAAGCCTTCAGGTTGGTTGACGTATACGACTTCTTTAAGATCTCCGTTAAGAAACGCCGTCTTTACATCCATCGGATAAACCACCATGTTCTTACTTGCAGCATTAGCCAAGAAGATTCGATTGCCTCGATCGAGCAACTGGAGCACATGATTCTTCAAAGTCAATACCCTCCTCTTGACGGTATCCTTTTGCAACCAATCGAGCCTTGTTCTTTAAAACATCACCATGCTCATCAAGTTTCACTTTGAAGATCCACTTTAGAGCAATGATCATAGCACAATCTGGAGCAAGTACTAATTCCCATACATCAAGTCGATCAAACTCATGAATTTCTTCTTGCATGGCATTGAACCAGCTGTCTTCATTCATGGCAGTTTTAATATCTTTTGGTTCGACCTTAGAGAGTACGGAGTTGAAGAAGCACCATAAGGCATCGGTTGCAAGTTGTTTCCGTGTGGATACTGGCTGAGAGGGGTTTCCAATGATGTTGTCCAATGGATGATCATGTGTCCATTTTCTAAGGTGTTCATGTGGTTGTTGTTGAGGAACTGAAGTAGCAGAGTCGATATCTCCTGATGAAGATGGTTCTGATGATGATTCGGAGCAAATATGTTTTCAAATGGAGCATCTTCAGGAGTAGCAAAGGGATTTTCTCATCAAGGGTGCCGTAAACATTTCCATGATGTACACTGATGATTGATGATTTGTTGATGAGACAGTGAGGATCGCAGCAGGCGCTTCTTGACTTAGTGTCATAGAAACTGAAAGGTTAACTTCATTAACAGAGATAGTAGCAGCCTCTGATGATGGAATTGACAGATCATTAGCATTTGGTTCATAGTGTTCATCAAACATTGGATCAAACAGTTTCTTCAAGTCATCTTCGAAGGAGGTACATAAGGAGTTGCTGGGCGAGGAGAAGTAAACAAGAGTAGAATTGATGGGACTACATGATGATGCGGGTCCAGAACTGGGTTGTCCTGGAGCCATTGGACGGTCGACTCATCGAACGTAACGAGAATTGTTTCCATGATATTTCGGGTTCTTTTGTTGTAGATTCGGTATCCCTTTTTGTTTGGTGCATATCCTACAAATACTCCAATGTCCGCTTTAGCTTTAAGTTTGCCTAAGTCTTGACCCTCATTAGTTGGATAACACAATGCACCAAACACACGAAGGAATGAGAGATTAGGTTTTCTATTGTGGACAAGTTCATATGGAGTTTTCCATGAGCAGTGTGAATTAGGGATCGATTTTGAGTGTAGCATGCAGTGGCAATGGCTTCACCCATAGAAACATTGGAACCTTTGAGTAAATCAGCATTGTTCTTGCGGCTTCCACAAGAGTTCGATTTAGTCTTTCAACTACACCGTTCTGTTGAGGAGTTCGTGGAACACTTCTTTGATGACTGATTCCAACACTTTCATAAAACTCACTAAGTTGTTTATTAACAAACTCGGTTCCATTGTCTGTTCGGATGATTCTGACAGTTTTGTTAAGTCGAACCTACACCTGTTTGATAAGTTTGATGATGATATCTGGAGTTTCATCCTTTGTCCTTAGAACTTAACCCGGTGAATCGAGTAATCATCAACTACACCTAACACATATTTCTTCCCAAAGATATTCTGCACTCTCATGGGTCCACATAAAGCCATGTGAATTGTATGAAGAACTTCTATAACTGAGTTTGTAGGTTTGGGTTTGTGGGCATATTTCTTGCTTTTTCCCAATTGGCATGCTGAACAAAGATGATCCTTTTCATACTTTAGTCTAGGTAAACCTACAACTAAGTCCTTTTTGGAGAGATCATTGATGGTGCCGAAGTTCAAGTGATTGAGACGACGATGCCATAACCATGACTTTGTTTTCGAAGCCTTTGACAACAAGCAAATTGGAGAAGACTTCATCATATCTTCGATAGAGATGGTGTATAGATTTGAACCACGTGTTCCTCTTAAAAGTTCCTTACCATCAAGTTCTCTAACAAAACAAGTATGTTTTCTGAAGGCCACTTCTAGATCAGAATCACAGAATTGACCGACAGAAAATAAGTTATGACCAAGACCTTCTACGTAATATACCCTGGAGATAACACTATCACCGACAACATAATCTCCATAACCCATAATTGCACCAAAATGATCATTCCCGAATCTAACAGTCCTGATGAATTTACTCACGAAGTTCATGAGCCACGACCGGTCTCCAGTCATATGCTTGGAACAACCTGAGTCCAGTACCAGAACGATTTGAACGATTTGCAGTTGAACACACACAAGAATGGATAACTGGATAATTGGGATCCCCATGCAAGAATGGGTTCCATTTGGTTAGTAACAGTGATTGGAACACCCACATCAAAAATAGAAATACCCACATCAGAAATAGAAGCAATGGAATCATTAGAAATAGACGCAGTGCTATTGTCCGTATTTGACCTATTCAAAGTGTGTTCACTTCTTAAGGGAATAGTTCTACCAGTAGGCATCCATTTTCTAGTGGGCATTGTCTTAGTAGATTGAGGGCAGAACTGATTAACCTTATGGCCAAAAGGTATCCATTGATAACCTATCTTACTAAAAGTTCTTCCTGTGGGTTTCCACTGTTTACTAACTTTCTTTCGCCTTTGCCTTTTAGCCTTCTTAGCTTGATTTTTAGCATTAACAGTTTTAACAGGGCGTTTGACAGTATTAGACAAAACATTCACACCACAATCATGATTAGTAACAGAAACAACGCAATCATCATTACATGTTTTGCCAAAAGTAGCAGAATTCACATTAATTACAGTACGCTTAGAGCTAACACTAGAATCAACACGATTCGTTTTATTCAAATTCTCCCTAAGGTGATCTTCTACTTTCTTCCACTGAACATTCCTAGCTTGCAAGGTCCTATCATTCTTGGTATTGCCTGGAGGCTTTGACCCGCTTGCTTTAATGTCACTGATTACTCCTGTAGAGGGAATTATGGGAACATTAGTTGGTTGAGCTACTTTTTGCATTCCTGAACTAGATGTGCAAGGATCTGAACTACTAGAAGGCACCTTAGAATTCACTTTCATATTACTTGGCACAGAGTGGTTTGTATGCTTGGCACTAGGCATAGAACAAGGCATCACAGTTTTACCTTTCGCACCTAAGGATTTAGGACATGTTGCAATTAAACATTCTAGCAGCTCCTGAGATCGTTTAGCCTGAATGCAAGCAAACCTAATTTCTCTATCAAGAGGCTTATTGATGAAGTCCTCTTCCACAATCTCACGGAGACATTCTAGACTATCCTTAAGGTGAGCACGATAGTTATGAAACACAATTTCATTGTTCCTAATGTGAGGAGGAATGTATTTAACAGTCACAGAATATTTGCAGTCTGAGGATGACTTAGATACAACATTCTCATTAAAGACAAATGGCAGTTTCCCTTTTTCCTGACTCCTCAGATTCTCAATTTCTTTTTGTAAAGAAGTTATTTTTTCGTTGTTTTTGTCACGAGTGACTTTCATTGAATCATATAACTCTTTAAAGTGTCGTTTAATTTTTTCATTTTCTTCCAGAAAACTCTCATTTTCTTTTTGTAAAACATTAACTAAGTTTTGAAGATGAAAAGTTTGAGAATACTGAGAATCTAAAGGAGGAGGCATTTGGGAGCCAGTCACATTGTTCTTTTCACCCTTTAATTGAGAGATTTGGGCTTTCAACTTTCTGATCGTGCAACAATGAGCTTGAATTTGTTCGTCACGTTTATTTATCTGAAAAACTGCATCAAACTCTGGAACATCTGAGGATGTCTTGATATTTGAGGTTTTAACATTTTCTTTAAGATGTTGATATTTTAGTTACAAATCAAAATGTTCAACTTCTAGTTTAGAAAGATGTTTTACCAAATTATCAGTGATCATCTCGATCAATTTTCTCACTAAGTTCTAAGTTTTTGTTTTCAAGCTCAATGACACGATCATGGGAGACTTTCAATGCAATAGATAATTCATGAAATCGAGAAGCATTATGGAGTGATTCGTAGCAGTTGTAAACACATCTTGAGTAATACATTCAGAAATAAGATTCTCATTTAATGTATGCAAGTTCTTCCTCTCAATCTCATTATATTTTAATTCATGCTCATAGTCACTAACCTCAACTATCATTGCATCAAATTCCTTTTCCATTTCTTTAATATCTGAATCCATCCCCTTTTTAAGACTCTCAAATTGATCTTTTAGTTGTTTAAAGAAAGGCATGACCTTAGTTAAATAGCATTCTTTAGTTTGCTCAAAACCCCTTTCCCCTTCAGTTATTCCAGTGGGTGTGATCCTCTTCTTACAAGTTTTCTCAAAATCAACAAATAATTGAAAGATAACATATTGACTGATTAAGGTCTTGCTTTTAGTGGCAATAGTTCTAGGAACTAAATGCATTGGTGTATTTGGAGGATACACAGTCGCTGAAGGCATTTTCCTAAGGGGAGGGTTTGTTACAACAAGATTCTCTGCTTTTTGCTTATCCATATCTTTCTTCCAAAAAATCTGTTCGGGGTTAATTGAGTTTGAGGCTTAAACATGTTAAGGGAGATCCAATTTTCCTTAGTGTAATCATGAGGTTTGATAGTTATGTTTTTCTCTTTACATGTAGGGTTGTTGAGTTTCTTATCCATTTTCTCCCTAGTGACTTCATCTGATTTCTTATCTTCCTCAGTGCACTCAGCGCAACTAGGTTTCTGCCTAGGCTTAAGGATTTCATTACCATCATAAATAACCTTATGAGCAGTTCTAGCCTTTTTAATGACCTCTGGATTTGGTTCCTCAACAAGGGGAATGCTATGCTTATCGCTTAAGACTCTATGCTTAGTGATCAAGTGAACAGTCTGAATGGTATTCCCTTGTACGTACAACTTATTTTCAAGCTTGTTTTCAACGTTTTAGATTGGAAAAATTATTTAAAAGTTTTGATTCCTTAGCATTGAATTCTTGCTTAAGCATTTTAACATTTTCTTGAAGTTCTTGTTTTTGCTTAGCAGTTTTAGAAAGCTTTTCTTGTAAGGAGTTTAACTCTTGTTTTAATACTTCTTCTCTAAAATTACTTTTTCGAATAATTGTGCGCATTTGGTCATCCATTTCTTGCTCACGCGTGTGGTTAAACTCAAACTTAGCACGTTGTTCAATTAGCAACTTGTTCTTTATAGGCATTCATTTCAGAGATAACAGAATCATCGGGGCACATGCAGGTGTATTCATCAAAACATAGTCCTCATTATGCAGAAGATGCATTACTTGGTACAACATCACTTTCACTTTGCTTCACATATTGATCATATGTTTTACATTATTGCTATTATCCTTTTCATCAATATCTGATTCATAAGTTTCAAGAGATTGTACTTTATTATGCATCTTTTGCTCATCAACTTCATCATATAGTTTTAATACCTCTGAGATGATTGATTCTTTGGATGGACCAGCTTGCTGTGATGATGAGACCTTAGGAGAGACCATTGGAGAAATACTAGCCATGAAAATTGTTTGTGCAGTGGGTTCATCATCGACGTCAGAGTCGTATGCATTACAGTCAGCGACTTGGAAGGCATTCTGATGACTGTGACCTATCTCCTGAATTGGCTGCTCATCCACATCTGCATCATATGTCTTGGCATTGCCCTCAGCAAGAAACAACAACTCCTCTTCATCCAAAGCTGCACCATTATCCTGAGCTTGTACTAGCAACATCTTGTCTCTGAAGTATTCTGCATTCTTTGGACGTTTTGGAGATGTGCAGTTCCTAGCAATGTGTCCCTCACCACCACAGTTGTAGCATTTGACAGGCTTTCCTTGTCCTTGATTTGGATTTCTTCCCCGATTCTGATTTGCTACATATCCTCTACCAACTCCACCTCTTCCTTGATCATACTGCCTTTCTTGAACTAGTTGCACCACAACCTTCCCATCTCTGACAATAGCTTGATTGTGTGGATTGGATGCTGTTCTGAGGTTATTGTTGGTGTGTGGGAGAGAGTTCATGTTTTGGCTAACCATGAGAGACAGTTGATTGATGAAGTTTTCCATGAGAGTGTTTGAGTCGGGAGGCTTATATGTTGGATCAGGGATGAGCTTGTAATTACCATTACCCATGGGTATGACTTGAGATGCTTTGGTGGTAATACCAAAATTGGTGTAGAAAGCTGTAGAATCATTTGGTGAGCTTGATTCTCCCTGATTGGTTTTGAACTGATCCAGAATCCTTTTTTCAAACATAGCATGCCTCTCATTCTGAAGAAGGAAGGCATACAATTGCTCATAGTTTGTATTCTTTAGTCCTTTGGTTAGCTTCACAGAGGTGACAAACTTGTGCCATTCGGGATTCATGTTGTTCACAAACTTCGAGTTCAGTTGAATGTTTGGCATAGTCATTCTGATGTTCCTCATTTCATTCACAAGCTTGTGGAATCTCACGTAGTATTCATAGATACTCTCATCTGGTTTCATCTTGAAGTGCTCAAACTCATCATACAGTTGTGATTCTCTGTCTTCTTCGGTTAATTCAGAACCTGAGAGAAGCATCTTGACATTATCCCAAACTGCCTTGGCTTCAGTGTTGTGATTGATCAGCTTGTAGATGTCTTTTGGAAGACCCTGAAGTATAATGTTAGAAGCCCTGATATCAGCATCGAATCTCTTTTTCTCCTTATCATTGAGTTCATCATACATCTTTGGTCTGTCCAATCCAAAGATCATTGTTCCATCAGCAGCAGTATCAATTATGTCTCTTGTAGTCTCAATCTGATAAGGTCCTTCATCGATTGACTTGAGAATGTTGACTCCGTTTTCTTTTCACAAACAGTACAATCGGATTCGTTGAGCCCAGGAGTCATAATCAGTTCTGTCAAGCATAGGTGGACGAGTATCTGATCCCGCTGCTTGAACGTCCTCAGCAATAGTTGGAACGATGTTTGCCATGATTACAAGTTCTACGGGATTTTATTATTCTTTGATTCAACCGGGAAATTGATTCTTTCACGGGATTTTACTAAACCAAAAGAACAACCATAAGAATGTAGCACAAAGAAGTAACAAGTCTCAATAGACAAGTAGCTAAACACTCAACTCGCTTAGTTATCAACTCGCTAAACAACCAACTCGCTTAAAGAAACAAGTCGCTTAAGAAATCAACTCGCTTAATAGCCAAGTCGCATATAGAGACAACTCGCTTAATAGCAAGTCGCAAAAAGACACAACTCGCTTAACCACCAAGTCGCTTAAACTAACTCGCTAGCTATACAACTCGCTTAATAGCCAAGTCGCTTTAGAACTCAAGTCGCTTAAAGAAACAACTCGCTTAGAACCCAAGTCGCTTAAAGAAACAACTCGCTTAGAACCCAAGTCGCATAAAAAGTCAACTCGCTAAATAGCCAAGTCGCATATACCAACTCGCATCCAGTAACAAAGCAACTCGCTTCGAAGAAACAAAAAGTCCGAGACTCAACTCGCTTTGTACAAAGTTCACAAATAACCACTTTATCAATCAAAACAACCAAACCACAATGATTTAAGCCTTCCAATTCAAACATAAACACATATGATGATCCTAAACACAAAAGTACAAGCAAAATCCAAACTTTAACACTAGAATTTGTCCAAATGATTCAAACTCTCCTAAACACTTAAAACCCCAAAAACCTTATGAAATCCATCAAAACAAAGAGCATGAAAGATGAGTGATCAAACCATGGTTCTTGATACCAATTGTAAGATATAGGATTTCACAAACACACTAAACCATAATCACATGGGGCGTATAAAGATGCTTAGAGAGATAAAGTTCTAGTGAGAGAAATGGAAGAGAGTTGGGAACTATGTGAAACAAAGAAAAATGGTATTGAAGCTCCAACCCTCTACCTTGGGAGGTAGAGGGTATTTATAGTGTCTTACAAATAAACGCCACCTCCGGGCTGTGGATCAGGCATACAGTGGGTAAAGACCCGTCCGTCCTCCACAGTGTTACTTAGCAAACGACTTACTAACATATTATGACTACGACTACGAGCATTCTATCGAATACATATACTTGAAGTGACCGACTCTTTAACGACTGAATTTTCTAATTCCTAACAGTATCCTCGTGAAAATTTGTCATACCAAAAATACCACTCGTTTTACCACTCGTATTCACCAAAAAAAATTATGCTAAAATTTTCACAATGTATTTAAATACATTTTATGTTAAAATTTCAGCGTAATACACATCCAATATTCGGACCTAATAAATCAGATATTAACATTCATCCCAAATTAAAGAGACACCTGGGCCCAATCTGAATAAGACCCTGGCCCATTGAAGTCCGGATCTAGCCCATCACAGCTAATAGCCGGTTATAAGTCTTATACCCTAATTATTTCAACCAACACACAAACTAAATCATCACACTAATACGATAAGCGCCTACCAAATATTCTCCTCACCAAAACCATAATACAAGATCTACATCTCATCAATCTCAGAAAACATCAATCATCATCAATCTCATAAGACATCATCCAATCTCATCCCGAATATCAAAACATAATCCGTACCTAATTACTATGTTTGCTTCTCCATTGGCTTCAAGACCCTAGGATGGGTCACGGTATGGTTAGTTTTTCTGTTTGTGTTTCAGTTATAACCGAATCAAAGGAAAATTGAAGCACTTTTGTTTTAATTTTTCTTTTAAGAGTTCGAATATTGGGTGTAAGTAGCAGTTCAAAAAAATCTGATCAATATGATATTCTTTTAGTGTGGTCGGACTGTTGAGGCAATTGGCATTTGTACACACTAGTAGAAAAACTGAGATCATTTTATTTTCATTCAAGTATTCGAGTCTTGATTTTTAGTGTGTGTTGTTGTTGTTGTTGTTGGTTGATACGGGATTAGGATAGACATGGAGATGGTGTTTTTGGTGTTGGTGTGTTAACTTCATTTGATCATCAGCTCGAGTTGTTTGATTTTGCTTTAGGTTCTGGCTTTATGATGTGTAGGCTGAGTCAAAGAGTGTTTTTTTTGGTTTTTGGTTTTAGGTCACAGTCCCGTCTCTTCTTTCATCTAGTTTTCTGTCAAGTCTTAGGCGTACATCATGGTCAAGAAGTCTTAAGCGTAAATAAAATGTTATGCGTAAAGTCTTGAGCCTTACGCGTAACTTATGCGTAAACCTGTAACTTATGCGTAACCCAGGATCTATGTTACGCGTAAACAGGTTAAACCTTAACAGGTTAGGCGGAAGCCACATGGTCCTTAGGCGTAAGCCAGGGTACTTAGGCGTAAGACCTTACGAGTAACTTTCCAAGTTACTCGTAAACAATCTGAAGAACCTTAGGCATAAAAATAGGGTTTTGACCCGTGTTGACTTTTTTTTGGCGATGTTTCCGACCAAAGAATCTGTTCAGCTTGCAAGTAACCCAGAAAGATGGTACAAAAACCACACTTTTTTACCCATTTTTTACCATGAGAATAAGACAAGATGACCATATAAAGTTTGACCACTTGACCCCAAAACAGTTTGAAGAGTATTGGTATACAAAACAGTCTTAAAAAGGTTAATATGAATGTGAAAGGATGAGACTTTTTTTACCAATAAACTTGTAAAAAAAATCTGATGAACACAAAAAGTAACTCAAAAGTTAACAACTTTGTTAAACGGATTTTACAAGACACGATTTTGACAAGAAAATATCACCAAAAATCAACCAATGATACAAAACCGACCTTGCTCTTATACCAATGTTTAGGATCGTTCTTATGGTTGAAATAGTGAATCGGGAGGTCTAGGAAGATGGAAGAACATCTTCATCATGTTTAGAGAGAGAAGTAAGAGAGAAGTTAAGAGAAATATGTTGTGTATTAATAAAGACGAACTACACTAAGAGTCTCACCATCCTAGGAAAGTCTAGGAGGGTATTTATACCTAAACACATACAACTATGGAAAATTGACATAACAAGCCTATGTGTTTAAGCTAACAAAGATAGAAAGTAATCCCTCAATGTCGTTCCATTTTACGAGTTAGGAGCGATTCCAACAGTAGGGGTGCTTTGGAAAAACTGCACTTTTAAGGGGGCTTTCGATGCTCCAAAAATACAGTTTCTGATGGGTTTTGTGTGTACTGTTGTTCTTGGGGGTGTTTGATAGCTGCACAACTTAAAACTTCAGCGTATGGATATTGCTGTATTAAGCTTATCTTACTTACGAACTAAAGATTTTTAGATGGCATTACTTAGTTTTCGAACAATTATCTTTCCCAAAAATCTTACTCCATCGGTTGCAATAGCAAAATAATGAACTTTGTGACAGTATTTTGTGACAGTATTTGGTCAAATTTAGGATATAAGTTGAGAACTAGGTTAGTTTATTTAAAATGTGAGATTAACTAAATGGAATCTGATACTCCAAAAAATGACACGCTCACTTACATATTTCAGATTAAATTTATTTGAATCTTAAAATCATTATGGCTACTAAACCGGTAAACCTCTGTGATTTAGTTCGCTATAAAGGCTACAATTGGTAGAAGTTAGGAATACTTTTTGACGAGGAGAAGCATTTTTCATGTGTGACTATATTATGTCAACTTACGACAATTCTTGAACTTATATTTATCTAATGCATAAAGTCACTAACATGGAAATATTATTGTGTAGGTGCCCCCTTCCAATCATTGGCTTTATGACTCTTTCTTATATACATCAGCATAAATATCGACTCTTCTTAAGGGGTAATTTTAGTCTATTTCCATCTACATTTTCAAGTTGTGTATCAACCTCATGCATCGATATAATTTCTGTGCTAGAGTCTTACATGTGTAATCATCATTAGTTCGTAATTAGTTAGTGGGTTGACACATACAAATGTTGTTAGTAAAATAGAAGAAATACACTACACCCCTGTTTCAAGTTTCTTGCAAAGAGGCGTTGGGTGAATGGTGAGGGCTCACACCCATTACTTCAGGCCTAAAGATTGGATCAAAGTGTGTTTTGGGACTAACTTTAGTCAATATTCCTGTGACCACTTGCAGGGTTTTATAAACTTTATTATAGTGTACTGTTTCGTGAGTAACTTAGACGTTGAACACACTAACAGTAAAAGTTAAAAAAAATATTAAAGCAATATACTACCGCCTAAACTTAAATTCAGAAAAAATAGTTAATACCCGCTGCAAAGCAGCGGGCTATTATCCTTGTTCAGTCTAATGCAAGAATGATTTCATAAGCCCACTCCACATAAGATGACAACCCGATCCATATTCTCAGCTTCATATCTGGTTATATAAAGTGAAAGTTAACCCTTACTACTCATTTCATAACCCTAAAAAAATACTCTAACCCTAAACTCACATACTATCCGCCCCCTCCTCATGTATGCCTACCACCTAAACTGTATCACATCGCCAACAGATCTAGACGCCCCCCACAATGCTTCTCAACATCAATCTCATCAATCAAACGCACATCTTCTCCCTTTTCAACATCACAAACGAATCAAAAACTCCTCTATTCTCATTCATCAGTTTCAAGATCAAGAGATTGGTATCGGGTAGGTTTGTTTTTGTTGTTTTTTATTTTGATTAAGTCGTTGAACGAATTGAAGATAAGATTATAACAAGTATGTTATTAATCTTTTCTTTTGTCTCGGATATTATTGAAGCTATGCTTCAAAAATTGATCGATGAGGATTATATTTCAAAAAAATCTGTAAAAGATTGGAAACAAAGTTGAAGTTTTATGAGATCCTGATTTAATTGCGTTTGAGGGGATGAGGGTAGTATGGTTAGGATAGTTGTGAGATTGAGATTGTTGTTCGTTGGTATTTTGGTAAGTGGTCGACGGATAAATCTGCTTCATCTTCTTTCATTTCTTACACGTAACATCTGTCTTACGTGTATCTTCATTGTTTATGCGTAAAGATTAGCAATTACGCGTAACCCATTTTTTTCTTATGCGTAAAACAACTAGCTTATGCGTAAACATACGCGTAAACATATTCTTACGCGTAACCAGGCTTATGCATAAGCTTCTTACGCGTAATTCTTCTTAGGCATAAGAAATTTCTTACTCGTAATACGCGTAAGATTGTCCTTAGGCGTAAGGTTAGGGTTTTGACCCTTTGACTTTTTTCCGGCGAGTTTTCCGACCAGATTTTCCGTTCAGCTTCATAGTACCCATAAAATGACATCAAATGTTGCACAAGATACCCTTTTTGACCACGAATGATTATTCATTTTTGACCAAATGACCCAAGAAAATTTCGACACTTTGGTAACAAAAAAAATCATAAGTACTGTTTGGTCATAAAATTGACACAAGACAGATATGGAAAACTTGTATAGACCAGAGGTTTGACCAAAAGGATACAATAAAACTTGTACATAGAAACTGTTAAACATAAAAATATGTGAAAAAGTTAAAAACTTTGTTAAAAACATATTTCAATGAACGAATTTTTACAAGATACATCACCAAAAATCAACCATGACTAAAACCGAACTAGCTCTTGATACCAATGTTAGGATCGTTTATATGGATGATTTGGTGAATCGGGAGGTCTTGGAAGATGGAAGAACATATTCATCATGTTAGAGAGAAAGAATAGAGAAGAAGGAAAATCTATGTGTGTTTTATTATTGAAAGGTGAAGTTACACAAATGAGACTCACCCTCCTAGGAAAATCTAGGAGGGTATTTATACCTAAACACATACAACTATGGCAAATTGACATAACAAGCCCATGTGTTTAAGCTAACAAAGATAGAAAATGTAATCCCTTCAATGTCATTCCATTTACGAGTTAGGAGCGATTCCAACAGTCGGCATCCGCGTTTTCATAGGCATTTCGAAGTAGCGGATACGTGGAGTGAACGGATCAGTCTCCTTGCAGACCCAGGGTCTGGCCAGGTCACAGTTGTTGTTATCATTTGACTTCCGCTCTTTGACTTCGGACCCTCGACATCCACTTCCGTGAGGTTTGTCACTTTGACAGTTGTTTGCTTTCCGCGACCGAATTTTTTCGGTTTTGTGCCTTCCTGATCTTGACCCTACCGGTTGTGATTGGGAGTCTCTGTGGTTGCCCCTCTCCTTTCTTCCGGTATTGTGGCGGGCTTGCTGCCTGTGGTCTTTGGAGTACACAGAAGTATTTTCCTCCTTGTCTTCGAGCCGGTGGAACACACTTTCGCGTAGCCTTTTGAACATTGTTTCCCTTTTGTCTTCCTTCCCTTTGGGTGACCTAGATCGGGTGCGTCTTCGGCCGCCACCACTTTATGTGTTATGCCCTTTTGCTCCCTCGAGCTGTTTCCGTAAATCTCTACTTGATATTTCCGCTCTATGGTGATATTGGGCTTCATGGTAATCCTTCCGGATTCTTGCCGCCTTGGCTCTCTCTTCTCGTTTCTGAACTTTCTCCGTCACAATAGGCAAGATCTGGTCGAAATATTTATCACAATACTTCCGGAGGGCTGCGTCGGACGCGGGTCCCTCAAGGTCTGTCGAGACCGTGTGATTTTCTCTTTCTACCGTACTCCGCAATGTAGACATGAAAGCTGGAGTTGGTCCAAATCGAGTGCCCATGGTGAGTATTTTCTAGAACGCATTTGTGTACTGGGTCCCACGGATGGCACCAACTTGTTAGTACAATTTGTGCGACTGGTTACAATGGGTTTGAGTATAGCTTGTCGGACTGGGCCAACAAGCTTTTGATGGGTTGATATTGTACTAATCCAAGTAATTTGAGTAAGATCCCTGCACAAGAAGAGCAAACCGTTAGTCTTACCGTGGGGACGGACCCCACGATTAGACTCCGGCGTGAGAGTAAGTACACATTCTTGAGAGGTAAAGTAGAAGTATGTGTGTGTAATTATGAGAGAGAAAGTTATTGTCCCTTGTATGGGGATTATAGCCCCTTTTATAGGCGAGGTTTGCCGCTGGGGCTTCCTAGATTCTCGCATATAGTGGTTGGTTGTCGGAGCCGGACCCTTGGCGGACAAGGGTTCCGTGTTAATCGCGGACGCGGACGTAAGAGGTCTAACGGTTGAAGGTTCAGCCCGTTATGTATCTTGTGTGCGTCTTAAGCTCTGGGCAATAGCCAATTTAGTCATTGGACTTACTGTAGACCCAAGGTTTGTAATCATTGGGCCTGAGCCCAGTGTATGTATAGTGTGTATTGGGTCTAGTAGGCCTGTTATACATATTATACGTCATCAATATCTTTCATTTAAAAATTATGAATGAAACAAAACAAAAAAACCCACAATATTGATAAAATAAAGGTGCAAGCAGAGGTAAACTGAATTTAAATGTATGAATACCATAATAGTATTGTATGATGAGGTATCACTTAATCATTTTTATTGAACCAAGCCAAATCACCCCATTGTGGATGACTTTAGTCATAGATGTACAAATTTCCGTTTCAAAACCCCGATATGAATTGAGAGAACCTTTGGAATAACCAATGTCGACAAGGTCAAAATAAATAACTACAAAAACCAATCACTAATAAGACACTCCAAGACAAAATACACAAACAAAATTCATGAAATCATTTTTGCGGTACCTAAATTCCTTGGAGTATATTAAAGAAGTGGTGGTATATAAAAGTGCACCCACTACAACTCCCAAGTTAACATTACACGTTGCCTCCAACTCTCTGTTTCGCTAGCAAAAAGAAAAAGAAACAAAAAAATGGCCGGAGTTACTCACATCAGCCAGTTTCCAGCCACCTCTCTGTCCACAATATCACACCCCAAAACACCCATCTCCAAATACTCACTCAACTCACTTAACACCCCTTCATCAAACTCAAAAAAGCTTTTGTGGGCCAGAAAGAAACTTGTAAAGAGCTTCACTGTACGTGCTTCTTATGAAGAAACAGAGTCGTTTTATGCTGTAGAGGACGAGTTACCGGAAGTGAAGAAGACGACGGAGGAGATAGACGTGTTGAAAAAGAAGCTGGTTGATTCGTTTTATGGTACGAACCGTGGGTTAAGTGCTACTAGTGAAACTAGAGCTGAAGTTGTCGAGTTGATTACGCAGCTTGAGGCTAAGAACCCGACTGCGGCTCCCACTGAGTCGTTGCCTCTTCTTAATGGAAAATGGATTTTGGCGTAAGTTATTTATGTTTTGTTACTGCTTTACTTTTTTGTAGAGGGTGTTTGTTTCGGCTTTTAGCTTATTTGGTTTTGGGCTCTTTTTTTCGAAAGCTCACTCTTTGCGGCTTATTTTAAAAAAAATCAGCTTATATAAGTTTATTATGTCATAATATTTATTATATTCAAAATAAGCCACAAAAAGTGAGCTTACGAAACATAAGCCCAAAATCAAATAAGCCACAAGCTAGCTATATAAGCCGCAATCGGTAATTTTTGCGATTTATGGCATTTTCAAGATATTTATAACCATTTGGAGATGTTTTAGGCATTTTCTACATATTATCTTTTGCATTTCTTGTGTCCTGTATGATATTATTAAAGCATTTTCGAGATTTTATATACTTTTGCAGTTTTGCGGAAAAAGTGCTTGGAAAATCCCGATAAACTTTAATTTGGTCAAATTTGATCAAATCTTGAAAATTGTGAGAATAGGGCGATTTTAGTAGATTTGGTTTGTTTTTGCACAAACAAGTGTCAATTTGTCTATCTTGGCGATTATCCGTAATTTGTGTTGCAGTAGTTATTCAAATCCTCATGCGACGTTTTGTTGTGTGAACTTTGTATTTATCAAATAAGGTTGCCTGTGTTAAAGTAGGTTCTATTTATTTTGTGAATTAGTACTTGTATGTAGAGAATTACCTCGAATCCTGCATATGTACTGTCTAGCGGAATCCCTAATTTTACGATTTTGGCAATTTTTGTGACTTTTATAACCTTTTGAAGATGTTTTAGTAATATCAGGATTCTACATGATATACAAAGTTTTTAATACCTTATAGAGATTTTTAAGCAGTTATTTAATTTTCATAAACTTTTAGCGGAAAAAATGCTTGATAATTGGATAATTTAAAAATTCTGATAAAAGTAGGCGAAGTGTTGAGAATTGTGAGAGTAGTGGATTTCACAAGATTGGACAAGAGTATCGTTCTTGGCCAATGTTGATGATTTGAGTAATTTTGGTTGTTTTTGTGCAAAAAGTGTCGATTTGTTTCTTTTGGTGATTTTCCCTATATTTTTAGTAGGTCTGTCATATGGCATTTTCTTATCTGAAATTTGTATTAATCAAGTAAGGTTGATTGTATTTTAGTAGGTTATTATTATTTCACAAATTTTCTAAATATATATGGATTTTAAACATATGAAAAGAATTTGGTATCTATGTTCAACTATGTAACTGCTACTATAAGTCCACAATAATGTTGCTGTAAGGTTTGCAATGATTCAATATGATATTTAAAACTACTAACTCTTGAGCCAAAGTAAAATTATCATATGAGTTTATCTTCTGAGATAACATCGCGATATTAAGATTTAGTAATGAGAGTTATGAGACGAATAAGGCAGAAAAAGTAGAACTTAGATGAGGTGATCAGACTCCTAAGGATTAAACATGATAACCTTAGAATAAATAGTGAGTATTTCTGTAGTTGGATGTGTGCTAAAAAGCATTTGAGTAAATTGCAATTTTCTCCAAGAACAAATTGTTTATTGCCTCAAAACAGTTGAAAGTTGAGTTCCTCTAGTCATCAAAATGTGTCTGAGACCATGAAGAGATCGTTGAACATCTTCTAAAGGGAACTAGATATTACAGAATTGATTTTCCAGAAAGTAGAATAAAAGGAACACATGAGCCTGCAATTTGTCTCATGTAGACTAGCAATTACATGAGAACTAGATGTTTTAAGATCTTGAAAACTAGCCAATTATACATACTTAAACCTGCAGTTTTTAGCATGTGGAATACCGAACACATTAAAACTAGATGTTTTAATATCACGAGAACTAGCCATTTTACACGCATTTACTTCTGCAGAAAAAGAGAGGTGGATGTATTCTGGGTTGTTATACAATTTCTGTAGCAAGTTCTATGTGGTAGACTTAGGGGATTCCATAGCTCAGTTTTCCATACAGGACCTTCTAAGGTAAGTTATGATCACAATTCTGTGACATGTCTTTTGTGGATGGTAGGTAAATTACTTTACATGCCATTATGGTTTCTTCTTTTGTATAGGATAAGTACCAACTAAAATGGAAATTGACCGTTACATGTAACAAACAATAAAAAGGACTGCCATCTACATCCTCCAGCCCATGTGACTTTAAATGAACTACAATAGTACAAAGTACTTATACTTGTTTGTGTGATCAATTCATGTGATGCTGTTATGGCATGCCATGTTTGTGTGGCCCAATTCTTATTAGTGCTTCTTTTTCTTTTGGGAAAATGTCATTCAATAGTAACATAATACAATGCTCCGATATGGTGTTTACAATTTTTTATGTCCGGTTTTGGTATTATGCTTTCATTTGGTGTGCTAATTTTGTAATTTAGAGATTAAGTTACCTAAAGAACTGGTCAAAATGTTGACATGGCAAAAAAAATGCCAAAGTAAACAAAACAATAATTTCATATTCATTTGTGTCCTGTTTTGGTATTTGTGCTTTCTTTTTGTTTCATTTTGGTATGCAACCTATAATTTGGTGTAATAATTTGTTAATTTCTTTTATGGCCATATCGAAACAACACTATAAGCATATGAAATTGCCATGTCTACAATTTGACCAACTGGACGGATCACATGCCCTACCCTACTCAGTAAGTTTACACATCATTGTAAGGCACAAGGTATGGGAGGAATTAACACGCCAAGTGCATCAATTTTTCGTGCCAACCATACCGCCACTTTGTGCCATTCGTGAGCCAAATGTTCCCAAGCCATTTGAATGGCTCACGCCATTGTGATTTTTTTTTTTATTATTTTTTTTTTGTATTGTGAGTGAGTGGGTATTTTTAGTGAGGTATTTTGTGGGACCCAATAACATGTTAGTGGTGTGTTATGAGGGAGAGTGTTTTAGTTATTGGTGTGTGTTAGTGCAAATATTACGATATTTAATCTATACAGTCTCATTTGTTTTGATTGATGACAAACATGTAACTTGTAATACATAACGTAAAATGTACAAGTTACTTGTAATTACATTTGTCTCAACATACATTCAACACCTCTCGATGTCTCAAGTCCTCGTATGTTACAACCCAGGTTCGTACATGTTTGTTATGTGGCATTATGATCAAACCCATTAACAAATCATTTAGAATGTTTAAAATACATTTAGAGTCACTAAGTATTTTAATAGGTTAACCATTCTATTTCGAACCTCATTTTACATTTTGCATTCACAAGTATTTCAAAAGGTAACTAGACATTTTATTAACTAGTTACATAATACATTTTACAAGTTTCCTTGATAAACCTTTTAATCTAAAAATGGAAATACATGTTACATCATGGCATGCATCATCTTTGAAATCCTTGGAAGATCACTTGAATATTTTGGTTAGATTGACACACAATATATCAAATGTGATCTTAGTAAGATTTGGTAATATCTTGGAAAGATTTGAAGAAAGATTTTTTGATTTTCTTGTCGGCACCCACGCAACAATTGTATAAAGACGGAACCCTTTTAAGGGGTCCGTGGTCCGTGGACGCTCCTGATCACTTTTGGCTATAAATAGAAGCCCATTGTTTTCCCATTTCTTCACCACTTCAAATCACATCTTCTCCACCTTCTTGCATACATTTAGATCAATCATTAACAATGTAATACCATACATTAAACACCCTAATGATCATGATCATAATGCTTCTAACATTCATCTTTGTTGTAAGCATACTCTTTGATCAACCAAGGAAAGTTTGGAGATTTAGCCATCCCCACTTACCACAATTGAAGATCTATCACAACAAGTTTAAGGAACTTGTGATCTTCATCATGAAGGCTTCCTATCAATGGAAGTTCATTTAGAAGTAGTTATTCATATCCATTAGACATTTGTGTCATGGATCATTAGTGTAAACATCATTGCATCATAACAACACTTTCACCAAACTAGATTAGATGGTTTATGTGTTTGTGCCATAAAACACAAGGTTTTTTATGTTGGGCCATAAAACATATTGGGAGTGGTTGTACCCTTGTAAAAGAACTCGACATCTAGCTTAGTGTCGGAAATATTGTATAGGCGACGTTAGGTTGGTTCTACCTCAACTAGAACCCGTATTTAGCTTTGTACCAGAAAAAGTGTAAGCGACGATTGTAAGGTTTTCTCCGCCGAGAGGGGAGCTTGTTGATTTAGTGAAGTAACTCTCGAGTTGGGTACTCGAGGAGTGGAGTAGGCCGGAAAGGAGATCCGTGACCGAACCACTATAAATCCTCGTGTTCGGTTTGCACTTTCCTTTCTTTATCTCTTTACTTTTATACTTGCACTATACTATTGTTTGTGATGTGGTTTGATGTTCATGATTGTGTGACAATTTGGTTTACCATACTTTATATTAGTCACAAACAATAATTGGTACTTTCATATTATAACAAGCTTCATAAGCGATTTGATACTAAAGATCTAAAGTTTTTAAACGGTAACGTATTCACCCCCCCTCTACGTTTCCACAATTGGTACCAGAGCCATGTAGCTCTTATTTTCAAAACAAATGGTTTTTAAAATAGAGTACGATCCATGTATCAAATTACCATTGAAGCGAAAAATAATATGAAAAATTCTTTGCTTGTTATACTTAGAAATTTTGTTGTTAAATGTAACTTTGTATACAAGCTTGAAGGTTTTCTTGACAAATAAAATAAAAAGTTTGTTGAAAGAACTAGTAAGTATTGTATTGTGTGCTTATAGAAAATTTACGAAGAAATATGATTTTAAAGGAGTGTTTGGGATAACTATAAATTTAGTTGAAAAATCACCTCCGTAAATGTTTAAGATAAGTTACATAAGTAGATATGTTGTTAAATATGTGTATTATATGTTTACTATGAAATCTAGTAAGTCACACACGTTTTCTCTATGTCAAATACTAGTTTTGGTGAATCTGTCTCAGAGAACCACGGCACCAAATCTTATAAAGGGCGGATCCCTTTATTTGGTTCCGTGGAATCCGTGTGTACAGTATGCAGTTTTTGGGCAACTTCAAAAAATCATAACTAATTAACCGTAAGTCCGTACGAGTCGAGCCACCTATCATTTTAAAGAAATTGAGTCTACTTTCATTTAAAAATACTTCATGCCTGAGTCTAATTTTTAATAAGTGAAATATACCAAATACTACAGTATGTCTAAAATATTGAGTTTCGCTTTAACATAAAAACTCAAATTTTTTGAATCAAGCAATTTAAGTTGGTATTCTTAGAACTTTGATACAACTTCCTTTGAAACTAAATAATTTGGTAATATGTTTAAAGGAAACTAATCAATCTTGGTATACATCGTCATATTTAAACGCAAAATGACGAAAAGTGTCTTTCTTGTTATGCTATGCTAAATGACCACTTGTTTATGTTGTTTGCATATATGTTGCTTGCTTACTTTTCAAATTGTTGTTTACACTTGTTTGTTTGCATAATATAAGTGTCAATCTTGCCATGTTATTTATTCGCTTGTTTGACGATTTCTTGTTTATGCACAATAGGTTATTTGATAGATTTTGTGCACTAAGTTGGAAAATTGTTTTATCATCGCTCGTAGAATTAGATCACTTCATTTGCATAGGTTATACTAACATCTCGCATAACTTATGAAATGTCATAACTCACTTAGCAATAAGTACTAAGTAAATTAGTCAAGTACTTTGAAAAATGAAGGTTTTAAGAGAGTGTTTGGTACAAGGACAAAAACAATGTTGTATGATGTAATTTATGTGTTTTCACTTCGTAGGATGATAAACTAACTTAAAACATTGATGTATGCTAACCGGTTCATGCAGGGGATAACACACGGTGTTTATCAATTTTACCCATTTTTACTTTTATGTGAAAATCGTTAGCCCTTGGTCAAAGTCTATGCTCCACTATGTTTGTATATGTTGTTATTGACTTTCCTAACTAGAAATGATTAATGTCACATGTTTTAAGCAAAAATTCTGTTTTCGAAAACTCCCCGACACCTAAAAAAAATGGGTCTGTGAAGTTTTCTGGTGTCCACGGATTATACGGAACCAAATTTGGTACCGTCTATTATGCATTTTGGTACCGCCGTTCCTGTACAGGCGGACCAGGCGGCACCAAATTAAGGGTTCCGCCTGTGCGAAAAATTGGTGCCGTGGATTCTACAGGTAAGTTGTTTAATTTTACTAAATCTCGCAATCTAGATTACCAAATTTTGTTTCTAGGATAGTTGTTAATGCATATCTTTCATACCTCACTCAACACATCCTCAATGATTTAACTTAGGATGTTTGACATGATCTTAGACACTTCCATCTCATTAGAAACTACTATCTTTGTATGAATTAACATCAAGTGCATGAATCCTTAGTTCCATAAATCGACACATTCAGGATGGTCATTTTCACACCTTCACTGTTACTTTTCCTTAAGCTTAGCATTTCTCAAAGCAAAGTCAAAATGACTAAATCTTAACCTCAAATAAGCCTCTTAAGAAAACCACTAGGATTAGCATTCGATCTTGTTGCTACATTAACTTGAACTCTTCATCCTTAGACTCATTACCTCTCAACATCTCATCACCCATTCAAGATGTGAACTTTCTAAACTTAAGTACTCCACCACCAAAATCACCCACCATTATGACTACTTCACAACCATCCAAAACACCTTCACTACCAAAGTCTCCAAAGCTTGTCTCTTCAAACTTTTCACCCACCAACATCTCCTCACCCGTTTGCGGATGACTTAGATGACCTACCGAGACTAACAAATCTGGACTCATTATTTGCAAAGGTATCATACACAAGTCTATCATATGACTATAGATATTGTTTTGTATCTACATGTATTGCCTCACTTGGTTAACATGAAAATAATGTGTCATCCTTCAAGACGATAAGTATTTACATAGAGTCATAACTCACACGTATGTTAAAGACATACTATCAAGTCTTGTTATACTTGAGTTCAATCTAAGCTTTATAATCTCAAAAAATTAGGATTGACAACTTAAGTATTTCATCCGATATCAAGTATATGCGACTTACGATTGTAGTCATTAAAGTCATATCGAAAAAATCAACACCTAAGTATTTTAACAACACATGTTGAAACACTTATCCAAAACAAACAACCCATTGGGCCACTTATCCCTCTTTGACACCTACTATCCCTCTTCCATCTTTTGGCACCATTAAGAGTATTTCTCATGATCTTCCAAGAGCATCCTTTAAATCAAACGTCCCCTTTCAAGGTGAACCTATACCTCAACCCCTAAGCTTCATAGACATAACCAAAGCTTCAAGTACTTCACCCACTAGTTGTAGCAACCAATGAACCATAAGAATTAGTATCCGTACCTTTTGTGTTCAACATCTATGGACAAATAATCAACCTAAGTACTCCCATAGCACAACAAACCCCTACATCGCCACATCCTTATTTAGACACACTAGAAGACCTACCACCTAGATCAACCAATCCACCATCCTTACCATCATTTGAATTGTTAAGTGTATTGCTCTAAAAGCCCTTGTGTCCAACACTTGTACTGAATCAAATGCACGTTTGAACAAACTCAAACATCCTTTCCCACATATAAGGACTTAGATAATTCATTATGGCTAGAACCTCAACTATCAAATAAGCATGGTGCTCTTGGTAATTGTTGTCAATTTCCACTAGGTATAAGTAGTACTACCTTCACAAATTATCAAAGTATTAGTAATACTTTGTCATTAACTTCTGCATAAATTCGTTACCTCAATCAACATTTTAACAACATATGTTAAAATGCAATCTCAAAGGCAACATCATACACCCCAAGCAATAATGACTCTTGAGGAGTATACATAAGAAACTCGAGTGAATTCCTCTTGTCATCATCTAGTGAATATAATCTTGAGACCAAGTTTATTTAGATAGGACTATCCAATTCAAACACTTTGGCTTCATATCTTCATTTAGAAAAACATGATGTTTTGAAGAACATTATGACTAAGATTCATGCGTAAGCTTTCATTTGTTAAAAGGATATCGTATATCCTATGCATCACTCTTGCGACATAAATAGTTGTGTTACAAGAGATTTCATTACACCTCATTGCCTAAATGATCTTGAAACAAACATCTACAAGTTCTATGAACTAGCATATCCAATTCATCTTGTCATACTTGTTTTCATAAGCATGATAACTTTATCCCATGGATAATCTCATTTGTTGAAAGATACTATTTGTATCTATTTCCTTTCAAGCGTACATCATAACCTAACCTTGCTCAAACCGAGTGCACATCCAAGGTTAAAACTACATGTCTTTAGAGCATACACAAGATCTATTGAAGTTGGTAACCTCACTTAGACTCTTGTTCAATAAATTCCAAGAGCTCTCTTGAGAATGTTCTTAGTTTAACATATTCCATTCTATAGTCTTAGATGATCAATTCACATTTAAAGTACACACCTCAACTCAACATAAAAGATGTCATCCATTAGATCATACAATTAGCTGTGTAATTTGAACAACTTTAGATTCAAACACATTGTTTATCAAACACACCATTGTTAAAATTCATGTGTATAACATGACGTCCTCATCACCTTAGTTATATTGCATATTAGTTAAGTCACATTAAGCCAAGTATTGGTAAACTATCATCTTTTATGCACTTTAATATGAAAAAGTAGGAGTTCCCATCTTTCTAACATGAGAATGACTACTGGAGAACCTATTGCACTAGAAACTCAATTTGACCTAACGGTTGAATTGCTTCCTGAAGAGAAGTTGGGTATGTGGAATCACCGTAAAATGGTCGTGTTTAACCTTAATTGAGCACCGCTAGTAATAGTCTCATATTCATTCTCCAACTTGAAAATTTTGTTTTCCTATACTTGCCTAAAGTAAGTGTTAAAACATTGATAGTTTGCCTCGCCTTAGGAATACTAATCAAACAAGTAGTATATATGACTTTTCTTTTAAAACCACTTGCATTGCACTTACATGTGTTGATTACATGTTCTTGTTTGATACGATAAGTTGATTTGACATTATCTTAGTGTTTGATAACTAGTCAAATGTATAAACCTTAGTAAAACCACTTGCATTGCACTTACATGTGCTGATTACATGTTCTTGTTTGATACGATAAGTTGATTTGACATTATGTTAGTGTTTGATAACTAGTCAATGTGTAAACCTTGTACGGTTTTTATCTTATAATGGTTGTATTCTTGTTTCATGCTACTAAACGTTTAAACCTAAACTTTATTTGCATGATACTTACTTTTGAATTATTTTTAGCATGATTAACATGTTACTTATGAACTCATAATATGTCATTTTGATACATGATAATTTTGATATGATATATTTGTGTTTGAACGCTATTAGTTGGCATTCATTATATCTATGTGTAGTGTGATCCAAATGATACATGCTCCAAATTGTTATGTCTTAAACATGGCTTGCATGAATCTTTCATCTTGTTTCTTTTGCTTCTTGTCACACTATTTGTTTCCTACGTGTGCACATATAATCTTCAAATGCTTTTCTATGACAATCTTTTCGAAGCCTTTTTATCTTACAAATTAATCACATAGATTATTGTATATCCAAGTATGCTTAAGTGTCTAAGTCTAACGACAAACAATCTCTAATGAAATATCTTGAATAAAGTCGTATTCTTGCCTAATATGATTGTTTTGATGCTATCTTGTGTGGTGATTTCATGTCTGCTAAGTGCAATGTGTTGTTTTTTCTTATATAATATGTTATCATTTGATTTCTATCATGTTAACATCTTTTGTCCATAACAATTTGTTTTGTAGGTTGATAACAAATTATTTGTTATCTCACTTGTTTCTAACTTTTATATGCTCATTTTGCATAATCCCCTTTATTGCTACGTAGATTAGTACTATGCTTTATGGGACCCCTACCTTGCTAGTAATTTTTATATATAAATAACATAAGATATAGAATTGTTTAGTTTTAGAGGGTTGGCTTTGTTCTTTGTGCATTTTTGTCTTTCAACGACCTCTTTTCAAATCTCATTTTTGCTTCCGTTTTCCAAAAATCATCTCCATCATTATTTAGTTATAACAATACTCTAATCCTCTTCACTTCCTATTAGGAAACCACATGCCTAATCATACGATCATCTCGTATTAATCGAGAAGAGGTACGTGACTTTAAGGATGAAGTTCATTGTATGCTAACCATCATCCAAAAAACATCACTAAGCTCATCTCTTTCGTTAACCGAATAACCTCCTAAACACTTTGTTGTCATTCCTTATTTGATACACATTATGTTGGATGTCCACCAATTAAGGGGGAGAGAAATCCATTCACATAATTGTCTTTTGTCAAATTTTATGTCTCTTAGACTCTAAAATACCAACACATAGGCAAACACCACTTAGCTAAAACCGGTTCACGAAACCACAACTAGTTCAACCTTTTTAAACCTTATATCACAAGTTTGCACCAATACCTCATCAAGTGAAAAACACATCATGTGTTTTACAAACTTCTTTACCTCCACAATCAACGAATCTAGGATTTTCCTTAACCTAGCACCTTACAACTTCACTATCTAGAACACCATCATAGGATCTTATCCTTTTCTCGCTTGACATATATCATGCATGCCATTGTCAGTGCAAACGATATATTAATCAAAACAGCCATTTCCAACACGTTGGTCTATCCAACTCTCACTCATATGATGTCATTCTCATCCTCATATAGGTACTCATTATTATTATTATTTCCATATTGTCTTCACTTCTTTTCAATGTGATAATCATCCATGTCCATCAAAACCATGCTAATACTACCTTTCCCATTGTCACCTAGAATAGGTCATTTTTATAATTTGTGTCATCAATCGAATTTACTTCATTTATCACTTTTATACTTTTTAGTATCTTCATTATAATATTCTTAGATAGAACGCATTATTGATTACTCTTGGCTTGAAGCATATGAGAACTTGCTCAAAACAATAGGTTGTTAGCATCAATAAATCATTCAAATCATAACCCTTATGCATCATTGAAATGCAATGTCCATTCACATTTTTTTTCTTCTTAGCTTTGGTCACTTAACATGACGAAAGGATTGCATGAGTCCATATTTTTATATTTGCTATACATACGAGTTTCTAACTCCTTAATAGCTTCCTACCTAATCACCACCATCTTCCATCACCACTTTCACTAATCATCACCACCATGGATTAGCGAAAACTTGCTTTTGTAAATGTCAAGTCATCTATCATCACCACATGAATCCTACTAGTAAACCGACACCAACACTAGCACCACTAGTGGCACCCCCGGTGGAAGACTTCATATCTTCTTTCTAGGAATTATTTTGTAGGCTTTTATCATATTATATTCTCACTTTTCTTATGATTGTAATTAGGAGACTACACTTCATGAGATCTTTGATTATATCATTTATCACATATATACATCTTATTTTTCTTTGTGAAAAGATGAAATATATTGCACTAATGTTTTTCATTGTAGGTTCATCATCATATACACTTGATTGTATATAATTTACTCATCTAAGGATGAAGTTTGCATCAATTATTTTTCTTATTTTAGGTGCTTCTTGACATCCTAGAACAAGGAGGAATATCCTTTAAGCACTCATATTGCATCGTCTATACACTTGGATGTATATGACATATTTGTCTAAAGACAAAGCTTCTATTATACTAATATTTATTTTGAAGGTTCATCTTGACGCCCTAGAGCAAGGGAGCTTCCGTCAAGAATTTACTGAATGCATCTTATACACACTTTGTTGTATATCACTTACTCGTCCAATGACGAATATAGTTTTGCACTAATATTTGTTTTGTAGGTTTTTAATCATACCCTGATGCCTCAAACAAGGGGGAGCATGCACGCATTTAGCATCATTCTCACTTTTCAACAAGCATTTGTGCTTCGATAAAAGTGGAGAAAATAGGCTAACATTGCTATGCATTTTTCTTTTTCATATATTTCTCATAATTTTTGTTGCATAAAACTAACCTTGATGTAGGTTAAGCCTCTTTATTTGATCCATGGATCCGCTACCAAACAAGGGACGGATTGAAGTGGGCAATTTAACTTCACTAGGGATGATGCAAGCTCGCCTTTTGGGGAGAAATTAAGTTAAACTCCAAGGACACACCCTTTTTGTTTCGGCAAAAGGGGGAGAAGAGTGTAAACGGAGAAGGTAATGTAAAGGTAGTAAGGATACAAGTAACCTTTTACATTTTACTTTCTATTACGTTTACATATCTTTGTCATCATCAAAAAGGGGGAGATTGTTAGTGCAAATATTACGATATTTAATCTATACAGTCTCGTTTGTTTTGATTGATGACAAACATGTAACTTGTAATACATAACGTAAAATGTACAAGTTACTTGTAATTACATTTGTCTCAACATACATTCAACACCTCTCGATGTCTCAAGTCCTCGGATGTTACAACACAGGTTCGTACATGTTTGTTATGTGGCATTATGATCAAACCCATTAACAAATCATTTAGAATGTTTAAAATACATTTAGAGTCACTAAGTATTTTAATAGGTTAACCATTCTATTTCGAACCTCATTTTACATTTTGCATTCACAAGTATTTCAAAAGGTAACTAGACATTTTATTAACTAGTTACATAATACATTTTACAAGTTTACCTTGATAAACCTTTTAATCTAAAATGGAAATACATGTTACATCATGTCATGCATCATCTTTGAAATCCTTGGAAGATCACTTGAATATTTTGGTTAGATTGACACACAATATATCAAATGTGATCTTAGTAAGATTTGGTAATATCTTGAAAAGATTTGAAGAAAGATTTTTTAGATTTTCTGTCAGGCACCCACGGCACCAAATTGTATAAAGGGCGGAACCCTTTTAGGGGTCCGTTGTCCGTGGACGCTCCTAACCACTTTTGGCTATAAATAGAAGCCCATTGTTTTCCCATTTCTTCACCACTTCAAATCACATCTTCTCCACCTTCTTGCATACATTTAGATCAATCATTAACAATGTAATAACATACATTAAACACCCTAATGATCATGATCATAATGCTTCTAACATTCATCTTTGTTGTAAGCATACTCTTTGATCAACCAAGGAAAGTTTGGAGATTTAGCCATCCCCACTTACCACAAGTTGAAGATCTATCACAAGAAGTTTAGGGAACTTGTGATCTTCATCATGAAGGCTTCCTATCAATGGAAGTTCATTTAGAAGTAGTTATTCATATCCATTAGACATTTGTGTCATGGATCATTAGTGTAAACATCATTGCATCATAACAACACTTCACCAAACTAGATTAGATGGTTTATGTGTTTGTGCCATAAAACACAAGGTTTATTATGTTGGGCCATAAAACATATTGGGAGTGGTTGTACCCTTGTAAAAGAACTCGACATCTAGCTTAGTGTCGGAAATATTGTATAGGCGACGTTAGGTTGGTTCTACCTCGAACTAGAACCCGGTATTTAGCTTTGTATCGGAAAAAGTGTAAGCGACGATTGTAAGGTTTTCTCCGCCGAGAAGGGAGCTTGTTGATTTAGTGAAGTAACTCTCGAGTTGGGTACTCGAGGAGTGGAGTAGGGCGGAAAGGAGATCCGTGACCGAACCACTATAAATCGTCGTGTTCGGTTTGCACTTTCCTTTCTTTATCTCTTTACTTTTATACTTGCACTATACTATTGTTTGTGATGTGGTTTGATGTTCATGATTGTGTGACAACTTGGTTTACCATACTTTATATTAGTCACAAACAATAATGGGTACTTTCATATTATAACAAGCTTCATAAGCGATTTGATACTAAAGATCTAAAGTTTTTAAACGGTACCGTATTCACCCCCCCCCCCCCCCCCTCTACGTTTCACAGTTTATTGGGAGTGTTATGATGTCGCTGAGGTGCATACCAATAACGTATTTTGGTATAAATATGATACCTTGTGCTCTAAGTATAAATACCAAACGGGACAAAAAGTATAAGTACTCGATCAGAACATTGAGATGCTTGCTATTGCGAATTTCTTTACTTACTGCGTCAATACTATCTTAATAAAACGACATAATCGAAAAGAGGAACCATTTAGCCTCTTAGAAGATATGTTATACTTTAGTAACGTAGATACACAAACACCGTTTTTAGCACAAGCAGAGTCTTTGAATGTTATCCGTTCTTGCCCTTCTTTCATTCATTGCAATTTAAACATGTACTACTTCTGTGTTACTGCAGCTATACATCCTTCCTAGGTTTGTACCCTTTGCTATCATCAGGATCTCTGCCAGTGGTGAAGGTTGAAGAGATATCTCAAACCATTGACTCTGAAAATTTCACTGTCCAAAATTGTGTCGTTTTTTCTGGACTAGGGTCCACAACTGCGATCACTACAAATGCCAAATTTGAAGTTAGAAGTCCTAAACGTGTGCAGGTACATCCTAGTTGTTTCTGATCTTGTGGTATGACACTATTTCTAACTTAGTATAAAAACTCTAAAGCTCTATGTTGTATATTTTGTTGATATTTATAGTTGAGTTAAGTCCAGCATCGCTAGGAAGAAGATTTTTCATTGCTTTATGCGCATACACTTTTTATGGTTTTTTGCAGCGCTGGAAACAGGGTCCAGTTTGCGAATACAAAACAAGGCCTAGATTTTGAGTTCTATTATAGATGGTTGAATTTCCAGTGTAGCATTGTACCTAAGTCAAATTTTGTTACCATATTGCTTAAATTAAAGCTCTTTATTTAACCCATCTCAAGATTTTAACACAGCATCCCACTTTTATCTTCTTGATATTACCACCTCAACCTTTACTATTAAGCTACACATACAACAGGTCAACTTATGTTTCTTTTCCGTGTCAAGAATTAAATTTTAGTATAGCTTTCTCAATGGTGCTAACCATTTACTTGTCAATGGATCGATTTGGGTTATGTTTTATGTTAAACAGATCATATGGGTCACATAGAGGAATATGGCTTACCGAGATGTGGGTTAAAAGTTTATAATAAACAAATGATTATTTTGATCATATTTCACATAGTATTTGTTTATAAATGATTAGTAACCGGACAAAGAAGTGAGTGTCATCCCGTCCCTAGCTAAACGTATCAGTATTGTCCCGTATCATTTATGACCCATTTTCCTACTCACTAGACCCGCCCCGACCATCTCTACGGCTGAATAATGGATAGCTAGCAAATAATCTTGATTATTTCTTAAATGTAGATCAAGTTTGATGAAGGCATCATTGGGACACCTCAGTTGACAGACTCCATTGAGTTACCAGAAAAAGTTGAAGTTTTTGGACAAAATATTGACTTGGCTCCATTTAAAGGCTTGATCACATCGGTTCAAGACACAGCTTCAAATGTCGCAAAGACCATTTCAAACCAACCCCCTTTAAAGTTCTCCATCTCCCAAACCAATGCTGAATCATGGTTATTACACTACCCTCGATGAAGAACTTAGAATCTCTAGGGGAGATGGTGGCAGCGTCTTCGTACTCCTCAAGGAAGGCTCTCCCCTTCTTTTAACTTGGATGCTGGTATGTAGAATCCTGTTTTCGCAAGTATATACATGTCATTTTATAAATAAGGGTGTCGTATGCTAGAGGATTGCTTGTATTATATCATGTCATTTTGTCGATGTTACAACTAATGAAGCAAATATATATAAAGGAATGTGGCCATTATATTTGTATGATTTCAAAGGAGATTTTGGGTCTTTGATTATTCTTTTTGTGTATAGGTTGACATAGTTTTCGTGTTTGGCTAACATAATTTAGCAATTGGGTTAGGGGTGTGATGATAATCTTGCTTGAATCTTGTAAGGTCAATTTCCGTATATAAGTATTGATGCCTGGGTATTACAAAAACAGTAAAAGCA
>OU343217.1:94523340-94673566 GCA_910596185.1 Chrysanthemum makinoi | reverse complement strand
TTGAATCACAATGCAGGCATAGTCGAGGACTTATGTCTCCATGACTTGTCACTTTTTAGAACAAGAGACAGAGTCATTAGTTTTGCTACTGTGAGGTCCGCAAGTCACTTCTGACTTTTTGCCATATAAATGGTGCGATCCATCAAAGTCAACAGTAGTGATAGGTCAACAGTACAGGTATTCCTCTAATAGATCCACGTAAAGCATGTAGGTCACCTTCTTTGACATAATTAGCTAAACCTCACGTGTAGTATTACCATCATGCCTAGCTTCGAATCCTACATACTTTTAAACCTAAACCTATCCAGAATTAGGAGCTTGACTACCATATAGATGACTAGCTAACTTGTCAGAAACTAGCAATTTTTATGCCTAGCTACTTCAGATCCAACTTATCTTGCACTTGTTTTTCTAGCTCTACTTTACTTCTTCTTCTCGTAATATTTTAACTCATTTTTAGCATTAGTTAGATCTCTTTCTAACACTCTTATCTTTTCATCATAAGCCAACTGATTCTTTTGAAACCAAACCTTTTGTCTTTCTAAAGTTTTTAATGCTCATTATAAGCTTCAACTTCAACATAGCATTCATTATATTTAGGTTTCAAAATATCATATGCTTCTTTAAGTTCATTATATTTTTCGCTACAACCAAACACACAATTATGTACCTCGAGATGCCCATGAATGTAAAGTGTGGACTGGCAAGTTCTTCAGCATAACCTGCAACATCAGCTTCCTTGCTCATCATCTTGAATTCAGCCTTTCCACCATACCTTTCTTTGAGTGCATTCCATATACGACTTGCATCATCCATATAACAAAAATCTGCTACATGATCAGCAGGAATAGATTTAAGCAAGGTAGTTCTGGCCTTTGACTCTCTTTGTACAGCAATGTGTTCATCAGCAGTCGTTGGAGGAAGATAAAAGAGGTTTCCATCGCGATCACATCCAGTCCTTTTCAAGCTGTTGCCATTTTGGATCACCTTCCAGATATTCATATCATTATTCATGATCCAATGTTCCATCTTCTTAGCCCAAACCTCGTACTCATCATCCATCAAATAAGGAAACATAACATCATCCCAATTATTATCAAATTCAGCCATTTTAAAGATGTGAAGAGAAGTTATGTGATAGCAGGAACCAACAATCAGTACACCACGAAAAAATATATATCAGTAGGAAATAAAGCGAGAACCCCACGTGATCAACACTAAAATAAATCAATCAAATTAATTCGAATAGTAGAATCACAAAGAGTCAAATATGGGACCACTTGACCAACAGCCGCAACACAAAGAGAAATACTCAGTATCAGTTGTACCCACTTGAACTTCAGCAGTAACAGAACAAAATCAGCAATCAAACTGCTGTCATGATCACGTAGTACAAGAGGTGTCAGCCAATAAATGCACCGGTACCATGTGATCTCATCTCATGTGATGCAAACTCACAAACAATAAAATTTAAACCAGTATTATAATGAGATCAATAGTAATGTAGCCTTCGGTAGGAATAAAACTACCAATCATATGGGGCCCACATGACAATAGATGCATATAAAAATCAGTACAATGAGATCAGCCTATGTCGTCCTTTATAACAGGAATATCACAATGCCGCACCTTTTGATCACCTCGAAAATACAAACTCGTTTGACCAATTTATATCAACCAGATCAAGTGTGGTCCAATCAAAAAGCAAGACTACTCTAATTATCATATACCGTATCACACTCAATTTATCCCACGCATAAACTTGACCAGCAATAATACTATCTTGTTCAAAAGAGTGAAATCAATAGCAAGTGGGGACCAGCTTATCAATTCGCTCATAATTGAATTAGTACGAGGTTTTTATATCAATTGTCAAATATACAAAACTCGCACCACATAATTTTCTCTGTCGTCGTCATTTAACATTACAGACTGCTTTTTGCCGCTTTTTCTTTTTCAAATCTGCTGCATAAACCCTAATTACTTGAAAACCTTATAAACCCTAGATCGAGAGCCACAAAGCTCTGAAACCAATTGTAGAAACCAAGATCTTGACTCAACTAGGGTATAATAACAATGATTGAATAGATGCACAGCGGATAATAATTAACACAATCAAAGTAAACAATAAGGTTTTTCTCAAGAAACAAATGATCCTCTATGGATCTTTATTACTTTTCTCTGGAATGTTTTTCTAAGAGTTCTAGAGTCTTTTTTTTATACAAAAGACATCAGTTTCTTTTATACACAAGGAACCCTAAATAAAAAAATAATATAAAATAAATGCATATCACTACCTAAAATAGCTCATGCATATCCTAACAAACTAATACTGATTGACTATATCAGTAGAAATACTATAGAATACGCGGAATACTATCTTCGCAGAAACCATCTACACGCGGGCCACTACTTCAGGAATTATATCTTTAGCAGATTCCACACTACTTCAGCAGTAATTTCAGCATAATTCATACTTCACAGAATTCCCAACAAATTAATAAAGGTACATTTCCTACTCAAAAATTTTGCAAATTAATTTACTTAAGTTAATAACAACTATAGATTGAGGTAAATATTTTTTGCGGAATTACTGTCTGACCTAGAGAAAATGGACGAATAGAAGAGCTTATGCGTATGGTTTTTGTTTTAGGATTTTATGTTGTTCAATTTTTGGTTTTGGTTAGTCCTACTTTTGGTTTCAATATCAAGACCATGTCATATGATAAGTATGCTCTTTATCTTTAATAGTAAATTGTTTGTTTTGTGTGTATATACTTTTGCAGGAACGTGGGTCAAGAGTTCATATAGTTAAAGAACTTGATACGAGAAGTGTTCATGAAGACGAATTAGAAAGTGGGATTGTGGAGGATGTTTGGGACCGGTTATATTTTCGGCTTATTGGATTGGATTTAATTGCGAAATGTTAGGATTGAATATTTATGTTGTTTGATGATTCGGGTGGTTTAGGATTATGATGATACAAGAAAGCCATTTTAGATAGATGAAGAGAGTAGAGAGGATGTTCTTGAAAGAGAGTTGTAAAACAACAAATGCAAGGTTAGATTCCAAGAAAACACCTTCCTTTTAGTGGGAAGGGTATTTATAGTTACAAACTAATACGTCCTCTTGTCGGACAGTGGATCAGGCATACAGTGGGTAAAGACCCGTCCTTCCTCCACGGTGTTGCACTAAACTAAACTACGCTAATAACTAACTAATAAACTAACAAATAACGTAACTAACGATATGTCTACGAGCTAACTTATGCTAGATAATATTTGGGGTGACCGATACTTCACTATGGAATTTCTAATTCCTAACAATCTCCCCCTAAGGGAGGTCACCCCATGTTTTACATTTCGAATCCTAGCATTCTATTTAATCTTCAGTCTTGAGCTCGTATACATTAATTCTTCAAATTTCGCAATCTTTGTGCTTTAGCAGTGATTCTTCAAAGTCCGACTGCTTTGTACTTTTAGTGGAGGCCTTTAACTGATCCACATCTTTGATGATCTTTGAGCTTTCTTTGAGATCATCAGCCACAGTAAATCTCTGGATCACCCTTTGTAGTGTTTCCTTCATGTGATGTTGTGACTTATGGACCGACATGCTCACACTTTCTGGATCATGACATCTTTCCATCAGAGTAGCGGAAGCTTTACATGTTCATGATATTTGCAGCAGCAAGCAGGAATATAGTATAAAAATATCTGAGCCAGGTTATGTAGATATGCACCAGTCATGATTTCTTCAATTAAGTGTGGATGCTGTGAGCATGCGGCTGTGAATTGAATTCTCAATATCGATCAGCTACAACCGACCAAATGTACCTGCAAACAACAGTTAGCAATAAAACACACGAAAGTATCTTTGATCACTTTCGTTGAATTGAGGTACACGGCCCACGGTTCCCAGTTGATCAGTACAAGTACCGCTTATGATCGTATAATTCTCAAGAATCTCCTGACAGGTTTTCGCAGCTGCTCTAGCCGTTCTCAAACCGGAGCGTCTCAAAGAAGACAAACACGGAGTGAGTGAACCAAATGAATTGAGATTCACTGATTGATGAAAAATTGATTTGAAAACAATCGCGTATTGCTTGAAGAAAGATTTTTGCAATACGACGAAGGTTTTATGAGAAAAATCAATTTTCAATCAAAAAATACTTTTTGTATTTGAAAAAGAGTACACATTCGATGTGCTAGAGAAAATAAGAGATTTACACATCAAACGGTTTTTCCAAAAATATTTTTTCAATCAGAGATACTTTTTGAGTTTGAAATATGAATACACATTCGATGTGCTAGAGAAAAGAAGATTTGCACATCGAACGGTTTTTCCAAAAGAATTCATCAATTCATTTCCTGGACCAAGGTTGATTCAAGAATGAATCGCCCCATTGTTTCTATCCAGTTGTCACAAGCTTGATCTTTAGAAAAGATCTCACATGTCACCCACCAAGAGCTTGTTTGATGTTGGCTCTAGAAGGATTTCCATCTTCATCGTAAATACTTTTACATATCACTCGGATGTTCTGGCAATACCACAAGGATAATGCGTAGGACTCTCAATATATACTTACTTTCCATATTGTGTGAAACAGCAAGTCTTCATTAATTTTGTGTCCTAATGAGATATTGTGGATGATCTCTTGGCTCTAGACTTAATTGTGCACATTTGGTTTCCTATGCCTAAGACTAGAGAGAGGGTCTCCTTCTTCAATATCAACAATCTCTAAGAGAAAGTCGATAGATAATGTAGGTTCCCCGTGAGAATGAAACAAGCCCTTTTAAGAGGAACTTGAGTAGCTTGGGAAGTTTAGTGCAGTGCGTCACTGGGTCCATGACGTCTTTTCTTCAATACCAGTGTTACCTTAATAACCACCAGTAGCATATTTATTGATCCCGGTTTCTGCCCTAAGGTTGAATTATTAGAGGGCTATTTCTTTTCACCCTTTTCACATTCAATTTTTTTTCATTCTTCAACCCCTTCAGTGCTTATCGAGACTTCATAACTAGAACCTTGTTGGGTTTATTCCAAAACTAGCTCGTCTCACCGCACTCTTCCCGTATTCTCATTTTTCTCCTATTTTCATCATACCTAAGGACTTCTACACTATCTAGTGGATTGTACCTGGGTAGATCCCTCCGGCTCAGGCGGGATCGTGGGAACGAATACCTAACCTAACCATCCTTATAACACCATTCATAAAGTAAATTGGTCGGTCTTTTGTTATTGTTCTTTCCTTCTTGAAACCAATTGAAAAATCATTTGGAAAATCAATCAAGGTACTTGTGATATAATATCAAAGCATTTTGTACCTTAATTGTTTTGATCATTTAGAAATGATCCCCCTCAACATGTGCATATGATTTAGAAATTGTTTAGCACATGGAGGCAAGAGGACTTTGAAATCTTTTCTTGATCACAATTTCCGTGGAAAAGCCATTTGATTTTCTTGGTAAATTCTCCCCCTCAATATGTGCACAGGATATTTGAAATCATTTTATCACATAGAGGAAAGAGTTCTTTTGAAGTACATCCATGAACACAAAAGCCATTAAGAAACCATTAGAAAATCAATGAAGGTACTTTTATATAGAAACATAGAAATCTTTGTACCTTGAAAGTTTATTTTCTTTTAGAAATGCTCCCCCTCAATATATGCTTCGAGATTCGAAAGTGTTTAGCACATATGGGAGAGCAGCATGCACATCTGAATCAAAATGATCACCTTTTATATAATTTCATTATTAAATCACAAATTCTCCCCCGATCAAAAATATCAAATCCTTTGAGATTTTGGATCCCAAGTGATTTAATAAGGTTTAGAAAACATGGGAGAAAATGTGCCTGATTTAAAAGCTCTTGTGGTTTTGGCTAAATGCTCCTCCTCACTCATGTGCATTAAGTATTTGAAATCGTTTGGCACATGAAGGAAGGAGTGCTTTTGAAACAGTAACCCTTAACAACCGATTTGAGATTTAAATCACGATCTCTCCCCCGATCAAAAATTTCAAACCTTTTGAGATTTGTGATCTCAATTGATTTAAATCATTTAAAAGATTTTGGGGGAAGACGTGGCATGATTTAATTTTGAAATAGACTGATAAGGATCAATTTTAGACAATAAAGATTTTTAGTGTAAGGTATGATAGTTTTAAGAGATCTTTTAGTAAAATAAAACAATTTCACAATCAAACAAGAACAGAAAAAATTTCATTTTGAAAGATCTTTGGGTTTTAAAGAAAATCATACCATGACATAACATTAAATCTTTAGATCACCACTTATTTTGTACAAACGGACTTGATTGATGAAATATTGTTTGAAAATATTTTATTTTATATCACTCTCCCCCTCAATCGATGACCGTAGTCAATTATTGAGTGACTTGAGTTTTGATAAAATGAAGTCCGGTGATTTCCAAAATTAAGTCCAATTTATTTTCAAAACTAATATTTTTCCATTTTCAAAACAGTATTTTCAGAATGTTTTAAAAATGTTATCATCCACTACTTGTCCCGCATACAAAGATACGTTAGGTGGTTGAGTGCTTTGTTGTTGTTGCTCGAGGTTTGGAAGAAAACCATCTGCTGATGCAGTGAGACCTCTTACGTTGCATTTTTTCATGCCAACTCTCCATAGAAGTCAAATTAAGCTCCGTTTCTTCATTTTTCAACCCAAGATATAGTTACCTTTTCCTTTCGGCATCCAATCATCTTCAATTGTGGGATCTGGATCGGGAACATTCTTATATACCAATATATCTGCATATCTTAGTGAACACAGATAGACATATATGGTGGTCGACAACACCCAAACAGCAATCGACTAATAAAAGTCAATTCAACATATCAATCAGTTCATATAAAGCATGGGAATAATGTGTTTATCAAACTCTAATCATCTAATCCTAACAATCATATCCTAGGCACCTAGTCCTTCAACGTAGGTTAACATGTTTTACATTTAAGTATATAGGATAATTAGATAAGCTCGTTAGATGATATAGATTTGAAAACATTTTCCCCCTAAATCAATGACTTATTTTCTAAAAGGTTAAAAACGCTGAAGTCATTGATTGAGTTTTCAATTTTTACTTAAAAACTCTAACTGATTGATTTACAAGCAACTCATTTACCACCATTTTTTGAAAACAACAAATATTTTTCTGAAGAATTTTAGAAGGAAAAACATTTGTGTAGGAACAGCAGTCTTTTGGACGACATGCTTTCCTTGTTTTTGTATTAGGATAAGTGCATGAATTTATGAAAAATTGTTTTAGCACAGCACTTTCCTCTTTGAAGAGCGGGTTGCTATCAGAAATAATAGCAAGCCATGGTTTCAAGCACGGGTTACAGTCTGAAGTAACTGCAAGCCATAGTTTTAGACATGTTTAGAAAAGAAATATTTACACCTTCTGCTCGAACTTCATCTATGGTCCCGTGCCATTGTTGAATCACATTTCTAAGACCGTAGATGTTATCTATACCAGAAGACATGTCTTTGAAAAACAATATTTTTGGTATTTTCAAATTTTTGATTTTATGGGTTTTGAAGATTTTATATTTTTCTAATTTGTTTTGTTGGTTTTATATTTTTGTATTTGGTTTTGATAAATATTTGCAAAGATAGTATAGATGATATAGTTTAAGAAGATGATGATACGAGAATGTAGATAAGGATATTGAAAAAGACGTCAGAGAAGATAGAATTGCCATCTCTTAAACTTCCACCACCAAACCTCCGAGGCTCCCGAATAGATGATAGAACCCGAGCCTTTGAGAAACAGAGACTTTGGCAGCTTCCCCCCAAACCGAAAATCCTTATGTTGAGCAGGATTCAAGCTCTATTTCAAGCTTGCTTTCTTTAGCCAAAAGCACAAGGAAGTACACCATTATCATCGATCTTATTTTCCTTTAAGAATGATCTTTGTGATTCTTCGTTCGGGATTATATCATCCAAAAGAACAAAGAACGATCATCCCACACATAAATAACTCTTCTCAAATTTATTCCACTGGTTCCAGTTTGGACCACACCAAAAAGTTGTCAAGAGACCACTTTCCCCCAAGTAGATGAATTGATGCAGTCAGTCTCTTAGACTAGAGCTCACGAACCCGAATACACATATGTAGGATCATATATTTTATGTTGTTTGATGATTCGGGTGGTCTAGGTAGATGATTAAACAAGTAAGCCATTGTTTAGAGAGATGAAGAGAGTTGAGAGGGTGTTTCTTGAAAGAGAGTTTTTTAACAAATGTAAGGTTAGATTATGAGAAAAGCACCACCCCTTCCAAGGATGGAAGGGGTATTTATACTTACAAAGACTACTTCCTCCTGTCGGACGGTGGATCAGGCATACAGTGGGTAAAGACCCGTCCTTCCTCTACGGTGTTGCACTAAACTAAACTACGCTAATAACTAACTAATAAACTGATAACTAACGATATGTCTACGAGCTAACTTATGCTAGATTATATTTGGGGTGACCGACTTTTCACTATGGATTTTCTAAATCCTAACAATCTCCCCCTAAGGGAGGTCACCCCATGATTTACATTTTGAATCCTAGCATTCTATTTTGTTTCTCGCTCGAGCTCGTAGACTTTAATTCTTCACTTCCGCAATCTTTGTGCCTTAGCAGTGACTCTTCATAGTCCGATTATTATGTACTTTCAGTGGAGGTCTTTGAACTGATCCACATCGTGATGATCTTCGAGCTTTCATCGAGATCATCAGCCACATTAAATCTCTGGATCACCCTTTGTTGTGTTGCCATCATGTGATGTGACCACCGACATGCTCACACTTTCTGGATCATGACATCTTTTCATCGAAAGCGGAAGCTTTATCGCCTCATGATATTTGTAGCAGCGATCGAAACATAGTCTAAAAATATCAGAGCCGTTCTGTAGATATGCACAAGTCTTCAATTAAGTGGATGATGTGAGCATGCGGCTTTGATTGACTTCTCAATTGATCACTGCAACCGTCCAAATGTACCGCAAAACAAAAAGTTAGCAATAAAAACACAAGAAAGTGTCTTTGATCACTTTCGTTGAATTGAGGTACACGACCCACGGTTCCCCATTGATCAAGACAAGTACTCCTGTGATCGGTATAATTCCAAGAATCTCCTGACAGGGTTTCGCAGTTGTTCTAGCTGTTCTTAAACCGAACATCTCAAAGAAGACAACACGGAGGAGAGTAAACCAACGAATTGAGATTCACTGTTTGATGAAAATGATTTGAAAACAATCGTGTATTGCTTAATAGAAAGTGCTTTGCGATACAACGAAGGTTTTATGGAAAATCAATTATCAATCATAAATACCCTTTAATTTTGAAATATTAATACACAATCGATGTGTTATGGAAAAGAACTTTTAAGCACAACGACCGGTTTTTCAAAGGTATCCGTCAATCCATTTCCTGGACCAAGGTTGATTCAAGATTGAATAGCCCCATCGTTTCTATCCAGTTGTCACAAGCTTGATCTTATGAAAAGATCTCACATGTCACCCACCAAGAGCTTGTTTGATGTTGGCTCTAGAAGGATTTCCATCTTCATCGTGAATACTTTTACATATCACTCGGATGTTCTGGCAATACCACAAGGATAATGCGTAGGACTCTTAAAATATATTCTTACTTTCCACATTGTGTGAAACAGCAAGTCTTCATTAATAATGTGTCCTAATGAGATATTGTGGATGATCTATTGGCTCTAGACTCAATTGTGCACTTTGGTTTCCTATGCCGGAGACTAGGGAGAGGGTCTCCTTCTTCAATATCAACAATCTCTAAGAGAAAGTCGATAGATTATGTAGGTTCCCCGTGAGAATGAAACAAGTCCTTTTAAGAGGAACTTGAGTAGCTTGGGAAGTTTAGTGCAGTGCGTCACTGGGTACATGACGTCTTTTCTTCAATACCAGTGTTACCTTAGTAACCACCAGTAGCATATGTATTGAACCCGGTTTCTGCCCTAAGGTTGAATTATTGAGGGCTATTTCTTTTCACCCTTTTCACATTTAATACTTTTTCATTCTTCAACCCCTTCAGTGCTTACCGAGACTTCATTACTAGAACCTTTGTTGGGTTTATTCCAGTTCTAGCTCTATCTCAAAGACTCTTCCCATATGCTCATTTTTCTCCTTTTTTCATCATACCTAAGGACTTCTACACTATCTAGTGGATTGTCCCTGGGTAGATCCCTCGGGCTCTGGCGGGATCGTGGGAACAAATACCTAACCTCACCATCCTTATAACTACATGCATAAAGTAAAATGGTCGGTCTTTTGGTACAGTACATTCTTCCATAAAACCAATTGAAATATCATTTGAAAAAAATCAATCAAGGTACTTGTGATATAAAATCAAAGTATTTTGTACCTTAATTGTTTTGATCATTTAGAAATGCTCCCCCTCAACATGTGCTTATGATTTTGAAATTGTTTAGCACATGAGGCAAGAGTTCTTTGAAATGTATTCATGATCACAATTTCCGTAGAAAAATCCATTTGAATTTCTTTGGTAAATTCTCCCCCTCAATATGTGCGTTGGATATTTGAAAATCATTTTGCACATAGAGGCAAGAGGTTTTTGAAGTACTTTTCACGATTGCCAATAGAAACCATTAGAAAATCAATCAGGTACTTTATGTTGAAACATAGAAATCATTGTACCTTGAAATTTTGTTTTCTTTTTGAAAGGCTCCCCCACAATATGTGCTTCGAGATTCGAAAGCGCGCACATAGAGAGCAAATATACATTTGAATCAAATCGATATCCTTTTATCAAATTTCATTATTAAATCACAAATTCTCCCCCGATCAAAAATATCAAACCCTTTGAGATTTTGGATCCCAAGTGATTTAATAATGTTTAGAAAACATGGGAGAATATGTGGCCTGTTTTAAATACTCATCTTGTTTTAGGATAAATGCTCCTCCTCAATCATGTGAATCATATATTGAAATCATTTGGCACATGGAGGCAGGAGTGCCTTTAAAGGACTAAAACAGATTTGAGATTTAAATCAAGATCTCTCCCCCGATCAAAAATTTCAAGCCAATTGAGATTTGTGATCCCAATTGATTTAAATCATTTATAAAAGTTTGGGGAAAGACGTGGCAAGATTTAATTTTGAAAAATGACTGATAAGGAACAGTTTTTCGACATTAAAGATTGTTAGTGCCAGGTATGATAGTTTTAATAGATCTTTAGGTAAAATAAAACAATTTCATAATCAAACAGGAACAGAAAAAATTTCATTTTGTAAGATTTTTGAATTTTAAAGAAAATCATACCCTGACATAACATTAAATCTTTAGATCACCACTTTGTTTCGTACAAATCGGAACTTTTTATAAAGAAATATTGTTTGAAAATATTTATTTTAAATCACTCTCCCCCTCAATCGATGACCTTATTCGATTATTGACTGACTTAAGTTTTGATAAAATGAAGTCCGGTGATTTTCAAAATTAAGTCCAATTTATTTTCAAAACCAATATTTTCCATTTTCAAAACAATATTTTCAAAATTGTTTAAAAATGGTATCATCACAATTATCCTGCACAAAGATACGTTAGGTGGTGTAGAGGCTGCTTATGTTGTTGTTGTTGTGGGGATTGTAAGAAAAACCGTCTGCTGATGCAGTGAGACCTCTGACGTTGCATTTTTTCATGCCAACTCTCCATCGAGGTCAAATTAAGCTTCGTTTCACAAGTGACAGAAAACCATCACTGATGCAAAGAGAGACCTCTTACGTTGCATTTTTCATGCCAACTCACCATAAAGGTCAAATTAAGCTTCGTTTCTTCATTTGTCAACCCAAGATATAGTTACCCTTTCCTTTCGGCATCCAATCATCTTCAATTGTAGGATCCGGATCGGGAACATTCTTATATACCAATATACCTGCATACGTTAGTGTACACACATACAGATATATGGTGGTCGACATCACCCAAACAACAATCGACTAATAAAAGTCAATTCAACATATCAATCAGATCATGTAAAGCATGGGAATAATGTGTTTATCAAACACTAATCATCTAATCCTAACAATCATATCCTAAACCTAGTCCTTCAAAAGAGGTTAACATGTTTTACATTTAAGTATATAGGATAATTAGATAAGTTCGTTAGATGATATAAATTTGAAAACATTCTCCCCCTCAATCAATGACTCATTTTTGAAAAGTTTAAAAGCTCTGAAGTCATTGATTGAGTTTTCAAATTTTACGAAAACTCTGATTCTGAAGGATTTTCAAGCAACTCATTTTCCACCATTTAGAAAACAACAAATATTTTTCTGAAAAATTTTAGACGGAAAAACATTTGTGTAGGAACAGCAGTCCTTCGACATACTTTCCTCATATTGTTTTAGGATAAGTGCACGATATTTTTGAAAGATGGTTTAGCGTAGCACTTTCCTTTCTGGAAGAGCGGGTTGCTATCTGAAATAATAGCAAACCATTGTTTAAGCACGGGTTACAGTCTAAAATAACTGCAAGCCATAGTTTGTGACATGTTTTGAAAAGAAATATTTACACCTTCTTCTCAAACTTCATCTATGGTCCCGTGCCATTATTGAATGACATTTCTAAGACCGTAGATGTTATCGATACCAGAAGACATGTCTTGAGAAAACATATTTTTGGTATTTTTCAAATTTTCTGATTTTTATGGGTTTTTGTTGGTTTTATAATTTTCTATTTTCTTTTTGTTGGTTTTATATTTTTGTATTTTTCTTTTTGATAAATATTTACAAAGATAGAGAAGATGATATAGTTTAAGAAGATGATGATACGAGTACCGAGATAAAGATATCGAACAGCCCCGTTGTAGAAGATAGAAATCTTCATCTCTTAAACATCCACCACCAAAGCTTCCGAGGCTCTTGAAAATAAGACATTGAGCCTTTAAGAATGCGAGACTTTGGCAGCTTCCCCCCAAACCGAAAATCCTTTAGCTGAGCAGATTCGAAGCTCTTTTTCAAGCTTGCCATAGCCAGATGCACAAAGAAGCACACCGTTATCATCGAGTTTGCTGCTCCTTTTAAGAAAGATCGTCGATTCTCCATCCGGGGTTATATCATCAACAAGAACAGCAACGTATCATCCCACTCATAAATAATCTTCTCAAATTTCATAACCATTGAAGTCTGAAGCGATGCATCCCCAAAAGGTGTCAAGAGACCACTTCCCCAAGTAGATGAATTGATGCAGTTAGTCTTTGACTAGAGCTCAACCCGAATACACATATACCCACTAGAGAAACTTATACCATCAAGTAGCGATTAAGTCCGATAGCCAAAGAATAACCCCGATGTATACTTTTCTCTCCCCGTGATAGTGTATGAAGCTCAAGAACCCAAGTACCCAATGCCCAAAGAGAGAATAACCGATAACATTGAGAAGGGCAGAGTCACTGATTATCTCTGCGGATGACTATCTATGCGGATGTCAACTCCGGAATAAGTGATTATATCTCTGAATCACTGATTAAGCACTCAAGTGAAAATGACCGCCCCCCCAATGTACACAATTCTTTCTCCTCGATGATTGCATAACATCGAAATCATCACACACTTGTGTACCTCTTTATCTTCTAAACTTTCTCTACATCACTCCCCCACGAGTTGGAATAATAACACTAAAAGCCTTGATGAGTAAAACCTTGAGTTTCTCTCTGGTCATGACATTTGTCTTCCCAGGATATCTTCAATCACTTAGAAGAGTTAAGTTCATCAAATTTACTCGCTTTGGTTAGATGTGAGTCTCCTCCCCTTGCTGGTTTTGATACTTAAATCACTAACACATTATAAATCCCAAATACTTGAAATCGGATGAGAAGATCGTCATGAAGTCTTTGTAGAATTAAGTTTCAAATTAAGAACGTGAGCAAGTCTAATTAAGACAAATGGAGTCATATCACTTCCACTAGTGCTTCCTAAACTCCATTAACTTGTATGATGAATGTTTGGATTAAGAAGAAGTCTTTAGATCGTTAAATGCAACTCGTCTTTAGTCTTCTATCATGTAGCGTAAAATGTAGAACCGACCAGACTCGACCTTCTTCAAGATTGTCCGTTTGGGAAATAGAGTGTTAACATCTTCATCTCACCAAATGCGTTCCAATTAACTTGTATGTAGCAAATCTCCTTAACTAAGATCCCTCCCAATCAAACAAGAACAGAAAGATGTTCATCAAAGAAATTAGCCCAGTAACTAGAAGCACTTTGTCAATAATCACAATCAACCCATGTGAAGATGTCAACCAACGGCTCTTAGAAGAAAACTCCATGTGAAGATGACCCGATAAGAAGAAGATCGGTTCTTTCATGAGTTTGGAACTGTTTGACCATTTATTCTAAGATATCAATCAACCATGCAATAAATTCACACTTCTTCTCCCCTTCAAGAATTGCATACGAAAATGCCATTCTTGATAGAATAAGTGAACATCATCCAGATGTATTCTTTTCACACTTCTCCCCCCAAAGGTTGCATATGATGTCGCCATCGTCATTATAATTGAGCAAGTGGAATAAGAGAACAATAAACAGTAGTCCGTTCACTTGATGACCGGTTACATGGAAAGCATGAAGCATGTTGATGAGAATGGTCATAAATTGAGAAGATTTCTTCTTCGTAAGATAAAGCGAATCGTTTATTAATTTTTCTTTTCTTTAGAGTACGAGGCTTGAACTGTTGTGTTCAAACGTCATAATCTTTCTCTTTTCAACTACTCTTGGCAAACTTGTAATCAATCCCATTATCATTCAAGAGGCTTTTGTCGACAAATGATGTGAGAGAAAGCCATGATGAATTTGACCTCGGTAAACTAACGCCTAACTCGTGACTTAAACTTGCACATATGTAACAAAGAGCGGTGCCGATTTCCATTAGAATCTCTAAGTACTCTCTAAGTACTCTATACTCTTCAACCAACCAACCATCAAGTATAAGACGCATATCACCTCGAAAATCCACAATTGAATGTGACACCGAGCACTACAACGTAACTCCTTAAAGTGATAGTTATTTTGTGGTGGTACGGGCCCAATTCCCCCAAGTGGTAAAAGAAAAGGAAAAAGTCACCCAACAATAACTAGATTTCCAAGTCGTCGTTTTCTGATAATAAGGTCGAACAAGGATCTTGAAGAATCTTCATCCAACCATCCCCGATACCTTCAGATACTAAGTACACTCGCCCGTGATATTTCACTTCAATCTCAAATAAATAATAGTGAATTAACCCCGTTGTCACATCTTCTAGTTAAAAGCTCAAATCTAGCCTCCTTTGACGTTTTAAGTGAACTTATGATAATGGTTTTTATCCCGGCCATGGTTAAAAGCACATAACCCCGTAAAACCATGTAATAACCAACCTGCCATGAAGACAAATCAAACAAACACCCAATTCATGAAGTACACCCTTTTATCCCTTCTTTGAAGCAAACCGTATCGCATCAACAAGATCGATAAGATCCGAAATACACTTTCCTTTCTCCAGGATGGTTCCATCATTACGGGATTTTACAATTCTATGGTTTAAACCGAGAAATAGTTTCTTTTACGAGATTTTACAAAACAAATAATAAACCGTAAGATAGATCCGGAAATGCACTTTACTATTACCATGATGTTTCCATTGTCACGGGATTTTACAAGTCTATGATTTAAACCGAGAAATAGATTCTTTCGCGGGATTTTACAAAATCAAGAAAAAACCGTACACAATGTAAGCTTGAATATGTTATGACAAATTTGGTTTCGATGAATATCTCTTTGGGGAACATGCAAACGATTCATCACCGGTTCATTCATCATCATCACAAACTCTTCAACAATTCTTAACCCATGTGTAGAAAACTTCACAAACCATACTAAGTAGAGTAGTATACACTACTTTCCCTTGGAAGTTGACCGTATAACATCAAAGTACACTTTTCCCCATGACGTTTCGAACTTTCGAATCATCATTAACGTTTACACCCATCTGCACAAAAAGTTCTTGTCATAAGCAACCATCTTGAAAAGTCATGACCGATTGCCAAGATTCTTGAAGGATTTTGCCGAGACGTGAAGTATCATTATTAATCATGGAATCAATTGTCGATCACATCTCACCCATTCAACCCTTTGGTAAACACATCATCCACATATTCTGTCGGCTATTGATGTGTCTGCTTGGTGAAGTAAACCCGATATACCAAATTTGATCATGAAGTAGAATTCCCCAGATTTGTTACTTAAACTTGTACTAATCCTCGTGAAAAAGAAACGGTGTACCCAATGTACAAAACCTCTTGACATACCCTCAACTGCGTGAGACAACCAAGTGATAGTTACATTGTGGGTTGAGCGAGAAAGAATCACAAAAGTAACTAAATAGCCAAGTCTTTATCACACTCAGTAAATGCCCAAACAAGTCATCTTCGCGGAAGGGTAGAAAGAAAGAAGACGAAATAAGTAAACATGCCCGGAAAAACCTCACTTCAAAGTCAAATAAGAAATATCGTACAAACAACCCCGTAGTCAACATTGCTCAATAAACACTTCAAACTGTGACAAAATGCCCTTCGTGAAAATGTATAAACCAACGAATCAAATCGCATAGCCCAACAAATTTCAGCATCAACCCAAATCTCATCATCATCTCGCAATATGCACGTCTCAAATCAAATCTCATAACACATCTCATTTAACAAAACTCGTCAATTCGCAAGCCTTATCATCAAACCGTATTAGCTCAGTCCAATCATCCGATCCAAAATAATCCATTAAGCCTAGTTCAATCCGAATCCTATTCAAATCCAGCCCATCAGTAATATTTTGGATTCTCAATCAAAGTCCAACATCCAATTCTATGAAACAATTCCTCATTCGGATACAAATTCAGTCCATGATCAGGTTCATACCCAAATATATATGGCCCACTTGTAACATCATCCAGCCCATTCCATGAGGAATTCTACACGTGAGCTACAACTAGCCCCAAAAAAAACAATGCACGGCCCAATGTAAAACAACTTTGATATCAGCCCATATGAATGCATTAATACACCATCCAAACCCATCCACTCTCCAACCCTAATAATCGGATATATAATCAAACCAATCTCACTCTTGCCCAAAAAATTCCCTCACAAACCCTAATCTCTCACTAAATAATCCGCCTCCCTCCTTCCAGACAAAACGCACCCAATAATTTTATCCAACTCAGATCAGGGTACGGCTCCATCTATGCTCCATATTTATCGTGATTTTCATCATGACCTCGCCACAGGGATGGCTCGAGGGATTATAGACCAACCAATCAAGTCGAATGGTAAGATATAATTAACGTTTTGATTTTTGCTTTTGATTATTTATGAGACTTGAACGAATTAAGTTACTAAAGATAACATAATTGTTATTTTTAGTGCTTGAAGATTCGGATAAATGATTGGAGTGAACTCCACATTCGATCTATGATGCAATTAATCATGTGAATGACCATTAAGTCATGATGAACTTATGGGTAACACGAGATACATACGCTGAGATTGTTGACTTATATTTTAATTGTTTGGTCTCGAATCAGTGATGACATGTTTGAAAGGATTAAACCCATGTGGTCTTGAATAATCATGATGAAACCTCACACGGTCTGAGTTTCAATTAGTCCTTATCATTAAGAGTCTTGATCGGAAGGAACAATGATGTGGTTTGTGTGACTTTACCCATAATGGTAATGATGTATGACTATACACGAATAATCTGAGATTCCTTAGGTTATAAAACCTTTTACTTAGCGTTACTTTAATGAATTAATGGAATGATGACATGAGATCAATGATGGGTTTAAGTTCAACCAAAAAATCTTTTAAAGATTTAGAAGATGTTGAACACATACTGAGATCTTGATGGTGTGAGTTTGATGTAGGTTTAAATGATGAGTTGATTCTTGATGTATGGTTTTATCTTTCATTCGAGTCTTGTTGCATGAGTCTTGATGATGGATTAAGATAGTGATACTTTTGAATCTTGATGTATGTTTTTGGTCTTGAATGATGTATGTCGAGTCTTGAACAGGTTCAGGTTATGTTCGAGTCATGTATGTTGGATAAATTCAAGGTCAATTAGCTATCAAACCGCATCACCTTCTTTCAGTACAAACCTCATTCATGAGTCAAAACTCATGAATAACACAACTCGCATACATTCTTGTTGACACAACTCGCATACTGACATTAGTGAACAACTCGCAGTTGACTAAATAGTCAACCCGCATCTTTTCTGCTAGTACCCAACTCGCTTCCTGGTTCACTGAATCTGGACATGATATGACAAGTAGCATTGACAACTCGCATTTGGACATTATGACACCAACTCGCATCCAAGAATACATTGAGGTAGGACAGTCAACACTGTCAACTCGCTTTGATGAAAAAAAATAGTCAACTCGCATTTAGATTTTGTGACAATCCGCATACTTAGACTCGATGAATCTGGACCAAACTTGAATGACTACTCGCATCTAAGAAAGTAACCACAACTCGCATATATGAAAAACGTCACCATTCTTAAAAAAACACATCGAACAACAAGCATTTAAAACCAGATTTATCAATGTAGCACCAGCAGATTCACAACAAAATAGCTTTTAACAACTTCAAGATGCCAACTGTTTTTAAAACATACACAACCATCAGATTCCAACTTAAAATCTGCTTAAAACATTTTGTTCACCAACGTCACTAGCTTAAACATGTTCAAACAGAAACAGAAACTATTTGTATAAAACATCAACTATTCAAAACTATGACCATCATAAAACAAGTTTAAGCATAACGAGAAACGACCAACCAACAACAAAACCATGTTATCACAACACATATGACACAAACCGTATTTAAGAAACACATTCAAGACCGTACGAATCATCAAGAACAACACAACCTTGGCTCTGGTACCAATTGTAGGATCGTATATTTTATGTTGTTTGATGATTCGGGTGGTATAGGTAGATGATTAAACAAGTAAGCCATTGTTTAGAGAGATGAAGAGAGTTGAGAGGGTGTTTCTTGAAAGAGAGTTGTTTAACAAATGTAAGGTTAGATTATGAGAAAAGCACCACCCCTTCCAAGGATGGAAGGGGTATTTATACTTACAAAGACTACGTCCTCCTGTCGGACTGTGGATCAGGCATATAGTGGGTAAAAACCCATCCTTCCTTCACAGTGTTGCACTAAACTAAACTACGCTAATAACTAACTAATAAACTGATAACTAACGATATGTCTACGAGCTAACTTATGCTAGATTGTATTTGGGGTTACCGAATCTTCACTATGGATTTTCTAAATCCTAACAACATATACCCGAAGACAGAGAAACTTATACTATCGAAGTAGCAGATTAAGTCCGATAGCCAAAGAATAACCCCGATGTATACTTTTCACTCCCCTGATGATAGTGTATGAAGCTCAAGAACCCCAAGGCACCAATGCCCAAAGAGAGAATAACCGATAACATTGAAGGCAGGGCAATCACGATTATCTCAAGGATGACTATCTCTGTGGATGTCAACTCCGGAATAAGTTATTATATCTCTGAATCATTGATTAAGCACTCAAGTGAAATAGCTGAGCGCCCCCAATGTACACAATCTCTCTCCCTTGATGATTGCGATATCATCGAAATCATCACACACTTGTGTACCTATTTTATCTTCAGAAACTAACTCTTCCATCTCTTCCCCCACATAGTTGGAATAAGAACACTAAACGCCATAAGTCAAACCTTGAGTTTCTCTGCGATAATGACATTTGTCTTCCCGGGATTTCTTCAATCACTTAGAAGTATTAAGTTCATCAAGTTTACTCGCGTTTAGATATGTGTCTCCTTCCCCTTTGCTGGTTTTGATACTTTAGAATCAGCAACACGCTATAAGCCCATGTACTAGAAATCTTTTGAGAAGAACACTTTTAATCTTTGTGAGAATCAACTTGCTCAAGAATATGAGCAAGTCTAATTGGGGATTAAATCAACTTTCTTTTCACTCTCCCCTATTAGTGCTCTCCTAAACGACAATCTATTTGATAAATGCCTGATTAATAAGAAGTCTTTGGATAATCAAATGCAACTCGTCTTTAGTCTTCTAACATGTAGCAGAAAATGTAGAACCGACTGTAGACTCGACCTTCTTCAAGATTGTCCAATTGGGGAATAGAAAGTCAACATCTTCAACTCACCAAATGCATTCCCGTTAACTTGAAAATAGCAAATCCCCTTAACTCAAATCCCTCCCAATCAAACAAGAACAGAAAGATGTTCATTAAGGAAATCAGCCCCACAACTGGAAGCACTTTGTCATTGATAAAATCAACCCGTGTGAAGATGTCAACCAACGGCTCTTAGAAGAAACTCCATGTAGAAATGACCCAATAAGAAGAAGCTCGGTTCTTACATGAGTTTGGAGCCGTTTGACCATTTATTCTCTAATATCAATCAACATGCAGTAGTTTCACACTTCTTCTCCCCCTCAAGAATTGCATACGGAGATGCCATTCTTGATTAAACAAGTGATTATCATCTGAATGTATTCTATTCTCACTTCTCCCCCGCAAAATTAGCACATGATGTCGCTATCGTCATTATAGTTAAGCAAGTGGAATAAGAAAACAATCAACAGTAGTTCGGTTCACTTGATGATTGATAGCGCATGGAAAAGGCATGAAGCATGTTGATGAGAATGGTCATAATAAGAAGATTTCTCTTCTTCCGAAGATAATGCGCACTAAAGCATACACATTTCTTTTCTTTGAGGAACGAGGCTTGAACTGTTGTGTTCAAACGTCATAATCTCTCTCTTTTCATCATCTCTTGGTAAAACTTGTAATCACCCCATTATCATTCAGTAGGCTCTTTGTTGCAGCTACTTGATAGAGAAAACCCAATATAATGAATTTGACATCAAGTAAACTAACCCAACTCGTGACTTAAACTCCTGCACATATGTAACAAAGAGCGTGTGTCGACTTCATTCCATTGAATCTCTAAGTTCTCTATACTCTTCATCCAACCAACCATCAAGTATAAGACGTACATCACCTCTTGAAAATCCACAATTGAATGTGACACTGAGCACTACAACGTAACTCCTTAAAGTGATAGTTATTTTGTGGTGGTACAAGCTTGATTCCCCCAAGTGGTAAAAGAAAAGGAAAAAGTCACCCAACAATAACTAGATTTCCAAGTCTTTGTTTTTGATAATAAGCTCGAACAAGGATCTTGAAGAATCTTCATCCAACCATCCCCGATACCTTCAGATACTAAGTACACCCACCCGTGATATTTCACTTCAACCTCAAATAAATAATACTGAATTAACGTCGTTGTCACATCTTCTGGTTAAAAGTTAAAATCTAGCCTCCATTGACGTTTTAAGTGAACTATGATAATGGTTTCATCCTGAACATGTTTAAACACATATTACCCCATAAAACCAAGTAATTACCAAACTGCCATGAGGACAATCAGAACAAACACCCAATTCATGAAGTACACCCTTTTATCCCTTTTTCGAAATAGAAACCGTAGCACCAGCATCAAATAAGATCCCGACATACACTTTCCTTTATCTAGGATGGTTCCATCATTACGGGATTTTACAATTCTATGGTTTAAACCGAGAAATAGTTTCTTTCGCGGGATTTTACAAAACCAAGAATAAACCATAAAATAGATCCGGAAATGCACTTTAAAATTACCAGGATGTTTCCATTGTCAGGGGATTTTACAAGTCTATGATTTAAACCGAGAAATAGATTCTTTCGCGGGATTTTACAAAATCAAGACAAAACCGTAAACAATGTCAGCTAGGATGGTTTATGACGACTTTGGTTTCGGTGAATATCAGTTTTAGGGGAACATGCAGTGGTTCATCAATGGTTCATTCATCATCTTCAACACTATCATCAACAATTCTTTACCCATATGTAGACAACTTCACAAACCATACTAAGTCAAGTAGTATATAGTACTTTCCCCTGAGTAGTATATCACGAACCCAAGTAGTATATAGTACTTTCCCCTGAGGTTGACCGTAACACACCAAAGTACACGTTTCTCCCCCATGATGGTTTCGAACTTTCAAAAGCATCATAACATGTACGACCATTAGCACGAGAAGTTCTTGTCATAAGCAAACATCTTGAAAAGTCATGACTGACGCTGAAGATTCTTGAAAGATTTTGCTTAGACTGTGAAGTGTCATTGACATTTTGTAGCGAAGAATATTCCATGAGAATTGCTGATCACATCACAACCATTCAACCCTTTGATAAAAAATCATTCACGAATTCTGTCGACAATTGCTGAGACCATTTGGTGAAGTAAATCCGATATACCAAACTTGAACATGAAGAAGAATTCCCCCGATTTGTTACTTAATCTTGCACTAATCCTTGTGAAGAAGAAACGGTGTACCCAATGTACAAAACCTCTTGACGTATCCTCAACTGCGTGAGACACCGAAGTGAAAGTTACGTTGTGGGTTAAGCAAGAAAGAATCACAACCTTAACTAAATAGCCACGTCTTTATCACATTCAATAAATGCCCAAACAAGTCATCTTCGCGGAAGGGTAGAAAGAAAGAAGACGAAATAAGTAAACACGCCCGGAAAAACTTCACTTCAAACCCAAATAAGAAATATCGTCCAAACAACCCCGCAGTCAACTTTGTTCAAATAAATAATTTCAAGCCGTAACGAAATATTATCCATGAATATGTGTATAAACCAACGAATGTCAACATCACACCAAATTTCATCATCAAAACTCATAATCACAAATCTCATCGTCAAAATTCTTCATCAAGTCTCATTTAATCCAAATTTCACAAAATTAAAATCTGGAGAAGCCCATACGATACAATCATGTGTGCGGCCCAAACTTGGTTACTTGTAACAATTGAGGCCCGGTTCATGAAATTCAATCCAATCATCTAAGTCCAACGTCCAAATTCAATTATACAAGTGAACCAATTCATGCTAGAGCAATTTTGTATAAACGCCCGGTTTCCAACATCCAAATTTCATGCCTGGTCAGAAAATGATTTAAATTTCACACAAAGCATATAATAACCACAACTCAAATCCAGTAATCAAATATAACACCTGGTCCATCATATCCGAATCTCAAAAATACATGAACACAATATCCCCACCCTTGTCACACTCAAATAATACACCAACAAAGTTAGGCTAAATAATTCTTGCCATCATGAAGACGTGTATAAAAAATGCCTCGGGAAAATTTCGAAATGAAACAATTACATTAGCACTTTATACTCAGCCCATTCAGCCCATTCCATATTAGAAGCACGCTCGGCCCATTTCCATCATTTGATCCGTTAACAAACACATACCCTAATTTCACGTGTATTATAAAAGAAACTAACTACTCATACTTTACCCTAAAAGTACTCTCACCAAACCCTAACCAAAATTTTTCCGCCCCCATCAAACTTTCTCTCAAAGACCAGTAGACTAAATCTCGTGAACACACCACAGGGATGGCTCGAGTTGAATCATAAACGTCACAGGGATGGCTCGAAGATTATGTGACCAATCCGAAGACATAAGGTAGGTTATCGATTTCGAACTATTTTGCTTTAGTAATGTACTCACACGAATAAATGAAAATGAGTTAACATGTTTGTTAAAATAATTTCATATATCGCACAACCAAATGAAGTATCAATCTTCGAAAATAGATCAAGAATGATCTAATACTTTCGGTTTTCAGTTATGTTTTCAATAAAACATTTAACAAATCTATCTATGAGGTGAAATCTTTTTCGTGTTCTAGATCATTACGGTCTTGAAGTGGGTGTGACACATGAAATAGATTACTGAGATTGAAGGATATTTTATTTTTCATTTTGAAAGTTTGAAAGTTATGAGTCTTGAACTTAGGGATCAGTGAAGAGGATGGTTCAATGAAAGATAAGTCTTTTAATGATAGAGCATGAACCATTTCTGAGATCAATTATTGTTTTGCCTTTGACTTGTCTTTCATTTATTTAACGAATCAAATCACAAGAAATAACATGGTTGTTATATTCGTTGACTTTTGGCTTGAATATTGACAAAAAAAACCCTTTAGATCAATGATGTAGTCCTTTGTGGTGATATGGATATGAGAAATCTGAGATCTTGAGTCATTATTAATGCATTCGAGTCATATGGGATCTGTGATGTTATTTCGTGTGTTTAGACCCAAGATGGTCTTGATAATACCATAGTATACCACGAAATTGAAACTGAGATCTTGAGTTGGTTGTTAGTATGAGTCTTGTTTAAGATGTAGATGATAATGATAACGATTGATGATAGTGATAGTGTTACCAGTATACACAAATCGCATGTGAGCCAATGCGTCAAAACGCATTGGTTAAATGACAACTCGCATATCATTTTTAACACAACTCGCATCCAGTTTTTGTCACAAATCGCATACTTTTTGCAACTTAGACAACTCGCATGACACTACAAGTCGCTTTTGACTTTTTGACTCAAAAGTCAAACAGCCTCAACTCGCTTATGACCAATAAATTTGACAACTCGCATCCCAGATATTGAATCTGGAAGGATTAGCAGACAATTGTCAACTCGCTTAGTGAAATACAGTCAACTCACATAGATGAAAATAACCACAACTCGCAGCTTAGAACAGTGACACGAGCAGATTCATCACTTGAAGACCAAAAACTGTTTTATCAACACTTTAAAACCAGACTTAAATCTGCTTTTTTTTTTAAAAACATCGTGTATAACCAGTTAAGTTAAAACCGGTATACAACATTAACAAATTCAGCACAACATAAGCAGATTCATCAAAGAGCATGACCATGACACAACAGGTTTCCAAAGCAGAACCATAACATATGCAAGAAAACCATACAAACCGCATCAAAACAAGTGTAAAACCATACGAATCATCAAGGAACAACACAACCTAGGCTCTAATACCAATTTTTAGGATCGAATATTTATGTTGTTTGATGATTCGGGTGGTCTAGGATTATGATGATACAAGAAAGCCATTTTAGATAGATGAAGAGAGTAGAGAGGATGTTCTTGAAAGAGAGTTGTAAAACAACAAATGCAAGGTTAGATTCCAAGAAGCAACACCCTTCCCTTAGTGGGAAGGGTATTTATAGTTACAAACTAATACGTCCTCATGTCGACCGTGGATCGCATACAAATGGGTAAAGACCCGTCCCTTCCTCCACCTGTTGCACTAAACTAAACTACGCTAATAACTAACTAATAAACTAACAAATAACGTAACTATCGATATGTCTACGAGCTAACTTATGCTAGATAAGATTTGGGGTGACCGATACTTCACTATGGAATTTCTAATTCCTAACACGGAACCATGATGTAAGTATACTTTTTCTATAAATTGCAATTTATGAATTTTACGTCATCTTTGGTTTTGTGTTTTTAGGTATCTAGAGAAATGTTCGAACATGAAGCCGGAACTTCATTTGCAGGTATTCAGAGATGTGGTGCTAGAATTAAAGTGGTTGCAGGTCTTCAGTTGGAGGTTTTTAGGTATCTACACGATTTTGGGTTTTGATTGCTCAATAATTCATGTTATTTATAACCCGAAGGCAAATTCTCATAAACTAAATAAGCTTATAAGGTTTACAAAAACTAAATAAGCTTATATAAAACAGACCGTATGTTATGAAAGCGTAGGTTTTATATAAGCTTATTTAGTTTTTTGTAAACCTGATATCAAGACGATCCCAGTGTTAACAATTTTAATGGCTCTGTTTTGGATTTTTGTTTGTATTTCGTTATCACTGGCATGTTGATAATCGTAGTTTTTCAAAAAAAGGTTTCCGAAAATATTTTATACAGTTAGGGTTTTTCTATGTTTGTATTTCGTTTCACTGGCATGTTGATAATCGTAGTTTTTCAAAAAAAGGTTCCCGAAAATGTTTTATACAGTTAGGGTTTTTTTATATAAGTACTTCCCAGACACTCTTTTTATGTTACCATCTGTTAACATACTATTTCCTATATGCCTTATTTATAATAAGCAGGGGGTGTTTGTTTAACCTTATTTATTTTGGCTTAAGCGTCGGCTTATCTTCAGATTTATCTACTTATCAAGGCATTTTATATAGGTGTCATGAACCATGGCGAAACAGGGCCAGCTATTTGGTGCGTTTGGATGCTCAAATGGGGCCTAGAACGTGTGGGTTTAGGGGATGAAATGGGTAGGTTTGGAGGCTGAAATGGGTGACCTTCGGGGCTCAAATGGGTGTGGGTTTGTAGGCTAAAATGAGTGGGTTTGGGGGCTAAAATTGGAGTGTTTAAGTGCTACACCGGGTGCTGAAAAGGATGGCCTTGGGTACTGGAATCGGGGCTGAAGTGGGTGCATTTGGATGCCGAATTGGTACTGAAATGGGTGCCTTTCAATGAGGAGGGGGCTGTAATAGGTGGTTTGCGTAAGAGAAACAAGGTGCTAGCAGACTCCTTTTGTGCAACGGTTTGGGAAGTAATGGGGTGAGTTCAAGGTCAGTCGTATTTTGCATCTTTTTTTTCATATACGTTATATTTGGTTTGTTGCATATTAATGTAATTGATTTTTATAACTTAAAATTGGTACGTTTTATGAATTGCGTTGATGCGGATGATTGCTCGGCATCGTCTACTCATCAAAAACTGATATTTGAGAAGCAACGTTTAACAAAGCGGGTTTTAGATATTGGAGGACATTGTAAGGTTTATGACCCATTTTTTGTATCTGAGAGTGGGCCTGCTGATAATTGTCTAAACATCGTTATGGAAACCGAGCACGTAAGATTAGTCGGTGTTCACGTAGAAAGTTAAGAACGTTCGGGTGGTTCTTTATTGATTGACACTGCAGCTGTTGAAATTGGTGGTGCAAGCAGTGGTATAAAAGGTAAAAATAAGTGGTGTTTTCCATCAAGACATGAGAAACCTATTTGTTACACTTTTAAGACTCCATAGTAGTATCAGAAACCAAAATTATGTTGCATTTAATGCCAATGACCTGGAGCTTAATGGACATGGGTAAGTTAACAGGCTTCTTCTTTGAGTTATAAGCTGGTTTTTGATTAGCATATGATGTTAGTATTAATCTAATATCGGTTCAGTGATTTGTGTAGGGTGTGACAAAAAGTACTAGCCCAGAATTTGTTCTATTAGACGCTGAAGATTTTGGACCCACCACTGAAAAAGATGGTAATATTAAATTGGTTAAGGAATTTGTGGATCCTAACGCAAGGACCGATCAAAAAGACATTGAGAATCCGCTACTCTTAAATGGTTTTAAGACCAACTTTACAGTCGGTGAGTTAACGATTAGCATATGAAGCCTCATTTGTTAAAAGTTATAACATTATTCTAAAATAACTTATTTTTTATGGAAAGACTCTAGATATAATGATTGCTAATAATGAACCAGAGTTAGAGGCTATATATCCTGCTATAGATGAGAGTCCCATTCACATTAGGTAGGTAATAAAATATCGAAACCGGATAATTTATGAATGACAACATGATTTACTTTTTCGAGTTTGTTAATGAATAGTTACTGGAAAATGTTGATTCTAAATTTGAAGTTCATTATTGTGTCTTGGTTTCAGACTGACCGTGCAAATGCAATCACAATAATGTAAAAGAATGTGAGAAAAACCAAAGCAACACACGTTAAGATTAACAGATGTGATTTTACAATATACTATTGTTTTTAGGAGTGTAGGTGTTAAGATCGCTCTTATGGTTGAAATAGTGAATCAGGAGGTCTAGGAAGATAGAAGAACATCGTCATTGTGTTAGAGAGAGAAAGTATAGAGAGAAGGGAGAGAACTATGTGTGTTTTATTAATGAAAGATGAAAATTACACTAAGAGTCTCACCCTCCTAGGAAAGTCTAGGAGGGTATTTATACTTAAACACATACAACTATGGCAAATTGACATAACAAGCCTATGTGTTTAAGCTAACAAAGATAGAAAATGTAATTCCGTCAATGTCGTTCCATTTACGAGTTAGGAGCGATTCCAACAATCTTCCCCCAATGGGACGACATAAGGGATTACTTACAACATTTACTACAAATATAGAGAACAAATAAAGAAAGGTCTTCATAAGCTCTTCAAGTGCTGAGGATGATGAAAGTTTACGCTCTTTGTCTTCTTCTTGTACCTCGACTTAAGAACCGTTTTCTTCATTTGTAGGCAAATGATGTAATATGCATGAATTGGATTAACTTCCCCCAAATCATGCTGCATGTCTTTAGCAGCTTCTCCGTACACTTCTTTTTGGCGAAGTTTCTTAGTCAACTTCCCCAAACCGACAACCGCCTTCAGAGATTGAAACTTTGATGTAGTAGACATTTCTTTTAACTTTTGAAGTTTTCAGTACGCAGTGGAATTTGTAGATGAGCAGTAAACCACATAAGGTAAATATGACTTATTGCGGAAAATCCGTTCGGTGGTAACTTGCAAGAAATCAACAAGATCTTCTTACGTATGTAGATGCTTCACACCAAACAAACCACGAAAGATGAAATGAAACGACTTCCCCCTGAATGTTGCGGTCTATCGGAATAATAATCACTTGTGAATATGCAGTTACTCGATAAAATGACCGTGTGTGAGGCATCATAACATCCTATTTAGGTAACTTCACACACGATAACTCGGTGAAAGTGAGACGATAATACCAAAGTAAGAAATTTGAACCACATATCGTCTCATTTCTTCCTCCTAATTGAAGAAATTCATGAAGGGAAACGGGTTTTCGAAAAAAAATCCAAAAACATCAAGGAAGCAAACACCACCTACACTCTCTTCCCCCCAATGTTTTCAATGAACCAGAATCATACACCACGTATGTTGATGATGAATTGGAGACAGTGAAACCATGTATGTTTAATTAATCGAACAAGTGTGAAGTACCATAAATATCTCGTGAGAATCAACTGCTGATAAAACTTCTCTACTCATGTATACTCTTCTCAACTAACTCTTTACGGACCCCATTATCATTCTGACGGCTTTTTGTAGTGACTACTGATGGAGAAAACCCAATATGACGAACTTGAGACTGAAGTAAAATAACCCGAACTTGTGACTTAAACTTGCACTATTGTCAGACTAAGAACCCTTTTTCTTATGGCAATCTAAAAAGGGTTAACTTAAAGTTTCTCAAATTATCCACACCTTAGTGTTACACTTGAGTACAACAACGTAACTCCTTAAAAGTGAAAGTTATAAGTTGTGAGCACAACAACATAACTCCTTAGATCAGGTTCAACTAGACGACTCAAGTCTTTGTCATTCGTAACGGTTAAAGTTCAAACAAGGATCTCGAAGAATCATGCATCCAACCAACCCGATATCTTCAGATACTAAGTACACGCACCCGTGATATCCACTTCAACCTCAAATAAATAATAGTGAATTCACGCCGTAGTCACATCTTGCGGTTAAATTCCCAAATCTAGCCTTTGTTAACGGTTAAAATGAACAATGATAATGGTTTTCCGATCTTGTCAAAAAAAATGTATCTGTAAGATATAGGATTTCACAAACACACTAAACCATAATCACATGGGGCATACAAAGATGCTTAGAGAGAGAAAGTTCTAGTGAGAGAAATGGAAGAGAGTTGGGAACTATGTGAAACAAAGAAAAATGGTATTGAAGCTCCAACCCTCTACCTTGGGAGGTAGAGGGTATTTATAGTGTCTTACAAATAAACGCCACCTCCGCTGGGATCGAATACAATGGTAAAGACCGTCCCTCCTCCACGGTGTTACTTAGCAAACTACTTACTAACATATTATGACTACGACTACGAGCATTCTATCAAATACATATACTTGAGGTGACCGACTCTTTAACGATCAATTTTCTAATTCCTAACAATCTCCCCTAGGGAGGTCACCTTAATTTACAATGAATACAAACAGATATTACATTAGATTGTTCTAGGATTCTTGATTAAGTCCTTGCTCGTAAGCTCATAGTCTTTTATTCTTCATGTTCCGCATGTTTGGATAATTTCAAGTGGAGGTCTTTAACCGATCCACGTGATGATGAGTTTTGAGCCAGATTGAGATCATCACTAACATGAATCTCTCGACTCTTCCATTGTGGTGTTGGTAATATGTGATGTTGTGACATTTGGACCGACATGCTCACATTCTGGATCATGATATATTCTCATCATAGTAGCGGAAGCTTTTATCGTTCATGATATTTGCGGCAAAGATAGCGTAAACATGGAGTGAAAGCATCAGAGTTGTTGAAGCACTTATCATGAATTCTTTTGAGATGAATGTGTGGTGTGAGCATGCGGCTATGGATTGACCACTTCATTCTCGATCACCGCAAACGCCGGGTACCTGCATACAATAGTTAGCAATAAAACACACGAAAGTGTCTTTGATCACTTTCGTTGAATTGAGGTACACGCCCACGGTTCCCGCTGATCAAGACTAGTACCGCTCGTGATCGTATAATTCTCAAGAATTTCCGATGGGTATCGCAGCCGCTTCTAGCCGTTCTCAAACCTGAACGTCTCAAAGAAGACAACACGGAGTGAGTGAACCAATGAATTGAGATTCACCGATTGATGAAAAGAGATTTGAAAAACAATTGTGTATAGCTCAATAGAAATTGTTTTAGCAATACAACGAAGGTTTTAATGAAAATCAATTATCAATCATAAACACCTTTTATTTTGAAGTATTATACACACGATGTGCTAAAGAAAAGGGTTTTAAGCACAACGACCGGTTTTCAAAGGTATCCGTCAATCCATAACTGAACCAGTGATTGATTCAAAAGATTGAATCTCCCCATTGTTTCTGCTCAGCTTGTCACATGGTTGATCTAATTGATAGATCTCACATGCCACCCACCAGGAGCTTGTTTGATGTTGGCTCCATAAGGCTTTCCATCTTCATTGTGAATATGTTAGCATATCACTCAGATGTTCTGGCAATACCACAAGGATAATGCGTAGGACTCATAAGATATAATCTCTCTTTCCATATTGTGTGAAACAGAGAGTCTTCATTGACAGTGTCCTAAAGAGATTTATATGATGATCTCGTGGCTCTAGACTCAATTGTGCACATTTGGTTCCTATGCCGGAGACTAGGGAGAGGGTCTCCTTCTTCAATATCAACAAACTCTAAGAGAAAGTCGATAGATGATGTAGGTTCCCTATGAGAATGAAACAAGACCTTTTAAGAGGAACTTGAGTGGTTTGGGAAGTTGTAGTGCAGTGCGTCACTGGGTCCATGACGTCTTGTCTTCAATACCAGTGTTACCTTAGTAACCACCAGTAGCATATGAATTGAACCCGGTTTCTGCCCTAAGGTTGAATAAATGGAGGGCTATTTCTTTTCACCCTTCTTCACATTTAATTCTTTTTCATTCTTCAACCCGTTCAGTGCTTACCAAGACTTCATAACTAGAACCTTGTTGTGTTTATTCCAGTACTAGCTCTATCTCAGTCCGCACTCTTCCCATATCTCACATTTCTCCTTTTTCATCATACCTAAGGACTTCTACACTATCTAGTGGATTGTCCCTGGGTAGATCCCTCCGGTTCTGGCGGATCATGGGAACAAATACCTAACCTTATCATCTTTATATCACCATACATAAAGTAAAGTTGGTCGGTCTATTTGGTATTGTTCATCTGCCATTGGAACCAATTGAAAACCATTTTAAAATCAATCCAGATACTTGTGATATATTATCAAAGCATTTTGTACCTGAATTGTTTTTGATAATTTTAGAACAAGAGCTCCCCCCAACATGTGCATCAAGCATCATTTTGTAATAGAAATAATTCTTATCTTTGAAGGGTTGGCTTGCATCTAAGAGTAGTTATATAAAGAATGTGGTTTTCAAAATAGTTGCTCCCCTTCAATATGTGCATAGAAATTTGAAAAAGTTTTGCATATATTAGGAAAAGTCTGTACATTGAAATAAATTGATCACGTTTCACATCTTTGTGGTTTAAAATAGATGCTCCCCCTCAACATGTGCATGGAAAATTTGAAATCGTTTGGCACATGTGGGGAGGAAAGCATTTTAAACACTTATAAAACCAATTATCAAGTTATCAGTTTAAATCCAATTTAAATCTCAAATTCTCCCCCGATCACACTTTCTAAATCCTTTGAGAGATGTGATCTCTATTGATTTAAATTAAATTTTGAGAGCTTTTGAGGAGAATAGTGACTTGCTTTTTGAAAACAACTTTTTAACTCATAATGATCGATTTTCGACTTTAAACTCCATTGTTTTAAACATGCAAGATTGTCTTTTGAAAACATTAATATTAGCAAAGTTTTTGAATCAACTGTATAAAACATTATTCTTTTTGATTTTTCAACAATGAACCTTGCTCATTAACGTGCCAATTGTTTGAAAACCAATTGTTTGAAAAGAGACCTTTCAAAATAACCTTTTTGATTCGAATAAAATCATTCTCCCCCTCAATCAATGACACAAGTTGTTGATTGAGAGATAGAGATTTTGACAGATGATAAGCACTAATGATTTACACGAATAATAGAGTATGAGATGTTTTCAAAGCAATTTAGTTTTATTAGATGGCAAATATTTTTCAGAAGAATCATTAGACGAAAAAATATTTGGAAAGAGAAACATTTGTCTTTTGATGACAAACTTTTGTTTTAAGAATCAGAGCATGAGATTTGGAAAATAAGATAAAGCATGGCTCTGTTCTTTACTTTTAAAACGGGTTACTGCCTGAAATGACAATAAACCACCATTTTTCTCCTCCTATTTTTTTTTAACAAAAACAATGTACATTCGAAGAGCATCTAAAGACCCGTGACATTCTTTGAATGTCAACACAAAGTCCGTAGATGAAATCGAATAAGGAAAAACATTACAAAATAACAATATTTTGGAATTTTTCAAGATTTTCTAATTTTTATGGGTTTTTGAAAGTTTTATAATTTTTCTCTTTGCTTTTTGAATAAATATATACAAGATATAGATGGATAAAGACCTTTACTCCTCGCCTTCCTCTTGAAGACGCTTGAGTGTTTCCGGTTGTAGACTCTTTAGACCAAGACGTGGAAGAATAAACTCAAAATGTTCTCTAGGAAGAGCTTTGGTGAAGATGTCTCTAATTGATATTCCCTCACAAAATAGAGTTCCACCACACCCTTTTCCACTTGTTCCTTGATGAAATGATGTCGAATGTCGATATGCTTTGCTCTTGAGTGTTGTACGTTGTTGCATGAGAGAGCAATAGCACTTTTATTATCACGCATGTAGGATTTTGTTGAAGTCACAGCCATAGTCAGATAGTTGGGATCTCATCCATAGGATTTGAGCACAACAGAATGACATGGCTATGTATTCAGCCTCTGTAGAGGAAATAGAAGTACTCATTTGCTTCTTTGAAGACCACCTCACAAGCTTATCACCCAAAACTGAGCACCTCCGCATCGCATCGACGAGTATCTTGACATCCTGCATGATCGCGATCTGTATAGGTCGTTAGTGACATATCGGCGTCCTTCGGGTACCAAAGTCCCATATTGATGGTTCCTTGGAGATACCGAAGACCCGTTTAACCGCTTCAAGGTGCTTTTTGGTAGGCTTAGCCTGATATCTAGCACACATGCAAACAAATGAACGAATGTCCGGTCCATCTGGGTGAGATAAATCAGGGATCCAATCATACTACGATATTTCGTTTGGTCTACCATGATCCCTGAGTGGTCCTCATCCAGTTTAGTACGCTCTATCATAGGAGTGTCAACAGGGTCACTTGAATCAAATCCAAATTTTTTAAAATTTCATTTGCATATTTAGATTGATTTATAAAGATGCCTCCGGGACTTTGTGAAATTTGTAATCCCAAGAAAAATGACATTTGTCCTAACATTGACATTTAAAATTTGGAACCCATTTCATTTGAAAAACGATCACATTCATTGGGGTCAGTCGAGGCAAAGATAATATCATTAACATATATTTGAACGTGAATTAAATGTTTGCCTGACTTTCTGGTGAACAATGTCGATCAATCTCCTTTGTGAATCCATTAGATAGAAGAAACATAGATAGCGTATCATACCATGCCCTTGGAGCTTGTTTTAAACCATAAAGAGCCTTCTTCAAACGATAGACATGAGTAGGATGTTCTGGATTCACAAAGCCTTCGGTTGGTGGACGTATACGACTTCTTTAAGATCTCCGTTAAGAAACACCGTCTTTACATCCATCTGATAAACCACCATGTTCTTACTTGCAGCATTAGCCAAGAAGATTCTGATTGCCTCAATACGAGCAACTGGAGCAAATAACTCTTCAAAGTCAATACCCTCCTCTTGACGGTATCCTTTTGCAACTAATCGAGCCTTGTTCTTTAAAACATCACCATGCTCATCAAGTTTCACTTTGAAGATCCACTTTAGAGCAATGATCATAGCACAATCTGGAGCGGGTACTAATTCCCATACATCAAGTCGATCAAACTCATGAATTTCTTCTTGCATGGCATTGAACCAATTGTCTTCATTCATAGCAGTTTTAATATCTTTTGGTTCGACCTTAGAGAGTACGGAGTTGAAGAAGCACCATAAGGCATCAGTTGCAAGTTGTTTCCGTGTGGATACTGGACGAGAGAGGTTTCCAATGATGTTGTCCAATGGATGATCATGTGTCCACTTTCTAAGGTGTTCATGTGGTTGTTGTTGAGGAACCAGTAGAGTCGATTTCTCCCGATGAAGATGGTTCGATGATGATTCAGAGAGAAAATATGTTTTCAAATGGAACATCTTCAGGAGTAGCAAAGGGATTCTCTCCATCAAGAGTGCCAGAAACATCTCTATGATGTACACTCGATGATTGATGATTTGTTGATGAGACAGAGTGATCGCAGCAGCTTCTTGACTTAGTGTCATAGAAATTGAAGGGTTAACTTCATCGACAAGGATAGTAGCAGCCTCGATGATGGAATTGATGATCATTAGCAATTGGCTCATAGTATTCATCAAACATTAGATCAAACAGTTTCTTCAAGTCATCTTCTGAAGGAGGTACATAAGGAGTTCTTGGCGAAGAATCGTATACAAGAGTAGAACTGATGGGACTTGAAGATGCGGGTCCGTAATCGGGTTGTCCCGAGCCATTGGACCGGTCAGCTCATCGAACGTAACGTGAATTGTTTCCATGATATTTCGGGATCTTTTGTTGTAGATTCGATATCCCTTTTTGTTTGGTGCATATCCTACAAATATTCCAATGTCCACTTTAGCTTTAAGTTTGCCTAAGTCTTGGCCCTCATTAGTTAGACAACACAATGCACCAAACACACGAAGGAATGAGAGATTAGGTTTTCTATTGTGGACAAGTTCATATGGAGTTTTTCCATGATCAATGTGAATTAGAGATCGATTTTGAGTGTAGCATGCAGTGGCAATGGCTTCAGCCCAGAGAAACATTGGAACCTTTGAGTAAATCCGCATTGTTCTTGTGGCTTCCACAAGAGTTCGATTTTGTCTTTTAACTACACCGTTCTGTTGAGGAGTTCGTGGAACACTTCTTTGATGACTGATTCCAACACTTTCATAAAACTCACTAAGTTGTTTATTAACAAACTCGTTCCCATTGTCTGCTCGGATGATTCTCGACAGTTTTGTTAAGTCGAACCTACACTGTTTGATAAGTTTGATGATGATATCTCGAGTTTCATCCTTTGTCCTTAGGAACTTAACCCATGTGAATCGAGAGTAATCATCAACCACAATTAACACATATTTCTTCCCAAAGATATTCTGCACTCTCATGGGTCCACATAAATCCATGTGAATTGTATGAAGAACTTCAGAACGGAGTTTGTAGGTTTGGGTTTGTGGGCATACTTCTTGCTTTTCCCAATTGGCATGCTGAACAAAGATGATCTTTTTCATACTTTAGTCTAGGTAAACCTACAACTAAGTCCTTTCTGGAGAGATCATTGATGGTGCCAAGTTCAAGTGATTGAGACGACGATGCCATAACCATGACTTTGTTTTCGAAGCCTTTGATAACAAGCAAATTGGAGAAGACTTCATCATATCTTCGATAGAGATGGTGTATAGATTTGAACCACGAGTTCCTCTTAAAAAAATTTTACCATCAAGTTCTCTAACGAAACAAGTATTTTTCAAGGCCACTTCTGATCGAATCACGAATTGACCGACAGAGAATAAGTTATGACCAAGACCTTCTACGTAATATACCCGGGAGATAACACTATCACCGACAACATAATCTCCATAACCCATAATTGCACCGAAATGATCGTTCCCGATCTAACAGTCCGATGAATTTACTCACAAAGTTCATGAGCTGCGACCGTCTCCAGTCATATGCTTGGAACGCCTGAGTCCGGTACCACGTAACGATTTGAACGATTTGCAGTTGAACACAGACAAGAATGGATAACTGGATAATTGTGATCCCCATGCAAGAATGGGTTCCATTTGGTTAGTAACAGTGATTGGAACACCCATATCAGAAATAGAAACACCCACATCAGAAATAGAAGCAATGGAATCATTAGAAATAGATGCAGTGCTACTGTCCGTATTTGACCTATTCAGAGTGTGTTCACTTCTTAAGCGAATAGTTCTACCAGTAGGCATCCATTTTCTAGTGGGCATTGTCTTAGCAGATTGAGGGCAGAACTTATTAACCTTATGGCCAAAAGGTATCCATTGATAACCTATCTTACTAAATGTTCTTCCTGTGGGTTTCCATTTTTCTAACTTTCTTTGCCTTGCCTTTTAGCCTTCTTAGTTTGATTTTTAGCATTAACAGTTTTAACAGGCTTTGACAGATTAGACAAAACATTCACACCAAAATCATGGTTAGTAACAGAAACAACGCAATCATCATTACATGTTTTGCCAAAAGTAGCAGAATTCGCATTAATTACAATACGCTTAGAGCTAACACTAGAATCAACACGATTCGTTTTATTCAATTTCTCCCTAAGGTGATCTTCTACTTTCTTCCACTGAACATTCCTAGCTTGCAAGGTCCTATCATTCTTGGTATTGCCTGAAGGCTTTGACCCGCTTGCTTTAATGTCACTGATTACTCCTGTAGAGGGAATTATGGGAACATTAGTTGGTTGAGCTACTTTTTGCATTCCTGAACTAGATGTGCAAGGATCTGAACTACTAGAAGGCACCTTAGAATTCACTTTCATATTACTTGGCACAGAGTGGTTTGTATGCTTGGCACTATGCATAGAACAAGGCATCACAGTTTTACCTTTCGCACCTAAGGATTTAGGACATGTTGCAATTAAACATTCTAGCAGCTCCTCGAGATCGTTTGGCCCTGAATGCAAGCAAACTTAATTTCTCTATCAAGAGGCTTATTGATGAAGTCCTCTTCCACAATCTCACGGAGACATTCTAGACTATCCTTAAAGTGAGCACAATAGTTATGAAACACAAGTTCATTGTTCCTAATGTGAGGAGGAATGTATTTAACAGTCACAAGATATTTGTACCGAGGATGACTTAGATACAACATTCTCATTAAAGACAAGTGGCGTTTTCCCTTTTTCCTGACTCCTCAGATTCTCAATTTCCTTTTGTAAAGACGTTATTTTTCGTTGTTTTGGTCACGAGTGACTTTCATTGAATCATATAACTCTTTAAAGTGTCGTTTAACTTTTTCATTTTCTTCCTAAAAATCTCGCTTTTTTGTAAAGCATTTACTAAGTTTTGAAGATGAAAAGTTTGAGAATACCGAGAATCTAAAGGAGGAGGCATTTGGGAGCCAGTCACATTGTTCTTTTCACCCTTTAATTGAGAGATTTGGGCTTTCAACTTTCTGATCGTGCAACAATGAGCTTGAATCGTTCGTCACGCTTATTTATCTGAAAACTGCATCAAACTCGAACATCTCAAGATGTCTTGATATTTCAGGTTTTAACATTTTCTTTAAGATGTTGATATTTTAGTTGCAAATCAAAATGTTCAACTTCTAATTTAGAAAGATGTTTTACCAAATTATCGTGATCATCTCGATCAATTTTCTCAATAAGTTCTGAGTTTTTGTTTTCAAGCTCAATGACACGATCATGGGAGACTTTCAATGCAATAGATAATTCATGAAATCGAGAAGCAGTAATGGAGTGATTCATAGTAGTGTAAAACACATCTTGAGTAATACATTCAGAAATAAGATTCTCATTTAATGTATGCAAGTTCTTCCTATCAATCTCATTATATTTTAATTCATGCTCATAGTCACTAACCTCAACTATCATTGCATCAAATTCCTTTTCCATTTCTTTAATATCTGAATCCATCCCTTTTTAAGACTCTCAAATTGATCTTTTAGTTGTTTAAAGAAAGGCATGACCTCATTTAAATAGTATTCTTTAGTTTGCTCAAAACCCCTTTCCCCTTCTGTTATCCCAATGGGTGTGATCCTCTTCTTACAAGTTTTCTCAAAATCAACAAATAATTGAAAGATAACATATTGACTGATTAAGGTCTTGCTTTTAGTGGCAATAGTTCTAGGAACTAAATGCATTGGTGTATTTGGAGGATACACAGTCGCTGAAGGCATTTTCCTAAGAGGAGGGTTTGTTACAACAAGATTCTCTGCTTTTTTCTTATCCATATCTTTCTTCCAAAAAATCTGTTCTGGGGTTAATTGAGTTTGAGGCTTAAACATGTTAAGGGAGATCCAATTTTCCTTAGTGTAATCATGAGGTTTGATAGTTATGTTTTTCTCTTTACATGTAGGGTTGTTGAGTTTCTTATCCATTTTCTCCCTAGTGACTTTATCTGATTTCTTATCTTCCTCGCACTCACGCAACTAGGTTTCTGTTTAGGCTTAAGGATTTCATTACCATCATAAATAACCTTATGAGCAGTTCTAGCCTTTTAATTACCTCTGGATTTGGTTCCTCAACAAGGGGAATGCTATGCTTATCGCTTAAGACTCTATGCTTAGTGATCAAGTGAGCAGTCTGAATGGTATTCCCTTGTACGTACAACTTATTTTCAAGCTTGTTTTTCAACGTTTTTAGATTGGAAAAATCATTCAAAAGTTTTGATTCCTTAGCATTGAATTCTTGCTTAAGCATTTTAACATTTTCTTGAAGTTCTTGTTTTTGCTCAGCAGTTTTAGAAAGCTTTTCTTGCAAGGAGTTTAACTCTTGTTTTAATAATTATTCTCTAAAATTACTTTTTCGAATAATTGTACACATTTGGTCATCCATTTCCTGCTCACGTGTGGTTAACTCAAACTTAGCACGTTGTTCAAAAATAGCAACTTGTTCTTTATAGGCATTCATTTCAGAGATAACAGAATCATCAGGGGCACATGCAGTGTATTCATCAAAAGCACAATCATCATTGACTGCAGAAGATGCATTACTTGGTACAACCTCACTTTCACTCTGCTTCACATATTGATCATATGGAACATTATTGCTATTACCCTCATCATCAATATCTAATTCATAAGTTTCAAGAGATTGTACTTTATTATGCATCTTTTGCTCATCAACTTCATCATATAGTTTTAATACCTCTGAGATGATTGATTCTTTGGATGGACCAGCTTGCTGTGATGATGAGACCTTAGGAGAGACCATTGGAGAAATACTAGCCATGAAAATTGTTTGTGCAGTGGGTTCATCATCGACGCCGAGTCGTATGCATTACAGTCACGACTTGGAAGGCATTCGATGATTGTGACCTATCTCCTGAATTGGTCGCTCATCCACATCGCATCATATGTCTTGGCATTGCCCTCAAAGAAGAAACAACAACTCCTCTTCATCCAAAGTTGCACCATTATCCTGAGCTTGTACAAGCAACATCTTGTCTCAAGTATTCTCATTCTTTGGACGTTTTGGAGATGTGCAGTTCCTAGCAATGTGTCCCTCACCACCACAATTGTAGCATTTGACAGGCTTTCCTTGTCCTTGATTTGGATTTCTTCCCCGATTCTGATTTGCTACATATCCTCTACCAACTCCACCTCTTCCTTGATCATACTGCCTTTCTTGAACTGGTTGCACCACAACCTTCCCATCTCTGACAATAGCTTGATTGTGTGGATTGGATGTTGTTCTGAGGTTATTGTTGGTGTGTGGGAGAGAGTTCATGTTTTGGCTAACCATGAGAGACAGTTGATTGATGAAGTTTTCCATGAGAGTGTTTGAGTCGGGAGGCTTATATGTTGGATCGTGGATGAGCTTGTAATTACCATTACCCATGGGTATGACTTGAGATGCTTTGGTGGTAATACCAAAATTGGTGTAGAAAGTAGTAGAATCATTTGGTGAGCTTGATTCTCCCTGATTGGTTTTGAACTGATCCAGAATCCTTTTTCAAACATAGCATGCCTCTCATTCTCAAGAAGGAAGGCATACAATTGCTCATAGTTTGTATTCTTTAGTCCTTTGGTTAGCTTCACAGAGGTGACAAACTTGTGCCATTCGGGATTCATGTTGTTCACAAACTTCGAGTTCAGTTGAATGTTTGGCATAGTCATTCTGATGTTCCTCATTTCATTCACAAGCTTGTGGAATCTCACGTAGTATTCATAGATACTCTCATCTGGTTTCATCTTGAAGTGCTCAAACTCATCATACAGTTGTGATTCTCTGTCTTCTTCGGTTAATTCAGAACCTGAGAGAAGCATCTTGACATTATCCCAAACCGCCTTGGCTTCAGTTTTGTGATTGATCAGCTTGTAGATGTCTTTTGGAAGACCCTGAAGTATAATGTTAGAAGCCCTGATATCAGCATCGAATCTCTTTTTCTCCTTATCATTGAGTTCATCATACATCTTTGGTCTGTCCAATCCAAAGATCATTGTTCCATCAGCAGCAGTATCAATTATGTCTCTTGTAGTCTCAATCTGATAAGGTCCTTCATCGATTGACTTGAGAATGTTGACTCCGTTTTTCACAAACAGTACAATCGGATTCGTTGAGCCCAGAGTCATAATCAGCTGTCAAGCATAGGTGGACGAGTATCGATCCCGCTGCTTGAACGCCTCAATAGAAGAAACAATAGTTGGAACGATGTTTGCCATGATTACAAGTTCTACGGGATTTTATTATTCTTTGATTCAACCGGGAAATTGATTCTTTCACGGGATTTTACTAAACCAAAAGAACAACCATAAGAATGTAGCACAAAGAAGTAACAAGTCTCAATAGACAAGTAGCTAAACACTCAACTCGCTTAGTTATCAACTCGCTAAACAACCAACTCGCTTAAAGAAACAAGTCGCTTAAGAAATCAACTCGCTTAATAGCCAAGTCGCATATAGAGACAACTCGCTTAATAGCAAGTCGCAAACAGACACAACTCGCTTAACCACCAAGTCGCTAAAACTAACTCGCTAGCTATACAACTCGCTTAATAGCCAAGTCGCTTTAGAACTCAAGTCGCTTAAAGAAACAACTCGCTAAGAACCCAAGTCGCTTAAATAAACAACTCGCTTAGAACCCAAGTCGCATAAAAAGTCAACTCGCTAAATAGCCAAGTCGCATATACCAACTCGCATCCAGTAACAAAGCAACTCGCCAAGAAACAAAAGTCCGAGACTCAACTCGCTTTGTACAAAGTTCACAAATAACCACTTTATCAATCAAAAACAACCAAACCACAATGATTTAAGCCTTCCAATTCAAACATAAACACATATGATGATCCTAAACACAAAAGTACAAGCAAAATCCAAACTTTAACACTAGAATTTGTCCAAATGATTCAAACTCTCCTAAACACTTAAAACCCCAAAAACCTTATGAAATCCATCAAAACAAAGAGCATGAAAGATGAGTGATCAAACCATGGTTCTTGATACCAATTGTAAGATATAGGATTTCACAAACACACTAAACCATAATCACATGGGGCGTATAAAGATGCTTAGAGAGATAAAGTTCTAGTGAGAGAAATGGAAGAGAGTTGGGAACTATGTGAAACAAAGAAAAATGGTATTGAAGCTCCAACCCTCTACCTTGGGAGGTAGAGGGTATTTATAGTGTCTTACAAATAAACGCCACCTCCGGTGGATCGGCATACAAGTGGGTAAAGACCCGTCCGTCCTCCACAGTGTTACTTAGCAAACGACTTACTAACATATTATGACTACGACTACGAGCATTCTATCGAATACATATACTTGAAGTGACCGACTCTTTAACGACTGAATTTTCTAATTCCTAACAAGATCCTCGTGAAAATTTGTCATACCAAAAATACCACTCGTTTTACCACTCGTATTCACCAAAAAAAATTATGCTAAAATTTTCACAATGTATTTAAATACATTTTATGTTAAAATTTCAGCGTAATACACATCCAATATTCGGACCTAATAAATCAGATATTAACATTCATCCCAAATTAAAGAGACACCTGGGCCCAATCTGAATAAGACCCTGGCCCATTGAAGTCCGGATCTTGCCCATCACAGCTAATAGCCGGTTATAAGTCTTATACCCTAATTATTTCAACCAACACAAACCTAAATCACACTAATACTGATAAGCGCCTACCAAATATTCTCCACTCACCAAAACCAATAATAGATCTCATCATCTCATCTCTAAGACATCATCCAATCATCAATCCGAATATCAAAACATAATCCGTACCTAATTACTATGTTTGCTTCTCCATTGGCTTCAAGACCCTAGGATGGGTCACGGTATGTGTTAGTTTTCTGTTTTGTGTTTCAGTTATAAACGAATCAAAAGGAAAATTGAAGCACTTTTGTTTTAATTTTTCTTTTAAGAGTTCGAATATTGGGTATGAAGTATAAGCTTCAAAAAAATCTGATCAATGATGATATTCTTTAGTGTGGTCGGACTGTTGAGGTCAGATTGGCATTTGTAACACACGAGTAGAAAAAACTGAGATCATTTTATTTTCATTCAAGTATTCGAGTCTTGATTTTTAGTGTGTGTTGTTGTTGTTGTTGTTGGTTGATACAGGATTAGGATAGACATGGGAGATGGTGTTGGTGTGGTGTTGTTAACTTCATTGATCATCAGTCGAGTTGTTTGATTTTGCTTTAAGGTTCATGGCTTATGATGTGTAGGCTGAAGTCAAAGAGTGTTTGGTTTTTGGTTTTTGGTTTTGAGGTCAACAGTCTCAGTCTCTTCTTCATCTAGTATTTCTGTCAAGAGTCTTAGGCGTAACATCATGGTCAAGAAGTCTTAAGCGTAAATAAAATGTTATGCGTAAAGTCTTGAGCCTTACGCGTAACTTATGCGTAAACCTGTAACTTATGCGTAACCCAGGATCTATGTTACGCGTAAACAGGTTAAACCTTAACAGGTTAGGCGGAAGCCACATGGTCCTTAGGCGTAAACCAGGGTACTTAGGCGTAAGACCTTACGCGTAATACCTTACGAGTAACTTTCCAAGTTACTCGTAAACAATCTGAAGAACCTTAGGCATAAAAATAGGGTTTTGACCCGTGTTGACTTTTTTTTGGCGATGTTTCCGACCAAAGAATCTGTTCAGCTTGCAAGTAACCCAGAAAGATGGTACAAAAACCACACTTTTTTACCCATTTTTTACCATGAGAATAAGACAAGATGACCATATAAAGTTTGACCACTTGACCCCAAAACAGTTTGAAGAGTATTGGTATACAAAACAGTCTTAAAAAAGTTAATATGAATGTGAAAGGATGAGACTTTTTTTACCAATAAACTTGTAAAAAAAATCTGATGAACACAAAAAGTAACTCAAAAGTTAACAACTTTGTTAAACGGATTTTACAAGACACGATTTTGACAAGAAAATATCACCAAAAATCAACCAATGATACAAAACCGACCTTGCTCTGATACCAATGTTAGGATCGTTTTTATGAGTGATATGGTGAATCGGGAGGTCTAGGAAGATGGAAGAACATCTTCATCATGTTAGAGAGAGAAAGTATAGAGAGAAGGGAGAGAACTATGTGTGTTTTATTAATGAAAGACGAAAACTACACTAAGAGTCTCACCATCCTAGGAAAGTCTAGGAGGGTATTTATACCTAAACACATACAACTATGGCAAATTGACATAACAAGCCTATGTGTTTAAGCTAACAAAGATAGAAAATGTAATCCCGTCAATGTCGTTCCATTTACGAGTTAGGAGCGATTCCAACAGTAGGGGGTGCTGGAAAAACTGCACTTTTAAGGGGGCTTTCGGATGCTAAAAAATACAGTTTCTGATGGGTGTTTGTGTGTACTGTTGTTCTTGGGGGTGTTTGAGTATGCTGCACAACTTAACTTCAGCGTATGGATATTGCTGTATTTAAGCTTATGCTTACTTACGAACTAAAGATTGTTAGATGGCATTACTTAGTTTCGACAAAATTATCTCCCGAAAATCTTACTCCATCGCTTGCAATAGCAAAATAATGAACTTTCTGACAGTATTTGGTCAAATTTAGGATATAAGTTGAGAACTAGGTTAGTTTATTTAAAATGTGAGATTACACTAAATGGAACATCTGATACTCCAAAAAATGACACGCTCACTTACATATTTCAGATTAAATTTATTTGAATCTTAAAATCATTATGGCTACTAAACCGGTAAACCTCTGTGATTTAGTTCGCTATAAAGGCTACAATTGGTAGAAGTTAGGAATACTTTTTGACGAGGAGAAGCATTTTTCATGTGTGACTATATTATGTCAACTTACGACAATTCTTGAACTTATATTTATCTAATGCATAAAGTCACTAACATGGGAATATTATTGTGTAGGTGCCCCCTTCCAATCATTGGCTTTATGTGTCACACCCCCAAAATATCGCAGCGGAACGATGGTGTCATTGGGGTATGACGTCATAGCACAAAGTATGGATACAGAAAACGACCTCTATAATGAGACGTTTTGAAAAGTTTACCATTCGATTACTTAGGTTAAAGTTTACACCACAAGAAATCACAAAGTTTGATAATACATAAAGAGTTTACAAAACATGTCGAATGGTAATTGTTAAAAGCACAAGACTCCAATGTATGCCATGTGACTCAAAAGCTCCATGAAATGCTATCGCCTTACGACCTGAGATAAACATGCTAAAAGTGTCAACACAAAGGTTGGTGAGTTCATAAGTTTGTGTTAAAAATGATTTGAAATACTTAGAGAAATGTTCACACAAAGAAAGGCATTGTGAATTCACTCAGTTCCAAGTTCCGCCCATACAAAACTTGCAACCTGTGTGTTCACAACCCATTGCCTAAAATAGAATGACAATCATGAATATGCGCAATAAGGTAGTTAAAAGTATAAATGTCACCACAAGGGGTCTTCCAACAACTCGTGTTGGGATGTTCCTCCAACGCTCACGTTGGGATGTATCCATAAAAATGGCCTTCCAACATATAAATGATGGGATGTTTGTAAATTAATAGTCTTCCAACAACTTAATTTGGAGCCACTAATTCTTGTATGTTTGTAAATTAATAGCCTTCCAACAACTTAATTTGGAGCCACTAATTCTTGTATGTTTGTAAATTAATAGCCTTCCAACAACTTAATTTGGAGCCACTAATTCTTGTATGTTTGTTCCAAATATGCATATGAAATCAAGTATAACCCAATCAAGTATATAACGCAATCAAGTGTGAAGTATAAGTAATGTTGTTTGGCAAAAGAGTTTAAATGTTTGGATAAATAAGCATATATCTCACCCCAAATAGTTTATAGGAATTTAAATGAGTAAAAGCGGGGTATGAACTCACCGTAATATGTAAGAGTTTAAAGTACTTGTGAAAATAAATGGAAATAGTTTGAGCATGTATCTCCCCCAAAAGTAGTATAAAAACAATTGAAAGTGGGGCTATAGAACTCACCGTGTGATTGATATGCTAATAAAATGAAGTGCACTAAAATGAGGCTCGGAAACTATCCGCGACCTAAAATGAATGATATGATACTTAATGAGTTATGATGTAATGTTATGCATGCATTTCGTATGTTATTTATACCATTTGTGAGTTTTGAAAATAATACTCTTTTGACGTCTTGACCATTCTTAAATTACTTTGCAAGTATTTACGTCAAAATGTCATCCTACTATAGTTTCTTAATGATTTATTGTGAAATTTTAACTTTTCGTCGTAAAATAATGTGGTCGGAAATTTTATGAAAGTGACAAAAATGGCTTCGAAAAACTAGTCGTAAAATGGTGTACGTCGAACGTTAGGAAACGAACTCGACGGTTTTGGAAAGCTTGTATCAAAATCTAGAAGTTTTAGTACATGAGTTTTCGTCATAGAGGTCTCGAACATAAAGATAATAGAGGTTAAATATGGTGATTTTGTCCAAATGTTGTGTAAAAAGTGAGTTTCGGCAAAGTTTAAGCAACCGCAAATAATTTATTACAACTCCGCTATTCAAACGGTTAGTCATTTTGAAAAATATGCTTGGTGATCTCGATTTTATTAAAAGACATCTCGCTACAAAAGTTCTACGTCAACGTTAAAAATAGCCTTCAATATGGTCGTTTTGGTTACCGTAACACTTGTCTCGTAAAAATAATATAGTTTTTCTAAAAATAATAGTTACGGCAACTTTATGAAAACGTGTATATTTTAGTCGTTATAAATCCGTTTTCTATGTTTTATACGTCCTTAGCTTCGTATCAAAGTATACTAATATATTTTTGATAAGTCGAAATAATTTATGAAGCTTAAGGCTCGTTTTTGACTCGTACAAAACTAAAATAGCTTGCTGAAATTTCAGAAAATATATTTCGTCGTCAAACTTGAAAAATTCATAACTTCTTCGTTATAACTCCGTTTTAATCCGTTCAAGCGGCCACGGATTCGTTTTAAAGTATATTTTCTAAATATCTAGGCCAAAAATTCGTGTCTACTGTCGGATTTTCCAGAAATACAAAACAAGATCAGACCACTTTTTATACTTGTCGAAAAGAGTTTTTCTCGTACTAAACCTATTCCAATCCCTTCAAAACAACTCCAAAGCTATTCTAATCCTACCATACACCTTCTTAGGGTGTCATGGGTTCCTAAACATCATCAAGACCAATATATAACAAGGGATAAATTATAGGATGACTTTTATATATAAAACTCTAAAAACAATGTAAAAATGGTATAAATATCCATAAGTCTTGCATGCTTTGCTCAAGAATGATGAAATAGATATGAAATGATAATGAAAGATGTAAAAAAAATGAAAATGATATGCTTACTAGTTACTTGATGAGGTGACTAGAACAAGGATTAAACCTAAACACCCTAGGTTTTTATTTCAAAACCTTTAATAAGAGTGTAACTAGATTGTTAAACACTTGAAAATAGAAAAACTTGATGATCTCCTCAAGCACCTATGGAAGGCCGGTTTTATGGAGAGGAAGACAAGAGAGAAAACAACTTTACTAACACTTGAATAATTGAGATAAATGAAGTGTGGACTTTAGGTGAAGTATAAGTCTATATAATCAAGAAAAAGTTACCAACTTCAATAAATGCAAACCCTCCCCCCCCCATGGCCGGTTTTGGGGGGGATGTATCTCAAAGATATATATTTTTTTTTTTTTTATGATGTAAGTAATTGTTTGTAAGAAAATGTAGTTAAGTAAAATATGTTGTAACTTGTAGCTTTTATATACAATTGTGCATCTAAGGTAGTTTTAGCTCAAAATAACTTTTAATGGGTCCAAGTAAAATGTATTGAGGTTATATAAATTGTAAAAATACATTTCTTGTAAAATTTGAGTGAACTAATAATTATCGTGTAGTTTTTTTAAGAAAAACGTCGTAATAATATAAATTTAACGATTTATATACAAAATAAATTTTAAACACTAGGTAAACTCAAAATATAGTTTTTATAAACTAAATGTAAGTATAAAAATATATCGGGATCATTTTTGGAAGTATCGGATTAAATGTTCAAAATAATAACTTACGCGATAACGTTTATTTAATATGAAATTTACGCGTTTAATGTGAAATGAAAAATCATGAATGAACTAACATGATGAAAATGATGCTAATGAAATGTAGACTAAACTTAGTCTATATGAAATGTCCGTGATGCTATGATCATGAATTCGCCGCTAAACCATTAAGGTTACGCGAATTTGGAACACGCAAACCTAGTTTACGATAAATGATGAAATTGTGAAGCATGAATTGTTTTGAGAAATGACCAAAAATTGAGAATTGTGACATTATGACTCTTTCTTATATACATCAGCATAAATATCGACTCTTCTTAAGGGGTAATTTTAGTCTATTTCCATCTACATTTTCAAGTTGTGTATCAACCTCATGCATCGATATAATTTCTGTGCTAGAGTCTTACATGTGTAATCATCATTAGTTCGTAATTAGTTAGTGGGCTGACACATACAAATGTTGTTAGTAAAATAGAAGAAATACACTACACCCCTGTTTCAAGTTTCTTGCAAAGAGGCGTTGGGTGAATGGTGAGGGCTCACACCCATTACTTCAGGCCTAAAGATTGGATCAAAGTGTGTTTTGGGACTAACTTTAGTCAATATTCCTGTGACCACTTGTAGGGTTTTATAAACTTTATTATAGTGTACTGTTTCGTGAGTAACTTAGACGTTGAACACACTAACAGTAAAAGTTAAAAAAAATATTAAAGCAATATACTACCGCCTAAACTTAAATTCAGAAAAAATAGTTAATACCGCATAGCAAAGCGTGGCTATTATCCTTGTTCAGTCTAATGCAAGAATGATTTCATAAGCCCACTCCACATAAGATGACAACCCGATCCATATTCTCATTCATATCGGTTATATAAAGTGAAAGTTAACCCTTACTACTCATTTCATAACCCTAAAAAAATACTCTAACCCTAAACTCACATACTATCCGCCCCCTCCTCATGTATGCCTACCACCTAAACTGTATCACATCGCCAACAGATCTAGACGCCCCCCACAATGCTTCTCAACATCAATCTCATCAATCAAACGCACATCTTCTCCCTTTTCAACATCACAAACGAATCAAAAACTCCTCTATTCTCATTCATCAGTTTCAAGATCAAGAGATTGGTATCGGGTAGGTTTGTTTTTGTTGTTTTTTATTTTGATTAAGTCGTTGAACGAATTGAAGATAAGATTATAACAAGTATGTTATTAATCTTTTCTTTTGTCTCGGATATTATTGAAGCTATGCTTCAAAAATTGATCGATGAGGATTATATTTCAAAAAAATCTGTAAAAGATTGGAAACAAAGTTGAAGTTTTATGAGATCCTGATTTAATTGCGTTTGAGGGGATGAGGGTAGTATGGTTAGGATAGTTGTGAGATTGAGATTGTTGTTCGTTGGTATTTTGGTAAGTGGTCGACGGATAAATCTGCTTCATCTTCTTTCATTTCTTACACGTAACATCTGTCTTACGTGTATCTTCATTGTTTATGCGTAAAGATTAGCAATTACGCGTAACCCATTTTTTTCTTATGCGTAAAACAACTAGCTTATGCGTAAACATACGCGTAAACATATTCTTACGCGTAACCAGGCTTATGCATAAGCTTCTTACGCGTAATTCTTCTTAGGCATAAGAAATTTCTTACTCGTAATACGCGTAAGATTGTCCTTAGGCGTAAGGTTAGGGTTTTGACCATTTGACTTTTTTCCGGCGAGTTTTCCGACCAGATTTTCCGTTCAGCTTCATAGTACCCATAAAATGACATCAAATGTTGCACAAGATACCCTTTTTGACCACGAATGATTATTCATTTTTGACCAAATGACCCAAGAAAATTTCGACACTTTGGTAACAAAAAAAATCATAAGTACTGTTTGGTCATAAAATTGACACAAGACAGATATGGAAAACTTGTATAGACCAAAGGTTTGACCAAAAGGATACAATAAAACTTGTACATAGAAACTGTTAAACATAAAAATATGTGAAAAAGTTAAAAACTTTGTTAAAAACATATTTCAATGAACGAATTTTTACAAGATACATCACCAAAAATCAACCATGACTAAAACCGAACTAGCTCTTGATACCAATGTTAGGATCGTTTATATGGATGATTTGGTGAATCGGGAGGTCTTGGAAGATGGAAGAACATATTCATCATGTTAGAGAGAGAAAGAATAGAGAGAAGGGAAAAACTATGTGTGTTTTATTATTGAAAGGTGAAGTTACACAAATGAGACTCACCCTCCTAGGAAAATCTAGGAGGGTATTTATACCTAAACACATACAACTATGGCAAATTGACATAACAAGCCCATGTGTTTAAGCTAACAAAGATAGAAAATGTAATCCCTTCAATGTCATTCCATTTACGAGTTAGGAGCGATTCCAACAACGGCATCCGCGTTTCATAGGCATTTCAAGTAGCGGATACGTGGAGTGAACGGATCGTCTCCTTGCGACCCAGGTCCGGCCAGTCACGATTGTTGTTATCATTTGACTTCCGCTCTTTGACTTCGGACCCTCGACATCCACTTCCGTGAGGTTTGTCACTTTGACAGTTGTTTGCTTTCGCGGCCGAGTTTTTTCGGTTTTGTGCCTTCCCAATCCTGGCCTTACCGGTTGTGATTGGGAGTCTCTGTGGTTGCCCCTCTCCTTTCTTCCGGTACTGTGGCGGACTTGCTGCCTGTGGTCTTTGGAGTACACAGAAGTATTTTCCTCCTTGTCTCCTAGCCGGTGGAACACACTTTTGCGCAGCCTTTTGAACATTTTTTCCCTTTCATCTTCTTTCCCTTTGGGTGACCTAGATCAGGTGCGTCTTTGGCCGCCACCACTTTGTGTGTTATGCCCTTTTACCGCCTCGAGCTGTTTCCGTAAATCTCCACTTGATATTTCCGCTCTATGGTGATATTGGGCTTCATGGTAATCCTTCCGGATTCTTGCCGCCTTTGGCTCTCTTTCTCGTTTCGAACTTTCTCCGTCACAATAGGCAAGATCGGTCGAAATATTTATCACAATACTTCCGGAGGGTGCGTCGACGCGGGTCCCTCAAGGTGTCCGAGACCGTGTGATTTTCTTTTACCGTACTCCGCAATGTAGACATGAAAGCTGGAGTTGGTTCAAATCGAGTGCCCATGGCGAGTATTTTCTGGAACGCATTTGTGTACTGGGTCCCACGGATGGCACCAACTTGTTAGTACAATTTGTGCGACTGGTTACAATGGGTTTGAGTATAGCTTGTCGGACTGGGCCAACAAGCTTTTGATGGGTTGATATTGTACTAATCCAAGTAATTTGAGTAAGATCCCTGCACAAGAAGAGCAAACCGTTAGTCTTACCGTGGGGACGGACCCCACGATTAGACTTCCGGCGTGGTAAAGTACACATTCTTGAGAGGTAAAGTAAGTATGTGTGTGTAATTATGAGAGAGAAGTTATTGTCCTTGTATGGGGATTATAGCCCCTTTATAAGGCGGTTTGCCGGGGCTTCCTAGATTCTCGCATATAGTGGTTGGTTGTCGGAGCCGGACCCTTGGCGGACAAGGGTTCCGTGTTAATCGCGGACGCGGACGTAAGAGGTCTAACGGTTGAAGGTTCAGCCCGTTATGTATCTTGTGTCGCCTTAAGCTTCTGGGCAATAGCCAATTTAGTCATTGGACTTACTTGTGAGACCCAGGTTTGTAATCATTGGCCTGAGCCCGTGTATGTATAGTGTGTATTGGGTCTAGAGCCTGTTATACATATTATACGTCATCAATATCTTTCATTTAAAAATTATGAATGAAACAAAACAAAAAAACCCACAATATTGATAAAATAAAGGTGCAAGCAGAGGTAAACTGAATTTAAATGTATGAATACCTTAATAGTATTGTATGATGAGGTATCACTTAATCATTTTTATTGAACCAAGCCAAATCACCCCATTGTGGATGACTTTAGTCATAGATGTACAAATTTCCGTTTCAAAATCCCGATATCAATTGAGAGAACCTTTGGAATAACCAATGTCGACAAGGTCAAAATAAATAACTACAAAAACCAATCACTAATAAGACACTCCAAGACAAAATACACAAACAAAATTCATGAAATCATTTTTGCGGTACCTAAATTCCTTGGAGTATATTAAAGAAGTGGTATATAAAAGTGCACCCACTACAACTCCCAAGTCATTTAACATTACACGTTGCCTCCAACTCTCTGTTTCGCTAGCAAAAAGAAAAAGAAACAAAAAAATGGCCGGAGTTACTCACATCAGCCAGTTTCCAGCCACCTCTCTGTCCACAATATCACACCCCAAAACACCCATCTCCAAATACTCACTCAACTCACTTAACACCCCTTCATCAAACTCAAAAAAGCTTTTGTGGGCCAGAAAGAAACTTGTAAAGAGCTTCACTGTACGTGCTTCTTATGAAGAAACAGAGTCGTTTTATGCTGTAGAGGACGAGGTACCGGAAGTGAAGAAGACGACGGAGGAGATAGACGTGTTGAAAAAGAAGCTGGTTGATTCGTTTTATGGTACGAACCGTGGGTTAAGTGCTACTAGTGAAACTAGAGCTGAAGTTGTCGAGTTGATTACGCAGCTTGAGGCTAAGAACCCGACTGCGGCTCCCACTGAGTCGTTGCCTCTTCTTAATGGAAAATGGATTTTGGCGTAAGTTATTTATGTTTTGTTACTGCTTTACTTTTTTGTAGAGGGTGTTTGTTTCGGCTTTTAGCTTATTTGGTTTTGGGCTCTTTTTTTCGAAAGCTCACTCTTTGCGGCTTATTTTAAAAAAAATCAGCTTATATAAGTTTATTATGTCATAATATTTATTATATTCAAAATAAGCCACAAAAAGTGAGCTTACGAAACATAAGCCCAAAATCAAATAAGCCACAAGCTAGCTATATAAGCCGCAATCGGTAATTTTTGCGATTTATGGCATTTTCAAGATATTTATAACCATTTGGAGATGTTTTAGGCATTTTCTACATATTATCTTTTGCATTTCTTGTGTCCTGTATGATATTATTAAAGCATTTTCGAGATTTTATATACTTTTGCAGTTTTGCGGAAAAAGTGCTTGGAAAATCCCGATAAACTTTAATTTGGTCAAATTTGATCAAATCTTGAAAATTGTGAGAATAGGGCGATTTTAGTAGATTTGGTTTGTTTTTGCACAAACAAGTGTCAATTTGTCTATCTTGGCGATTATCCGTAATTTGTGTTGCAGTAGTTATTCAAATCCTCATGCGACGTTTTGTTGTGTGAACTTTGTATTTATCAAATAAGGTTGCCTGTGTTAAAGTAGGTTCTATTTATTTTGTGAATTAGTACTTGTATGTAGAGAATTACCTCGAATCCTGCATATGTACTGTCTAGCGGAATCCCTAATTTTACGATTTTGGCAATTTTTGTGACTTTTATAACCTTTTGAAGATGTTTTAGTAATATCAGGATTCTACATGATATACAAAGTTTTTAATACCTTATAGAGATTTTTAAGCAGTTATTTAATTTTCATAAACTTTTAGCGGAAAAAATGCTTGATAATTGGATAATTTAAAAATTCTGATAAAAGTAGGCGAAGTGTTGAGAATTGTGAGAGTAGTGGATTTCACAAGATTGGACAAGAGTATCGTTCTTGGCCAATGTTGATGATTTGAGTAATTTTGGTTGTTTTTGTGCAAAAAGTGTCGATTTGTTTCTTTTGGTGATTTTCCCTATATTTTTAGTAGGTCTGTCATATGGCATTTTCTTATCTGAAATTTGTATTAATCAAGTAAGGTTGATTGTATTTTAGTAGGTTATTATTATTTCACAAATTTTCTAAATATATATGGATTTTAAACATATGAAAAGAATTTGGTATCTATGTTCAACTATGTAACTGCTACTATAAGTCCACAATAATGTTGCTGTAAGGTTTGCAATGATTCAATATGATATTTAAAACTACTAACTCTTGAGCCAAAGTAAAATTATCATATGAGTTTATCTTCTGAGATAACATCGCGATATTAAGATTTAGTAATGAGAGTTATGAGACGAATAAGGCAGAAAAAGTAGAACTTAGATGAGGTGATCAGACTCCTAAGGATTAAACATGATAACCTTAGAATAAATAGTGAGTATTTCTGTAGTTGGATGTGTGCTAAAAAGCATTTGAGTAAATTGCAATTTTCTCCAAGAACAAATTGTTTATTGCCTCAAAACAGTTGAAAGTTGAGTTCCTCTAGTCATCAAAATGTGTCTGAGACCATGAAGAGATCGTTGAACATCTTCTAAAGGGAACTAGATATTACAGAATTGATTTTCCAGAAAGTAGAATAAAAGGAACACATGAGCCTGCAATTTGTCTCATGTAGACTAGCAATTACATGAGAACTAGATGTTTTAAGATCTTGAAAACTAGCCAATTATACATACTTAAACCTGCAGTTTTTAGCATGTGGAATACCGAACACATTAAAACTAGATGTTTTAATATCACGAGAACTAGCCATTTTACACGCATTTACTTCTGCAGAAAAAGAGAGGTGGATGTATTCTGGGTTGTTATGCAATTTCTGTAGCAAGTTCTATGTGGTAGACTTAGGGGATTCCATAGCTCAGTTTTCCATACAGGACCTTCTAAGGTAAGTTATGATCACAATTCTGTGACATGTCTTTTGTGGATGGTAGGTAAATTACTTTACATGCCATTATGGTTTCTTCTTTTGTATAGGATAAGTACCAACTAAAATGGAAATTGACCGTTACATGTAACAAACAATAAAAAGGACTGCCATCTACATCCTCCAGCCCATGTGACTTTAAATGAACTACAATAGTACAAAGTACTTATACTTGTTTGTGTGATCAATTCATGTGATGCTGTTATGGCATGCCATGTTTGTGTGGCCCAATTCTTATTAGTGCTTCTTTTTCTTTTGGGAAAATGTCATTCAATAGTAACATAATACAATGCTCCGATATGGTGTTTACAATTTTTTATGTCCGGTTTTGGTATTATGCTTTCATTTGGTGTGCTAATTTTGTAATTTAGAGATTAAGTTACCTAAAGAACTGGTCAAAATGTTGACATGGCAAAAAAAATGCCAAAGTAAACAAAACAATAATTTCATATTCATTTGTGTCCTGTTTTGGTATTTGTGCTTTCTTTTTGTTTCATTTTGGTATGCAACCTATAATTTGGTGTAATAATTTGTTAATTTCTTTTATGGCCATATCGAAACAAACACGTATAAGCATATGAAATTGCCATGTCTACAATTTGACCAACTGGACGGATCACATGACCCTACATCAGTAAGTTTACACATCAATTGTAAGAGCACAAGGTATGGGAGGAATTAACACGCCAAGTGCATCAATTTTTCGTGCCAACCATACCGCCACTTTGTGCCATTCGTGAGCCAAATGTTCCCAAGCCATTTGAATGGCTCACGCCATTGTGATTTTTTTTTTTATTATTTTTTTTTTGTATTGTGAGTGAGTGGGTATTTTTAGTGAGGTATTTTGTGGGACCCAATAACATGTTAGTGGTGTGTTATGAGGGAGAGTGTTTTAGTTATTGGTGTGTTATTGGGAGGTGTATGATGTGTCGCTGAGGTGGCATACCAATAACGTATTATTGGTATATATGATACCTTGTGCTCTAAGTATAAATACCAAAACGGGACAAAAATGTATAAGTACTCGATCAGAACATTGAGATGCTTGCTATTGCGAATTTCTTTACTTACTGCGTCAATACTATCTTAATAAAACGACATAATCGAAAAGAGGAACCATTTAGCCTCTTAGAAGATATGTTATACTTTAGTAACGTAGATACACAAACACCGTTTTTAGCACAAGCTAGAAGTCTTTGAATGTTATCCGTTCTTGCCCTTCTTTCATTCTGTGCAATTTAAACATGTACTACTTCTGTGTTACTGCAGCTATACATCCTTCCTAGGTTTGTACCCTTTGCTATCATCAGGATCTCTGCCAGTGGTGAAGGTTGAAGAGATATCTCAAACCATTGACTCTGAAAATTTCACTGTCCAAAATTGTGTCGTTTTTTCTGGACTAGGGTCCACAACTGCGATCACTACAAATGCCAAATTTGAAGTTAGAAGTCCTAAACGTGTGCAGGTACATCCTAGTTTGTTTCTGTCTTTGTGGTATGACACTATTTCTAACTTAGTATAAAAACTCTAAAGCTCTATGTTGTATATTTTGTTGATATTTATAGTTGAGTTAAGTCCAGCATCGCTAGGAAGAAGATTTTTCATTGCTTTATGCGCATACACGTTTTATGGTTTTTTGCAGCGCTGGAAACAGGGTCCAGTTTGCGAATACAAAACAAGGCCTAGATTTTGAGTTCTATTATAGATGGTTGAATTTCCAGTGTAGCATTGTACCTAAGTCAAATTTTGTTACCATATTGCTTAAATTAAAGCTCTTTATTTAACCCATCTCAAGATTTTAACACAGCATCCCACTTTTATCTTCTTGATATTACCACCTCAACCTTTACTATTAAGCTACACATACAACAGGTCAACTTATGTTTCTTTTCCGTGTCAAGAATTAAATTTTAGTATAGCTTTCTCAATGGTGCTAACCATTTACTTGTCAATGGATCGATTTGGGTTATGTTTTATGTTAAACAGATCATATGGGTCACATAGAGGAATATGGCTTAACCGAATGTGGGTTAAAAGTTTATAATAAACAAATGATTATTTTGATCATATTTCACATAGTATTTGTTTATAAATGATTAGTAACCGGACAAAGAAGTGAGTGTCATCCCGTCCCTAGCTAAACGTATCAGTATTGTCCCGTATCATTTATGACCCATTTTCCTACTCACTAGACCCGCCCCGACCATCTCTACGGCTGAATAATGGATAGCTAGCAAATAATCTTGATTATTTCTTAAATGTAGATCAAGTTTGATGAAGGCATCATTGGGACACCTCAGTTGACAGACTCCATTGAGTTACCAGAAAAAGTTGAAGTTTTTGGACAAAATATTGACTTGGCTCCATTTAAAGGCTTGATCACATCGGTTCAAGACACAGCTTCAAATGTCGCAAAGACCATTTCAAACCAACCCCCTTTAAAGTTCTCCATCTCCCAAACCAATGCTGAATCATGGTTATTAACAACTTACCTCGATGAAGAACTTAGAATCTCTAGGGGAGATGGTGGCAGCGTCTTCGTACTCCTCAAGGAAGGCTCTCCCCTTCTTTTACCTTGAGATGCTGGTATGTAGAATCCTGTTTTCGCAAGTATATACATGTCATTTTTATAAATAAAGGGTGTCGTATGCTAGAGGATTGCTTGTATTATATCATGTCATTTTGTCGATGTTACAACTAATGAAGCAAATATATATAAAGGAATGTGGCCATTATATTTGTATGATTTCAAAGGAGATTTTGGGTCTTTGATTATTCTTTTTGTGTATAGGTTGACATAGTTTTCGTGTTTGGCTAACATAATTTAGCAATTGGGTTAGGGTGTGATGATAAATCTTGCTTGAATCTTGTAAGGTCAATTTCCGTATATAAGTATTGATGCCTGGGTATTACAAAAACAAGTAAAAGCATAGCTAACTACAATAACCAGCAACACAAATGCAAGCCATGATAGTAACCAAAAGTCATAATGGGTTGGTAAGTTTGTATATTGCCTCATCAAGAACTGAGTACCAAATTGAAAAGTCCTCTTTCGATACTATCACAAATTCACAACCACGAGCATAGCTTCCCCCTTTTGCAATTCCACGTACTTGAGGAAAACATTAAAATATAAAAAAATTAAAAAAAAAAATGCGGTTGACCCGGTCGGGTTCGGGTCAATTCGGGTCAAGGCTTAAAAAGCATACCCGAACCCGACCCTATTTAGAACCCGGGTTAGTCGAGTTCGAGTCAATTCGGGTCGGGTCAACCTGAGTATATGTAAAATGATTAAAAAAATAGCTTACTTCAATATTTTTACATTGTAAAAGTGTTAGTCGTGTCCGGTTAGTCGGGTTCGGGTAATTTGGGTCGGGTCGATTCGAGCTGAGGCTAATAAAAACATACCCGAACCTGACCCTATTTAGAACTCGGGTCATTCGGGTTGACCCGAATATAAATTTGAACCCGAGTAACCCGACCCGAATAGTCATATTCGGGTTCGGATCCGGTCGGGTTTTATGACACCCCTAATGCAAATAATTTTCAAAAATTAGTTTACTTTCAAAATCACTTGAAATTTAGACAAGTCAACCTTGTTTTTTCTGAGGCGTCAAATATCAGGTGGATTTCACCTCTTTTTCATTTCACCACACCATCAATCTTCATGATATAGCAGCAGCAGCAGCAGCCGAGACTACTTTTGTGAATGAACCACTTTTAAGTCCATTCAAGCATATGCCCAATTCATAAATGCAACCTGTTGGAAGATTAGTCTCTATATTAGCATGTTATTATGTCTAGGGGTTAAAGTGTCATATTTGCTTGAGTCCCAAGCTTTACGTTTTCCTTATTCTGTTTTTTGGAACCGACTTAGGAGTCATTGTTAGAGTCGGTTTATCTCCCCCTCATCTCTATAAAAGGAGGTGAGGGGGGAGGGGTCTTGTATGTTATTCTTTCAATACTAATCATTCGGTTAGGGTAACTTACTTGTGCATATTCTTTCTTTCACACCACGTCTTCGAGATCGAGTTATCCGTTGCTAGTAACCGGGTTGTTAGGGATCTAATCCTAACAAGTGGTATCAGAGCCAGGTTCGCAAGTTCTGTGGTTATCTAGGATCGATCGAGAAGGGTTCTCTCATGTTGTTCGTTTCGGAAGGAGCGTAAAGGTTGTTTTCTGTTTGGGCTACCGTGTTATCGACAACAAATTTTCTTGGTGTTCAGGTTGGTGAACGACAAGGTGCAGCAGGTGGTTGACAGTTAAAGGGTTCTTAAGTTCTTCGATTGTCCGGGTTTGTGACAAGGTATAGGAGGCTTAAGGGTTTGTTGATTTTTTTTTAATCAACAACGGTTATTTCCTGGTATTCTTTGTCGGTTGTTAAACGAAGAAGAAGTTGTACACATTCTACATGCCGGCTGGACGAACGATTTCCGAGCATATAGATGAGTTCAACAAAATCGTTGTTGATTTAGCAAATATTGAGGTAAAATTCGAGGATGAAGATCTTGCTTTATTATTACTCACTTCTTTACCAGCATCATACGAACACTTTGTGGATACCTTGCTTTATGGACGGGAAGCTTTGACTTTGGAGGATGTGATGGCCACACTGAATTCAAAGGAAATCAAAGAAAGATCTAAGGCGAAGGGGAATGATGGTGAAGGGTTATACGTGAGGGAAGATCGATCGCAGAATTCGCATCGCCTAGGGGAAAGTCAAGAGCGAAGTCTCGAGGTGGAAGACTCAAGTGCTATATTTGCCAATCTGAGGAGCACTTGAAGAGAAACTGTCCAAAGAATAATCGCAAGAAGTCAAATGGTTTCGTCAAGAAAGATGATCAGCCAAGCTCTAGTGGTTCGATTTATGACGGTTCTGAGGTGATGATGGTTATGAGTGCAGAGGCTTTGCTAGATTGGATCATGGATTCAGGAGGTTCATACCATATGACACCAAGGTTAGATTTATTTTTGATTTTCCGGAATGCGACGGGTAATTGTTGGTGACAACAGGGAGTGCAAGATCGAGGCATTGGCAAGGTAAGGGTACAATCAAAGATGGGTCAAGTTTTGTATTACACAATGTCGTATATTCTCGAATTGAAAAGAAACTTGATATCGCTGGGAACTCTTGAAAAAGAGGGATATACCGTAAAATTGCAGTCAGGCAAAATCAAAGTGATTAATGGTTCCGTGGTTGTTTTATCCGGAACCCGAAGGAAAATTGCGATACTCTTTGGATGGCCATGCAGGGCGGGTGAGCTTAATGCTAGTGTTGAAGAAAAGACAGTCTTGCCCAGTTTGGCACAAACGACTAGGACATATCGATGAGGCGGGACTACGTGTGCTGGAAAAGGGAGTTGTTTGGCAAGAGGAGTCTAGGTAAGCTCGATTTTTGTGAGAATTGTGTTCTGGGAAAGTCACATCGAGTCGGCTTTAGTAGGAAGGCACACTACTCGGGGAGTGATAGACTATGTTCATTCAGACTTATGGGGTCCGTCTCAGGTAGAATCATTGGGAGGTAAGAGGTATTTCTTATCTATTGTTGATGATTATTCCAGGAGGGTATGGGTTTATATTCTCAGGTTCAAACACGAAGCATTTGGAAAGTTCAAAGAGTGGAAGCGTTAGTAGAGAATCGACCGGAGGACGGTTAAGAAGCTTAGGACGGATAATGGTCTTGAGTTCAGAATCGGGAGTTTGAACAGCGTGCATTGAGAATGGGATTGCTAGACATTTGACGATTGCCGGGAGGCCGCAGCAGAATGGATTAGCATAACGGATGAATAGAACTCTCATGGATAAGGTACTGTTTATTAATTCACCGGATTGCCCAAGACCTTCCGGCGGAAGCGACATGTACGGCCGCATATCTTATAAAGTCACCATCGGCAGCGATTGAGAAAAAGACACCTATGGAGATGTGGTCGGGACATCCAAGTGATTATGGGATGTTGAGGATTTTCGGCTGTGTCGCATATTCACACGTTAAACAAGGTAAGCTCGAGCCGAGAGCAGTAAAATGCGTTCTTTTGGGGTATCCTGAAGGTGTGAAGGGTACAGGCTATACGGCTTGATAATGAATCACCTAAGATAGTCACTAGCGGTGGACGTGGTCTTCAATGAAAGTGTCATGTACAAAGACACGTTGAAGGATTCGTGCGTGTACCGATAGGTCTGTTGAGGAATTACAGGTTGAGGTGGAACTGCAGAGGTTAAATAATCGTTCGCTTGAGGAAGATCGCATGATGATCGGAAGATGGCGATGATGAAGATGCAGGGATCGGATCATGATCAAACACCGGATCTCACAGATTATCGCTTGGTTCGGGATAGAGAGCCAAGGAAAAGAACGAAACCTTTGAGGTTTCGGGATGAAAGTAATATGGTCGCTACGCTTGCTGCAGCAGAGGATGAAGATACTCATGAACCATTAACATACCAGGAGGCAGTTGCTTGTGAAGACAGTTCTAAGTGGAAAGCTGCTATGGATGAAGAGATGGATTCTCTGAGGAAGAATAAGACCTATGAGTTAGTAGATCATCCAGTTGGGCAAAAGCCGGTGAGCGCAAATGGTCGTTCAAGATAAAGGAATGGATTGAAGGTGTTCAAAAGCCTAGGTACAAGGCGAGGTTGGTGGCTCGTGGATTCACACAGAGGGCAGGTATTGACTATAATGAAGTATTTTCGCAGGTAGTTCGACACACATCTATTCGGGTTATACTTGCATTGACTGCGTGTAGAGATTATGAGCTGGAGCAGCTTGATGTAAAGACGGCATTTTTACATGGTAATCTTGAAGAAGTGATCTACATGAGACAACCATCGGGTTATGAACAAGGTAACAAGGTATGTTTGTTAAAGAAATCCCTTTATGGATTGAAGCAGTCACCTAGGCAATGGTATAGGAGGTTTGATGAGTATATGCTGAGCAACGGGTTTAAGCGTAGCGCTTACGACAACGTGTATATTACAGGAGTTATGCACCATGTGAGTATATCTATCTATTGTTATATGTAGATGATATGCTGATTGCTTGTAAAAGCAAGGCTGAGATTGGGTCTATCAAGTCTTTGCTTAAAAGGAGTTCGACATGAAAGAGCTCGGGGAAGCAAAGAAGATTCTTGGTATGGAGATCATCGTGGATCTGGAGTGCAAGATTCTCGAGGGTGTCACAACCGTATGTTTCTAAGATTTAAAATAATTTTAGAATAGACAATGGGAAATCGGTTAAGATGCCATTGGGTGGGCACTTCATTTGTCGTTGAAGGATTGTCCGGTTAGGGATTGTGATGTTGAAAGGATGAGTAAGGTGCCGTATGCAAATGCGGTTGGGAGCTTAATGTACTTGATGGTGTGCACGAGGCGCATACATAGCGTATGCGGTAAGTGTAGTTAGCAGATATTTGGCGAATCCAGGTAAAAAGCATTGGGAAGCAGTGAAGTGGATTTTGAAATATTTGCGAGGCACCGCAAACGTGGTTTGGTGTATGGGACGATCGTGGCAACCATGTGGACGCAATGTGTTTTGTTGATCGCATCACGCTAAGGATCCGGATAAAGGTAGGTCTATCACGGTTACGCGTTTTAGTATTGTGGATGTGTTGTGTGGAAGGCAACGCTACAACACGTGGTGGCTCTTTCAACTACAGAGGCGGAGTATATGGCCCTTACAGAGGCTGTGAAGGAAGCTATTTGGCTAAGGGGACTCTTGGAAGAGTTGGGCGTGGAGCTTAACAATGTGGCGCTTAATTGTGATAATCGTAGCGATTCACTTATCGTGGAATCATGTTTTTCATGAAAGGACTAAGCACATCAATGTGCGTTATCACTTTATCGGAGAGGTCTTGGAAGCAAAGACGGTTGAAGTTCTGAAGGTGGGTACTGAACACAATGCTGCGGATGCCTTGACGAAGGTGGTACCTGGACTTAAGTTTCGACACGCTTGGAGTTGCTCGAGTGTCGGTATAGGTTAATATAAAGCCTAAGGTGGAAATTGTTGGAAGATTAGTCTCTATATTAGCATGTTATTATGTCTAGGGGTTAAAGTGTCATATTTGCTTGAGTCCCAAGCTTTACGTTTTCCTTATTCTGTTTTTGGAACCGACTTAGGAGTCATTGTTAGAGTCGGTTTATCTCCCCCTCATCTCTATAAAAGGAGGTGAGGGGGGAGGGGTCTTGTATGTTATTCTTTCAATACTAATCATTCGGTTAGGGTAACTTACTTGTGCATATTCTTTCTTTTCTGTCGACCACGTCTTCGAGATCGAGTTATCCGTTGCTAGTAACCGGGTTGTTAGGGATCTAATCCTAACACAACCAAAATAGAAATGCTCTTAAATCTCAGTACCATGATCCCACTATACATACTTTGCAACCGAGAACCTCGACATGAAAACAAAAAACTATTGGTACTATTGGTATTCCATTTATGAAAAAACTGCAGTATCACATGACACCTAGGGTTCGTTTGGTCGGACTGAATGAAATGTCAACTGAATGGAATAAACGATGTAATGGAATGAAGAGTGTAATGTAATGATTCATTGTAGTTATTAATCATGTTTGGTTTGTATGATAATAATCAATAATAAAAAGACTAAAATACTCATTAATGATAGAATTTTTATTTAATGTGGTTAATTAATAATGGAGTTTTATGTAATTTTGATTCCATTACAAGATGTAATAAAAAAAAGTATGGGGCCCTTACGGAATGGTTTTAGTATAATTAGTTAGTACTTATAATAAATCATTACATTCTACAAATGTAAACAAACAACATTTATTCATTACATTGTTATAATCTTTTTTATTACGGCTTTTATTACGACATATAGTACCAAACACTACGCTAAACAAAAACATCAATTTACAATTGATCATCTACCTAGTAGTCAATAACAGCATCACATAATGTCTTCTTGCTATGTACAGAACCCACGATGCTTTTACTGTTTTACACATTCAGTCAAGTGACCAAATCAGAAACTTCGGAAAAGCATTAACAGCCATGTTGCTTAACCATATGAGCAAAAAGGAAGGGTTATATGCTGTGCAGCCTGGATCATCATCAGACAGACATGTTACCTTGCTCAAGAACCAAATAAAATTGATTTTTCATAAAAATTAGACACCCTACATACTTCGCATACAACAACTGATTTAAATCACCAATCAAACCAAACTCAAGAACTATCGGTAATAAAAAGTAACACAACCCATAAATTAGACAATTACAGATAACATTCATTTCATTGGTAAACTTTCAATTGCACAGTACATCCATAAAACCGTACAAACAACATCATAACAACATAATACTAATTCACCTAACCCCCAAAACCATATAAAGTCCTGCCTTGCCTCTTAAGAGCATAAACAACATCCATAGCAGTAACAGTCTTCCTTCGAGCATGCTCAGTGTACGTAACAGCATCGCGAATAACATTCTCCAAAAAGATCTTCAACACACCTCTTGTCTCTTCATAAATCAACCCGCTTATCCTCTTCACTCCTCCTCGTCTCGCCAACCTTCTAATCGCGGGTTTCGTAATCCCTTGAATGTTGTCTCTTAACACTTTCCTGTGACGCTTTGCTCCGCCTTTGCCTAGTCCCTTTCCTCCCTTCCCACGTCCTGACATGATTTTCTTTTCTTTTGGGTTTTTGATTGTTGAAAAAAGTTTGATATTTTTGTCAAATGTGGATGTGGGTTTTTATACAGACAGTTTTGGGGGTTTTTTTAAATTTTGGAATGTGAAAGAAGCGGGATAGTGAAATGAAAATGGATGGTTCAGATTGCGGATCTGTGTGATGGGTTTAATGGATGGATGAGTGTTTTAGAAGGAAGTTGTGGATCGATGACGTGGAATGGTTTGTGTTGTATACTTGTATCAACGAGGATTGTGCAATGGACAACTTGGAATATTGATTAGTGTTATGAATTATATTGGTTTAGTATTTTCCAACTTTTAAATATTATATGGAGTATATAAAATGCCAAGGGTGTGTTTGTTTTTTGAAAAAATGTCTTATTAGTCTCTTACTCTTATCGAGTAAAAAGTAGTAAGAAGTGGACAGACATTAGTGTTTTTTTTTTTTCTATTCATTTAGACTTGGTCAGACATATAACATCTTACTCAATAAGAGGTGTTGGACTTGTCTTATTGCAACTTACTCGACAAGAGATTCAAGACTTGTATTCATATAATATATTTGATGGTTTATTAACTATATTAAATTTATGATAGAAAGTCTTATTTCATATTTACATAAGTTACTTATTATCGCATTGCGTTGGTTTAATAAATTAATTGCAGAAACGAGCACTTAAAATTATTCGGATAGTTAAACAAAAACAAACAACATTATTTCCTTCAAATTTAGACTTTCTAGCCACCTCTTACCGGTAAAATGTGGTAGTCAGATTCAGACGCACACCCTAAATCTATTTTTCATCCAAAGTTTAAACAAACAAGTTTTAAACTATCATTATTACCTTTTTATATCATTTTCTTTCAAATCAATATCAAACTCTAATCATATTTCAAACATATCTACAAACTAAATGTGCCCTTAAAATTGTTTTTAATCGGACCGGCAAGCAAACCGGATTTTCTCTGATTCCTGATTTTTTCAATGGAGCCGGTGAACCAACTCGGATCTTTTTTCAAGAAAACGATGACAAACGACGACGGAAAACGAAAAAAAAATACAAGAACCGGTCAAGACCGGTCCGGAACCGTACCCAAACCGGTTTCGACATGTTGGGTTTTATCCTCCTCGATGTCGGTTTATAACCGAACCCGTTAACCGGCCCGACCGGGTTTTTTTTAGTTGACTCGAACCGGTTCGGGTTTGACCGGTTGTCAAACCGAATCGCTTTGTGCACCTCTACCTCCCAATAACACACCACTAACTAAAACACCCTTCCCTCATAACACACCACTGGGGCATTGGTCTAGTGGATGGGGCTTTGGTCTTGAGTCAAAAGACTCGGGTTCAAATCCCATCCCTGGCACTTTGCTTCCAGATAGGTACCCACCTCCGCAAAACCTATGGGCTCACTGGAGAGACTTTGTGGATAAGAGCTCAAGAGTCCGATTTGTGGGGTGGACAATGGCTGGTGCCAAAAGGCACCCGGGGTCAGGGTGTTCCCGCCAATCTACACCTTTTTGTGGATAACACACCAATAACACACATGTAGGTCCCACAAAATACCTCACTAAATATACCCACTCACTCAAAAAAAAATAATAATAAAAAAAAAATAATAAAAAATAAAAAAATTATGGCGTGAGCCAGTCAATTGGCTATTTCCCATTTGGCATGTTATTGGCGTGTTGATTGGTATGAGTTTGGCATCCCATTTTTTTGTTTCCTTTGTCATGTTAACAAAGCACCTCACCGTGTGCTCTTAGGTTAAACGAATTAAACATGTTAATTAGGTTTGTGGGTCCGACCCGTGTGTCTCACCCATAACATGGATATGTTAGTTAATAAAATGGGTTAAGATGACCCAAAATCTATTTTTACTTAACACCGATAATTTTGCTTGCATTTCAATGTTAGGGTTATTTTTGTGGCGATTTCGAATCACATTTCGTATTCGATCAAAAGTTATTCTACGTATTCACATTTGACTTATTGACTTGTTATTTAATTTTTTAATCCTTTTTTCTTGTTTTTTATATGAAACAAAATTTATATCTTTTAACAAACTTTTGTTTTTGCAATCGTATATGAAATAAATGATGAAAATAGAAAGAAATATCAAATTCTCCCCTTTTTGTATAAGCTGACTAATTCTTGATCGTGTATTAGAAAATGATGTGTAAAAAGATCATTACTAATCAATTTTTTATTTTTTTTTGTTAAAAAAGAAATATCACTAAAAAATATTAGAATGACAAAATTTTAAACATAAAAAGCAAAAAAAATAAATAAAAAAATTTTTATATATATATATATATATATATATATATATATATATATTTATATATAGGGTAAATGCGTTCAAATGAAGTCATTTTTTTGTAACGGTAAGAGATCTGGACCGTAGGATGAAATGAATATTTTGCCCTATGATTTAGGGGTCTAACTGAAATATTGTCATTTGCTTCCCGCCCCCAAAAAAAGTATCTTGATTTCTCTCTCTCGGTAAACAAAACACACACAAACACACACACACCCAACCACACCTCATCTTCATCTATCCAGTTATTAATGACATTTCAACTTCATTTCGCTGGTTATTAACAGTCATCTCCGTCAACAATCTCTGGCATTGACTGCGGCGTTGACTTTTGTAATTGATTCCGATTCAATTTGATATAAATTTTAACTTTTTAACAATCTTTTCATGATGAATCCGTCTGTTAATCATTTGGAACAGTGTTCTGTGATTTGAATGCTAATATTGGTACTTGTTTTCAACTAATTAATGTTTTTACTATTTGTAGTTATAAAATATGTGTTTTGTAATGTGTATCTATTGCGTAACATATCAAGATGTTATATGATGCTCTATGTAATTGACTGATTAGATATGTCGCCTTTTTGTTTTGATTTTAGTTGAAATTTAGTGTCTGGTTAGTTGTGACCTTAATTTACGGCGTTTATTGTGGTCTCCATTTAGTTTTATTGTTTTAGGCATTATCGTTTTTTCCGTTTAATTTGATTTTTCATTTGAAATTTAGTGCGAGCTTAGGTATTGCGTTGATTTATATGTTTTGTAACTTTTCGCATGTGAAGATCTTATATTATTCTTTTATGTAGTTGAACGATTAGATATGTTATCTTTTTTGTCTCTCTTTTATGCTTTTATGTTCACATTTGAATACCTTCACATGTGAAGAAATTAGGTATCGAATACCTTCACATGTGAGGAAATTAGGTATCGAATACCCTCACATGTGATGAAATTAGGTATCGAATACCTTCACATGTGAGGAAATTAGGTATCGAATACCCTTACATGTGATGAAATTAGGTAACGAATACCTTCACATGTGAAGAAATTTTCTTATAATTCGATTCGTGTCAAGGGCTTAAAATTAGGTATTGAGATTTCAGAGGCTTTAAATAAGGTATCAAATACCCTCAGATGTGATGAAATAAGGTATCGTATACCCTCACATGTGAAGAAATTTGCTTATAACTTGATTCGTGTCGATGACTTGAGCATATATCTTCTACATTTCAGCACGACACTAAGTCATGGTTTTATACATTTGTTGAAATTAACCGTCCTGTTTGTTGTATTCTAGTAGGCTTGATTAATGTTTCCTTTTATTTTCAACTTAAGTATTATGCTTTTATGTAGTTGAACGATTAGACATGTTTCCTTTTTTTCACATGTGAAGATTGTGAAGAAAAACATAGCTATGGTTGTTTTGAAAGGATTGCTAAAACTAGGATTGGAATTATGGCTAAAACTAGGATTGGAATATGGTTAACTTAAGCGAAAGATTGGTGTGCTTGGTCTGCACCCAGGATCATCTAAAACTAGCCTTTGCATATCACTGTTTGCACCATCTTGTAAATTTGCACCATTGTCCGGCATTATGACTATGCCAACGAGTTCAGTCACTTGTTTGTCTAGGATCACTGAGCCACATCAGCCACAGACCTGTAGTACAAAGACATGTAAGTTTGAGGGATGTGAAAAAGGAGCAAGAGGTGCTTCAATAACAATAAATATTCTCCCATATTTTCATAAAATCAACGCAGCAACAAGAATTGTACTCGTGCAGCAAGGGGGAAATCTGGGTTTTGCATAAGTCACGGCGGTGGTAAGAGATGCCAGATGGAGAATTGCACCAAGAATGATGAAGGTCTATCTGGTCTCTGCATCTCTCATGGTGGTGGACGCAGGTGTCAGTTTCTTACTTGTACCAAAGCGCCAAGGAAGCACCATGTTCTGCAAAGCACATGGTGGTGGCAAAAGGTGCACATTTGAAGGCTGTACCAAGGGTTCAGAAGGAAGTACCCCTTTTTGCAAGGGTCATGGTGGTGGGAAACGATGTGCTTTTGAAGGTGATGGAGTTTGTCCAAAGAGTGTTCATGGTGGAACCCTTTTCTGTGTGGCACATTAAAGTTTAATTAGAGTGAGTTATGCATTGGTGTTTTGGTGATCGAGTTTCAATGGAATGGAAAATTTTAAGGATCATTGTTGTTTGAACTGAATGCACTTCAAAATTAGTGTCGAAAAACGTTGATTTGGTAGGGACTGATTTATACTTGAAGTTTTATTTATTTTTCTGATTTTTGTGCTTAATGTCTCTGAGTTAGGTTAAATAAGTTGATTACGGTTAAAGTCTTAAGGATACAGTAGGTTGATACAATAGGTTGCTGCACTTTGAAAGTGGAAAATGTGGAACCGTTTCCTCCAAATATCTTAAAGGTCTGTTCATGTCAATCTTCTGTGGGTTTTATAATAAGAAAGTCCTAATACATTTTGATCCATGTAAGAACAAATAATGATATGAGGTTTAATGTTTCTCCAGTTTGACTTTCTTGGTAAAGATTCTATAAGATACCCGAATTAGGTTGAAGTAGAACATCCCGTGTTCAAGGCAATTCAGCAGTTACGAACAGGTTAGTTGACACTTTCTAGAGGTGGCAAATTGGACGGTTCAGGCTTAAAAACTCGCCTGGTTAGGTTGACCTGCAATGTTTTTTCATTTTACATTTTTTAATGCTTTTCTAAATATGTGATGCTGCTGGATATGATTATACAAGCTTTGTTATTACAATAATAGTCTGAATCTTCGAATAAAACCCATAGGAGGATGTGAGCACTAAAAACACACTTTGGACGACTTGTAATCTGTTTAGCATGTTCTCTTTTTAACATAATATTATATTTGGCCAGTTCTACCATTTACAACTAAAACATACGTAAAACAACCCATTCATATGTAAACAGTTTAAAATTGCCACCTACAATATGTTTTTTATTTGCCTATGCTGGAATAGGATATATCCATTAAAGAACGAGATTATTAGGGTTGTTCAACAATCATTATTGGGATCTATCTTATCAAATATGTTGTTAGTGCTTGGTTATGCCTTCTTTACCGGTGGCATTGTACATTATCCAATAGTTCAACATTTCAACCAGGTAATTTGAATTCGATTCTTTTTTTGAATGATGTGTGGAAATTTCGTTGGGTTTAGGTCATTGTGAAAAGGAACCACTTCACTAATTTACGTGCAATTTTATGTTTACAGAGCGACAATAGTTAGTTCAGGGCTGCTGTTGATGGCTGTTATGGGTATACTGTTCCAGCAGTACTTCAATTTACGCACACAGAAGTCCATTTTGGGAAATCAGAGTTGGTTCAGGGCTCCTGTCAAGATTCAGCAGTTGTATAATGTTGGTGGCGTATGCAAGCTATCTTTTCTTTCAGCTTAAGAGTCATGCTAATCTGTATGATTCCATGATGAGGTAGGTCTTTTATTCTTAAAAGCTATGACCTTTGATTCCTTTTTTTCAGAAAAGTTTCTTAAGGGATTTTCTTAAGCATTTGAAATGTTAATACCCCTACCATTTTTATATATAATAACATCCGACTCCTGAGGGAAGAATTTTGTCTAAAATTTTTTTTTTGTTTATTTGTTATCCACCTTCTTACAAAAGAATTGCACTGTCTTGCTTTCACAACAAGTCTTGGCAAAGTGCTTTCTCAAGACACAAGCACCAGCTCACAATCCTACTATTAATCGAGGTTAGCCTCTAAGCTTATCCTATATTAATAGTTTTCTTATATCTTTATGGATAGTAATAGTGGTGGCAATCTTGTGAAGGGGTTGATTTGGATAGTATGTATTATCTCAATTAATTGGTAAAAATAAAATATTTATGTGTAATTTAATCTTCTTAGTTCACTAAAATGAACAAAAAAAGTAGTTGTATCTCTTTCCTCTCTGTTTGCTAGCTTAGACAGACAGTACTGCCCCTTTGGCTTCTTCTGAATTTGTGTCTTGATGTTTGTATGTTTTGTATCCTTGTAGATACAGGCGGGATGGTGCGAGAACCAAGGCGCTACTTGTAAGGGTTATGACTACTACAACCCTTTAAGAGGTTAGTTGTTTATAGTGGTAAATACAATATGAAGTGGCACATTATCATGAATCCTGATATAGTTTATAAATATCATTTTCAGTATTTAGAATCTCCTTGCTTTGGTGATGCCTGTGGTTTAAGTTGGTGTTGAAGAAATTTGTAGGCTTAGGACGTGAATATAACAATACTTTTGGTCTTACATATGCTTACCATTCATAGCAGAACATACATGTCATGTGAACTCAATGGGTCACTATTGTGCAACACTAACTAGGGATCACTTAATGATTGGTCGGTCACTGGAGTTGATAAAGTGTCTGATCTTATATGCAACACATATCAGGTTTGGAATTTGTTAGGATCTTGAGTATGCCTAGTGCTAGTATGGTACTAAATCCATACCTGTAAAACAAACATATTCAATCCATCCAACCAAACACCCCTAACTACATCTGTTACTAACCGCAAAACCATCATACTTGTATGCATAGCTTCCCATGATAGACCAGTTATTACAATTTTTATAGCTTATATACCAGAGACATTATTTACATTCGACAGTCTCAATTGAAGCTCGTCTATTGCTTATTGATTCAAGGCTAGTTAATAGTTTTATTAGTTGATGGTTGATGAGCAGTTAATTTTGCAAATTAATTTCTTGCTTATATATCTTTTTTTTATGGCTTCATTGACTGGTGCAGATCGTGGTTGGGGTCAACTAGTTTCATGTAAAGGTGGTTGGATTGCTGTTTGTTGCAACCACTAGAGCAAATGTTTCACCTTCGCTTGTCTTTGAGCTTCTACAAAGAATAGCACGTGTTACTCAAGATTACCTTGGTATCCTCAATGAAGATTCTATTAGGAAAACCTTCGTTCTTATGTATGAATTGCTTGCTGATGTAAACCAGGAACCTGTTATCTCATTGCCATCTGATGAAGAAGATGATGATGATGATGAAACGTCTTCACACAAAACAACTGTCAAATTGGAGGACTCTCCTAACAAGAGGCATAAGTCCCAAAATACAAAGAAGGGTACTTTATCTACTTGTTCTTTCATGTATTTTACTATGCCTATACTTTCCCTAATTATTTCTTCTTCTTCTTTACAGAGATTGACGACCATTCAAATCTTCTTCAAACTGACAACAACAACAAGCAAACCAGAAATTATGTAATTTCCCAATACTTGTCCCTCCCTCCCATCATTACTTTACTTTCTAGTCACTTGACACAATAAAGTCCAACTTGCAGCTTTCGTCTTCAACTTTGCCTTTGCTGCTTCCTGATAAAATCCAACATTCAAAGGTACCTTCTTCTACACCCCCTCATCATCGTCAAGTATTTCTCTTTAATGTGTTTGTCAGTCATAGTAGATGAATTTTCTTGTCAGTAACCGGCCTTTTCAAATTTACAGGCTCTTGTCGAGTGAGAAGGTGATTCCATCGATCTAGTGTATTTTTTGAAAGGCGGTGTAGTGGTGGTTTGATCGGCGGTTTGTGATGGTTTGAACGGCGGTGTAGTGGTGGTTTGAACGGCGGTGTAGTGGTGGTTTGATCGGAGGTTTGCGATAAGAGCAGACCCAGAAGATATTGCCCTTAGATATCACCGTGCTTCACTTTATGTTGAGCTTGGGGAACATCACAAGGCTGCTGAATCATATGAACAAATCTGGCAAGTTTGTCCTAAGAATGTTGAAGCACTGAAAACAGCAGCAACGGTTAGGAACTATCAATTTATATGTCTATTTACTTAAATTGTGATCTTTGCAAGCAATTAACGTATTGCTTATGTACAGTTGTACCAAAAAGGTGGCAAGCATGAACGCAGTGTCAACATTCTTGAAAACTATATGAATAAGAATCCAAAAGATGCTGATTTGAGTGTGGTTAGTCTATTGGCTTCAATGCTTATGTCAGCAAACGAACATGAGAAAGCCCTTCACCATATTGAGTATGCACAACATACCTGTTCTTCTGGTAAAGAATTACCAGCTGAGTTGTTGATAATAGCGGGAATATGTCATGTCCATCTTGGAAACATGAAAAATGCGGAGGTTTGTTTATATCTATACTATTTTATAATGCATTTAGGCCTTCTAAAATTAGAAGGCTTAAAAATTAAGCCTTCTAATTTTAGAAGGTTTAAAATTAAGATAAGGAGCTCCAATCATGAGATGACATGTGTCACTTCTTAACAAACTCCAAACCTAACTTCTAACAAATTCCAAGCCTAACTCCTAACCACCAAAAATTAAGATAAAGAGTTCCAATTATAAAATGACATGTGTTACTTCTCAACTAAAAATTCATCTTTATTTTCAAATTAAAATATCTTTTTATCTACTTATTTATATTAGAGTAAACTCCAAAATACATCCATGTGGTTTACCCCGTTTCGCACCATACATCCCTTTCGCAAAAGTTTCAACAGATACATCACTTCGTTAGTAAAAGTTAACCTATATACATCCCTCAGTTAAAATAAAGACTAACGGTGCAAATCATTTCTCCGTTATCTCCTAGCGAGATAGATAATGTTTACACCGTTAATCCTCTGGGTTAACGGTATTTGCACCGTTAGTCCTTTTTTACGTTTACTTTCGTTTTTTATGTTCTTTTCCATTTTTTTTACGTTTTCGTCCGTTTTTTATGTTTTCGCCCGTTTTTTTACGTTTTCGTCCGTTTTTTTACGTTTTCGACCGTTTTTTTTTACGTTTTAGCTTTTTTTTACATTTTCGTCCGTTTTTTAAGTCTTTTTCCGTTTTTAAACGTTTTCGCCTGTTTTTTTACGTTTTCGCGTGGTTTTTTTACGTTTTTTTTTTTTTATGTTTTCATCGTTTTTTATGTTTTCGTTTGTATTTTTACGTTTTGTCCTTTTTCACGTTTTCATAAGTTTTATCCATTTTCATACACTTTTATTGGTTTTCGTCTATTATTCTACGTTTATCGTTTTGCTTATGCTTTTATCCATTTTCATTCATTTTTATACATATAATATGTATGAAAACGGATAAAATGTATGAAATGGGTAAAACGTATGAAAATGAATAAAATGTTTCGTATCGATTTTAAATAACTATTTTGACCCGGTCCGAATCATCAAAAGTGTAAAACACGAAAGTTGTCCGTAATGATGTTTTACATCAAGACTCATGATTTTAACCCGAAAATTCATAATAACTGATAAAACGAAAAAAAAAAAAAAAAAACAAAAAAAGAACAAAACGGAAAAAAGCACGTAAAAACGAAAAAAAAACATACTGAAAACGAAAAACGGGCAATAAAACATAAAAACGCTAAAACGTAAAAAAACGGCACGAATAAAAAAAACAAAATAAAAACTAAAAAACAGTAAAACGAAAATGAAGAAACGTAAAAATGACTAACGGTGCAAATACCGTTAACCCAGAGGACTAACGGTGTAAACATTATCTATCTCGTTAGGAGATAACGGAGAAATAATTTGCACCGTTAGTCCTTATTTTAACTGAGGGATGTATATAGGTTAACTTTACTAACGGAGTGATGTATTTGTTGAAACTTTTGCGAGAGGGATGTATGGTGCGAAACGAGGTAAACCACAGGGATGTATTTTGGAGCTTACTCTTTATATTATAATCTAATTTCACCATATTTTCTAAAATTTTATGCTCTTTAATTCAACATCCATTTTAATATATTTTTATGAGTTTTTAGTTTTTATATTTTTAGTGGGTTTATTTTATTTTAATTCAAATTTTTACAACTTTAACCTTTATTTCATTTATTCCAATCATATTATAGTCATCGGGTACCCGCCGCCGCATTGCGCGGGTACCCTTCTAGTTTTTATATAATGAATTTATTTATCACAAAAGCAACTATAGCTTACTTTTTGTAACTGTTAACTGATGTGTAGGATTTCTTCAGTGTATTCACACACGAGAATGTTAATGATTGTGCTCACTTAGTTATTGAAGTTGCAGACTCAATATTGAGTGTTAAGCATCATGAATCTGCCTTGAAGTACTGCCTGATGTTCGAAGGGAGTGATGTTGGCAGTAAAGTAAGTACATAATTTTATTTGACATGCAGTTGGTTGTATCTAGTCCTTTACATCTTTTCTAACATCTTTTGTTATTAATTTGTGTGTAGGGCCTACTTTATCTGAATATTGGGCGTTGTTACTCCTTCCTATGTGCAAGAACACCAGCAATCCACTACCTTTACAAAGGTATGATTCGAGTTTTATGAAACTACGTTGGATTTCCAAAATGTTGACTTTTTATGTTTTAAAACATTAATGAGTTATATATAAATCAAAACATAAAATGTAGTTATTTTCTTGACAGCGTTACATGAACGTGAGGACGACATTGATGCTAGGTTAGATCTAGTGTCACTTCTTTTAGAAGAAGATAAAGAAGATGAGAGCATTTTTGTACTTTCTCCTCCTCTTGATTCAGGTTTACTAGATTTTGCATAGAGTATCATCACTCAAAAAAGAATTACTAGTATTAAATTTGTTGTTGTCTAATTGTTTACTTCTACATTTTCAGAATCAAGAGCTGGTTTAACCTCTGATAGGGGGAAACCATGGTGGACTGATGTAAAAATAAAGTTAAAGCTATCTTACATTTATAAATCCAAAGGGCTGACTGAGGCTTTTGTTGATGCAATATGTCCATTCGTTCAAGAAACTTTGTTTATTGAAACTATTCAACGAAAGGTGACTTTGCACAATTTTCTTTTGAGACATAATGCATACTTGCATAGTATTTCATTTTACTTTTGCATATTTCATAGCTTATAATAAATTTCTTTGTTCATCAGTTTAAAGGCAAAACAAAGAAAAGGGTATCAAATAGCGGGTTGGAAAAAAGAGCTCGAGTATTAGATGCAGATCAAAATGACAATGTATTTCAAGGATTTCGTCCTGTAGCTTCATCTTTAGATCTGAAAGTGTTGCCCCTTGTTAGATGTTTTTTATTTGTTATGTCTAATTCAAAAAATAAATGTTTTTATTGTTTGATTTACAGGGCAAAAGGTCTTCGGGCAAAGAAGCTGCTTGAGAAAAGAAGATTAGAAAGGGAAGAAAGACGAGCTGAAGCACAAAAAGCTGGAGTTCAGTGGCAAAGTGATAATGATTCGGATGATGAATCACGTGTAAGTAGTTTAGATTATCCTACATGGAAGGATAAAATAGTAAATTATCTTGCATCGTGATTAATAATTTTGTATTTCCATCTATTTATTTGCTAAGTTGTCTCGTGTGTCAGGTATACAGACATCCTCCCTTGCCTGATCTCTTAAAGGATGAAAAACATATTATGCTTGTCATAGATGTCAGTGCTTATTACACATTTTATGAAATTTGCTCACTTTTGCTCACCTCCTAGGAACTTTGAAATAAAAGTAACTGTTCAATCTATTGGGAAGGCATATCATGTAGTGCGCTTGCTCGAATTAGAGAAACTAGAGTCTCCTTTCCCTTGGTCAATTCTGAAGGAATTACCTTGTACTTTAAACTTGTTCAATTGTTTGTCGTTTCTCTATGGTGTATGTAAAAGCTATAGTTATCATTTATAAGTGAAGCAAATTTGAATGGAACGCAATTCAGGTATGTGGCTTAAATTCCAAAAAAATGACAGATATTAGAGCATGGGGTATCATGAGTTTACCACTTCTTCTCATTTGGGCCCCACGTATGCCACATCACCTCCACATCTCTCAAACACACTAACTAAAAAATACCCCCCAATCACAACTTACTCACTTCTCTTCATTTGGGCCCCACCCACCCTCATTTTATTTCTTTTCCATATTTTCCAAACACAATTAAACTCATTCCATTCATTTAAAATAAAAATACAACATAAAAAAAATATATCATAAAAAAAAACATACGAAATTTAAAATACATCATCGCGAAATAAAAAAAACATAAGAAATTTAAACTAATGTCGTTGTTGCTGATGTAGTTGCCAAACATGCTCAATGATATTTTTAAGCTATGCGTTGCTTTATCACGCCAGTTCTTTGGCATTCTTTCGTTGTAGATCGTGACGCTCAATCCATGTCCGTGGTATATTTGCTCGCGGACAAACATAAATATCGTTCAATTCGGATATCGCAAAATGTTGATCTTTCAAAATCATGTTATGCGAATATGATGCGCAGTATTATGATTCTTCTAAGCTTGTTGATAGTCCAAGACAGCCGGTTGGCTTATAATATGCCAACGTCCTTGAAGGACCCCGAAAGCTCTTTCAACATCTTTGCGAAGACTTTCTTGTTTTGTTTAAACAAGGCATTTTTCTCCGAATATGCAAGGGGAGAAAGATTTGACAAAAGATGACCAAGTTGGGTAAATCCGTCGCTAGGTGAATACCCGTTTTCAAATGTTTGCAGATTACCGCGCATTTGAAACGGAACCTCAGCGATGTCATCAAGAAGGTCGACGAATAACGGTGAATTATTCAAAACAGTTAAATCATTATTCGCGCCCGTACCCCAAAAATGCATGCCAAATCCATAAATCGTATGATGAAACGGCTTCAAGCATAATAGTTGGATATTTTTTATCACCTCTATGAAATTGCCCTTGCCACTCAACGGACAGGTTTTTCCATTCCCAGGTGCATACAATCAATGCTCCCAAGCATTCAGGAAACCCATGGAGCATGTTATGTGCGTTATATAAATTGTGAATGTCACCCAAATTAGGCTTTCTTAAAACTTCGGGCATAAACAATTCAATTACACACATAGTAAAAATCTAGACAATCAAGGCGTACTGTGACCCCATTTGCAAATATTCATCAAATGCATCAAAGTGCGTGTCAGAAGGCCAATGGCACGGCGGATGTGCATTTCATAATTACACTCATAATTACACCACACGCGATCGGCCGACTCTAAAGAAATCAAAATGCGCTGTGAAGAGGATCAACAGTTTGAATATGATTTTCAATACCTTGTACTATTTGTAAGAATAGTTGACGGCTCATCTGAAATCGGCGCCTAAAATAGTACTTCGGATATTTTGGAGGATCGAAAAAATAGTCCGATATAAGGCGTTTTTCGGCAATTTCACGGTCACGCCAGATGTAATTACGGGCGTGAACTTTCGCCTTCATCTTCTCCCAACGATTGCCCATAACTGCGGCGTCGTAATCATCTTGATATCTTCTATATCATCAAGATCGGAATCCGAACCACTCATGTTTTTTTTGCTTTGTAAAGAGTTGAAAGAGTAGTGTGTGAATGATTTGAAAGAAAAAAGTGTGGATGATTTTATGAAAATGAGATATTATTTATAAGAGGGTGGGTAAAGTTTTTATTTTAAAAATAAAAGTTTTTTGAAATTAAACCGTTTGAAAAAGAAACGGATATATTCGATTTTTAGTTGTCGTTTTGTGTTTCGTTGTAACGGCGAGATTGCTTGTGGCGAAGGGGCATGTGTATCGCAGCCACGAAATGAAGTGGCGAGGCTCCATGTCAGCTTCGGCGAGAAACGAAATCAACCATACCCCATGCTCTTATAGGATACCCATTAAATAAGGATAAATATTGACAGGAACAGTTTACACAGCACCAGGTCTCAGAGGCAAGGATTTAGACATGACAAGGTATTGAATGCCTTCACATGTGAAGACATAAGATATCGAATGCCTTCACTTGTGAAGACATAAGGTATAAAATGCCTTCACATGTGAAGACATAAGGTATCGAATTGATTTTTTTTGCTTTTAACTCGATTAGAAAATTTGAAAAATGATTTAGTGGTGAAGGAGTTGTAGTAAGTTGTACCATAGTACTACTATATACTGCAGTGGTATGTAGATTGTGTATAAATGTAATGATGTCGTAGGGCTTCAGAGTTGCAAGCATTGAAGAAAATGTATTCACACGTGAAGAAAAAAAATATATAAATGTACGGGTATTTACTAGTAAAGAAATTTATTCACACGTGAAGAAAAACTATATGCTTATGTATAAATGTACATGTTTCGAAAATTTAGCTACAAAGTCAAATTTTGAAGCTTCTGCTATGCTTCGTTTTTGCATACAGTGCATCCTTTTTTTGTTTAAATACATTCCGTTTTTAAAATTTTAACTATCAAGTACATATTTCGTATATAAAAAGTACACTAGTAAAATCAAAGTTTCAATCCATGCTCATAATCTTGACGCGCGAAAATATTCATACAAAACTTTAATAATCGGTTATTAAACATCAAAATCTCCTATTTTTTGCATTTATAGTATAAAAAATACACTAGTAAGATCAAAACTTTGATCCTTGCTCATAATTTTCACACACAAAAATATTCTTACAAAACTTAAACAATCGTCTATTAAACATCAATATCTCCTATTTTTGCACTTCTAGTATAAAAAGTACGCTAGTAAGATCAAAGCTTCAATCCTTACTCATAATTTTCACGCGTGAAGATTTTCTTACAAAACATCAATATCTTCTATTTTTGCACTTCTAGTAAAAAAAATGCTAGTAAGATCAAAGCTTCAATCCTTGCTCATAATTTTCACATGTGAAGATATTCTTACAAAACCTAAATAATCATCTATTAAACATCAATATCTCCTATTTTTACACATATAGTATAAAAAGTAGCTAGTTAAATCAAGGCTTTAATTTTTGCTCATAATTTTCACGCGCGGAGATATTTCTTACAAAACATCAATAGTCGTCTATTAAACATCGATATCTCTTATTTTGCACTTTTAGTATATAAAATACATCAAAGCTTCAATCTTTGCTCATAAGTCTATTAAACATCAGATCTCCTATTTTACAGTTCTAGTATAAAAAATATGCTAAGAAGATCAAAACTTCAATCCTTGCTCATAATTTTCAGGCGCGAAAATATTCTTACAAATTTAACTAATCGTCTATTAAACATCAATATCTCTTCTTTTTACACTTCTATTATAAAAAAAAAAATATGCTAGGAAGATCAAAGCTTCAATCCTTGCTTATAATTTTCACATGTGAAGATATTCTTACAAAACATAAATAATAGTCTATTAAACATCAATATCTCCTACTTTTACACTTATAGTATAAAGAGTACGGTAGTAAGATCAAAGCTTCAATCTTTGCTAAATGCGTGAAGATATCCTAACAAATTTAAATAATCGTCTATTAAACATTAATATCTCATATTTTTGCATTTCTAATATTAAAATAAGCTAGTAAAATCAAAGCTTCAATCATTACTCATAATTTTCACATGTGAAGATACTCTTACAAAAGTTAAATAATCGTCTATTAAATATCAACATCTCCTATTTTTACACTTTTAGTATAAAAAATATGATAGTAAAATCAAAGCTTCAATCCTTGCTCATAATTTTCACGCGCTTAGATATTCTTACAAAACTTAAATAATCGTCTATTAAACATCAATATCTCCAACTTTTTGCATTTCTTGTATAAAAAATACGCTAGTAAGATCAAAGCTTCAATCATTGCTCATAATTTTCACGCGTGAAGATATTCCTACAAAACTTAAATAATCGTCTATTAAACATCAATATCTCTTATTTTTGTACTTCTACTATAAAAAATATGCTAGTAACATCAAAGCTTCAATCCTTGCTCATAATTTTCACATGTGAAGATATTCTTACAAAACTTAAATAATCGTCTTTAAACATTAATATCTCCTATTTTTGCACTTCTAGTATAAAATATTTTTAGTAAGATCAAAGCTTCAATCCTTGCTCATAATTTACACATGTGAAGATATTCTAACAAAACTTAAATAATCATCTATTAAACATCAATATATCCAATTTCTCCACTTCGAGTGTAATTTTCACACGCGAAGATATTTATTACAAAACTTAAATAATCATCTATTAAACATCAATATCTCCTATTTTTGCACTTTTAGTATAAAAAAATACATCAAAATTTCAATCCTTGCTCATAATTTTCACGCACGAAGATATTCTTACAAAACTTAAATAATCATGTATTAAACATCAATATCTCTTATTTTTATACTTCTAATATAAATAGTACGATAGTAACATCAAAGCTTTAATCCTTGCTCATAATTTTCACACGTGTAAATATTCTAAGATAACATAAATAATCGTCTATTAAACATCAATATCTCCTATTTTTGCACTTCAGAAAAAGAATTAGGCTAGTAAGATCAAAGCTTCAATCCTTGCTCATAATTTTCGCATGTGAAAATATTCTAACATAACTTAAATAATCGTCTATTAAACATCAATATCTCCTATTTTTGCACTTCAAGTAAAAAACAATTATGCTAGTAAGATAAAAGCTTCAATCCTTGCTCATAATTTTCACATGTGAAGATATTCTTACAAAACTTAAGTAATCGTCTATCAAACATTAATATATCCTATTTTTGCACTAAAATATGCTAGTAAGATCAAAACTTCAATCATTGCTCATAATTTTCACATGTGAAGATATTCTTACAAAACTTAAATAATCGTCATTTAAACATTATTATCTTCTATTTTTGCACTTCTAGTATAAAAAAATATTCTAGTAAGATCAAAGCTTCAATTTTTTCTCATAATTTTCACATGTGAAAATATTCTAACAAAACATAAATAATCATCTATTAAACATCAATGTATCCAAATTTTGCACTTCAAGTGTAAAAAATATGCTAGTAATATCAAAGCTTAAATCCTTGCTCATAATTATCACACACGAAGATATTTATTACAAATCTTAAATAATCATCTATTAAACATCAATATCTCATATTTTGGCACTTTTAGTATAAAAAATACATCAAAACTTCAATAATTGCTCATAATTTTCACGCACAAAGATATTCTTACAAAACTTAAATAATCATGTATTGAACATCAATATCTCTTATTTTTACACTTCTAGTATATATATAGTACAATAGTAACATCAAAGCTTCAATCATTGCTCATAATTTTCACATGTGAAAATATTTTAACATAACTTAAATAATCGTCTATTAAACATTAATATCTCCTATTCTTGCACTTCCAGTAAAAAAAATTAGGCTAGTAAGATTAAAGTTTCATTCCCTTCTCATAATTTTCACATGTGAAGATATTGTTACAAAACTTAAGTAATCGTTTATGAAACATTAATATCTCCTATTTTTGCACTTCTAGTATAAAAAATATGCTAGTAAGATCAAAGCTTCAATCATTGCTTATAATTTTCACATGTGAAAATATTCTTACAAAACTTAAATAATCGTCTTTTAAACATTAATATCTTCTATTTTTGCACTTCTAGTATAAAAAATATTCTAGTAAGATCAAAGCTTCAATCATTTCTCATAATTTTCACATGTGAAGATATTCTAACAAAAAAAATAAAAAATAATAATCTATTAAACATCAATGTATCCAATTTTTGCACTTCAAGTGTAAAAAATATGCTACTAATATCAAAGCTTCAATCATTGCTCATTCACACGCGAAGATATTTATTACAAAACTTAATTAATCATCTATTAAACATCAATATCTCCTATTTTTGCACTTTTAGTATTAAAAAATACATCAAAACTTCAATCATTGCTCATAATTTTCACGCATAAAGATATTCTTACAAAACTTAACTAATCTTGTATTGAACATCAATATCTCTTATTTTAAGATGCGTGAACAACTTTTTCACATGTGAAAATATATGTTTATATCTCGTAGCTTATTAAGATGCACGAACAAGTTGGTCACATGTGAAATATTTGTTGCATTCTCAAATTATTTGTAAAATCATAGATATTTGTTGCTAATTTAGCAACCACTAAGCAATTTTGTTGCATTCTCAAATTAGCACTGGCCGAATTAGCATCAATTGATGCTAGTTGTTCACAAGGTGTACACAAGTGTGAATGTGACCTTTATGATGTCACCATTATGAATACTTCACCAATGAGTAAGTTTGCGAGTTATATACATATGCGTCAACAAAATCAGAAGAAAGGGTATTTGCGAAAATAAATGAAGACTCATAACAGAAAGAATATCGTGTGCAAGCCCCTTCTCATATACTGGAGACCCAACTTTTGCATCCACAACCACCTTCTGAACGGAACTTGAAACCAACTGTAGAACATGCCAATCCGTATACATGTAAGTCACAAAAATGAGAAAGAGCGCAAAATGCAGCATTATTTTAGTTAGACAATATTAAACAGGGCACAACGTAAGAGTAAGTATATATGCGATTAAGGAAATGATGGATGTTATTATACCTTCAGCGCATCTTCCAATGTAGGAATGACCACATCATGAGTAGCATCCAACTCTTTTATCTGCAGTAAGAAGCTAAAATATACTCTTATTCAACGCTAAACTTACATAATGGCACTTATCAGAGACAGTGAACTGGAAAGAAAATGTTGGCACTAATATCACACCAGATAATTCAATAGCGCCTAACATATGAAGCAAGAAAGCCTCACCTCCTTTGCAACTCAGGTATCCAACCTTGGATGAACTGTTCCAAAATATTCGCTGCAAATCCCTGCCTGTTTCAATCAGTATCAACTCTATGAATACCTCAAACTAACATTTATCTAATTCTATGTACATTAACACTATAATCATATTCCATCTCACAAACAGTAGAATAAAAAGTTACAAAACAGTAGAAAAATGAATAATGATCACATATCCTGGAAAATCATAACATCATTCATGTGAATCCGGGAAATCATAACTGATCCCATATTTGCAGGATTTCATAGACTTGATCACCACCAAAAGTTGAATAAAATATATAGAAGTGGTAACTTTGGCCCAATTACTTATAAACAGGTTGATTGGGTCATATTTAAGCTTAAATGGGACAAATCAGGAAAATTTGCTAAAAGAGAAAAGCGCAAAATGGGATGAAAATGAAAGTCTACTTTTTCAACGGCTCCCACCTCTTAAATTGGGTTATCCAAAAATTCAGGTTACTATAGGGTTTGTAATCATAACTAATGCATAAAATATATATAATTAGAATAGGACATCAACCCCGACCCACTCATTTTGACACGTACTAAATTTGAATCTATTCAGGCCAAACGAGTTTCTATTAAGTATTGATTTCAAATCGGTTCATTTTTAAACATCGATGCTAATTTCAAAAGCTAAACCAAACTCGTCTCATGTGAAAGGAGATGACAAATTTAGTATTTCATATATGAAGCATTTTTATATTAACTAAAGGCACACAGTGCCAATTCTAATTCTAACACAGTGCCTAGATTATATTATATTTGTCACACTACTAGCTACAACTAAAGAGCTCTGGATCTTTTACTATATATCGAACAGATTAGTACATAAGTACTAACATTCGGAACAACACTATAGATAGATGACAAAAGATAGGTTTGTATACTATATTTGGTTTAAATTTTCTTCTAATGCTAGAAATCCATAAGTTTAACAATGACAAGAAGTTATGAACTAGGTTAAGGGAACTTGTATGTACCAAAAAAAGGTGTTTAAGAGTTGGATCAGAGGAAGAAGACGAATTCTCACCGGTGTATTCGGTTGAGCATAGCCGTTGTGCAGCAGCGGCACCAGGAGGCTTTTGGGTTGGTGGAGGTCCATAACTGCCATATCCAGAAGGTTGAGTTTCATACCCGGGCTGAGAAGTTGGTGGGACCCCATAGCCCCACCGAGGTGGATAACTCGGTTTGAACCAGTGTTGAGCATAACCAGATTGAGGCGCAGATGTTGGGGGAGCTTGATTAGAATTGTCCGCCTGACCTCCTTGTGCAGCACTTTGACCAGTTTGACCATCAGCGGTTTGGCTGACAACATTATATCCGCATGCAGGATTACCATAACTCTGTTGATCATATCGATTGAGGCCAGATGCATACCCTCCATAACCATCGACCAAAACCGATTCTAATTAAATATCAGTAATTATTTAAGGCCATTTTACATGCAATCCTTAACTAATCAGAGCTAACCAAGGGCTAATATTTTCCTATTATTACGAGGTTTCAAACACAATAAGCAGATCCAAGTAGTGAAACTGTTTGTATAATCAGTTTTGGATAAACCACAATCTAACTTTTCACGAGTCATTACTTTACTTGTATAATGAGAAGACATCAAACACGCAAATTAACTAAGAAGGTGTGTGATTGCTAAAGAAGCTTATATTGTTTAGATATAACATTTTGCATCAGCATGCCTGTTTTGATTATGGTGCACAAATCAGAATAAGCAGTTGACAGTAAGCAGATTGGGGACTAAACATGCTTATTTATGATGAAACCAAAAGATATCTTTTAACTCTTATATCTAACCTAAACCTTCAATAAAATAGTTCCCGGATCATACTTCATTTTTTTTGGCATAAGAAAATCCCAACAATATTTTTAGCAGAAATGCCTCGGAGGTGGCCCAATGGTAAGGTGTCCCGAATGTCTCAGAAGATACCATGGTTCGAACCTCACTTGGAAACAGCCACGGGAATTCTGATTAGGCCACGTACATAAGAGACAAAAAGTTCGACTTTCCCCGGGCAGCCCGAACAGGGATCCCTCTCCATTTATTTAGGTTTGATTAATGTTGTACATGTTTAATTTAGCTTGTTATTACTATATGAACTTATCGGTTTATTGAAATACGAAAAAGCCAATAAAGCTCCTTTTTTTCGGTGATCAAGTTTAGCTTTTGGCCTCGGCATAAGCAAAAGCCATAAGGTCATAAGCTGGAAACTTTAAGCTGGAATATTTTTAAGCAAAAGCCAAAAGGTCATAAGGTCATAAGCTAGAAAAGAGTAACCTTTATATCGGGTTTTCGATATTTCAATAAGCCGATAAGGTGATAAAATAAGATTGAGATGAAAACGTACATCATTTAAGATATAATACCAATTCCTGTCCATCCCAAATTAATAGTCCATAAAGATATAATTATGCAAGCAAAAAGTAAGATAGAAAGTCGTAATAATTATGTTTTTCTTAAACGGGATGGAGTGAGTAATAAATGTAAATTTTATAAAAAATCAAGATGAGAATTTTATAAAAAAAAAAGAAGATGAAATACCTCAAAATACGTTTAATTTGGAGGTCGTTAAAAGCAGCAAGGTCCATAGCCCACTTAACACCTCTTTTGGTCTCACGTTTCTTCTCATTTCTACTCTGCCTTGAGTTTGTTGATTATAATTATAAGCTGATGATTCATCTGTAGGACCTGATCCAGCGGGTACTTGGCTCTGTTGCTGACCATAGTAATCATATCCACTGCCTCCAGGAGGATATGCACCACTGAGGGTAGCCATAACCTGATGTTGCATTTGTTGACCTGGAGGGGCCCAGCTTGTGGGTGGTTGAGCTTGATAACCTTGCTGTGAGTAGCCACTGCCCATTGAATTTCTCTGCCTATTGATAACTTCATTAACCATTTGTTTCGCACCTCGATCCGATCGGTGTTCCATCTATCTGTACAATCCTCTCTGTTGAAGTATCACCAAGGGGCGGGTGTAGTGGTATCACCTGATACAATGTGCAACATATTTGAAAGTTTATAATCTATAACATTATGCTAATTTTTTCCTCGAGTGAGAATTTGAGCAGACTGAATACGAGCTCTGTCTGGGTTGCATATTTTTTATCGTCTCACTCCCTTTACCAATAACAAGACCAACCTGTAACCAAATCCAAACACATAATGTCATGTAAAGAAATGTAAGTAAGCCACTTACAACAAACTTGCAGCAAACTGCAGTCACTTTTTTGAAATAGACTAATAGAGTACCTTTTTGGTTGGAATTTGCATCGAAAACTGTTGGGTCCCACCTGGCTGACCACCCACTCTACGGCCAACTGCACCAGAACCTCCTCATTCACTTGCTTCAAATAGAACATAAGTCTGTGTGTCTATATGCAGTTATATCAATAGCATGTTACCAAATAGCCTTAAAACAGATAACGAATACAAAACACCAAATATGGTTAAAGGCTCTATATATACCTCAGCAAGAACCTATATTTATATATCTTAAGTTTCTAAGGTTTTTTACCAATGCAAAGACGCGTGCTGCGAAACAAACACTCAACTGCTTAAAACATGTTCATCAATAAAAGCAAAGAGATGTTATAGATTATATAGCACGAGAATAAACCTGTAGAAATTTTCAGAGCCTCCAATTGCTACAAAGCAATAAGCATTTGTCGACTTTGAAAACACCCCAATTTCACAAGAAGTCTCAGGCATAAGTCCTGCAAAGATCCATTCACCGTTAGGTGACAATTGATGACATAAATGAATGCTTCATTGGCAAAAAGCACAACTAGTAAAAAATAACTATTGTAACTTAACTTCACTTGTGAAGTTAGCATAACAGAAATTACTCTACAACCAAGTACTACTAGTGAAACGCAAAATAAATTGCATGCTGACAATGTGCTAAGGACTCCCGTTTTAATAGGAGGTTGATAAACGGATGAGTAATTTTGATCTCAAAATACAAATAAAACAGAGAACTCAAAAAGTTACAAATTAGCTACAATTATGAAGAGCCCTTGAAGCTAATGAGTTAGGTATGAACTTAGCTTAAGCCAGGTTCTGGAGTTGTGTTCAAGCGTTATCAACATCATGCTTAGCTCTCACCTATGTGCTTTTAAACGAAGAGTTTGTGAAATCAAGTCAACTTAGTGTATTAAAAAGTCGCATAACAAAGTGTGATTCATCGACAAACACAACTTTTAGCTAGATTTCATGCTCTATAATTACTAGTTTATCGATTAAAACTTTTATAACATATGTATACAGGTTGGGAATTTTGGTAGATTTCTTGTCACATTATACCATAACCAGCTTCATGGGAGGGACAGCAACACTTATATGCCTTCAACCAAGGTTGTCAGGATCGGGATCCTACCTAGGATCGTTTTTGGCTTTGCAAGATCGTGATCGTAGGATCGGATCGGGATCTTAAGATCCTATGAAAATGTGTATATTTTTGTATAGGGGCTGTAGTTCTATATATATATCTCGGCATAAGTCTACACTTAGTCAATTTGTATACTATATAACGTTAAAAAATAAAAAGAATGCCCATACTTTAAAGTTTACTTCGTGGTGAACAATAAATAAACCAGTTTTTGTTTATCCTGTTTGAAATGTACATACGCAAGACTTAATATAAATTAATAAATCATATGTGTGTTGGTAAAAATAGCATGTAGTTGTCGTAAAAATATTGTTAGTCATTATCGTAATAATTTTGTACTTAATTTAGCCAATGCTAACACTAATTTCCTACAATGCGCATCTGTCACTTTAAACCGAATGGTCATTTGTGAAAAACAATGAATTAAAGTTCAAAAAAAAAGAAAAAAAATGAATTAGTGATTGAGATTGGGCTTTTTGAATCAAACATGGGGCTTAAATGCTTCACATAGAAGAAAAAGTCCAAAAAAAATGGTTTAGCAACAGGATCGGATCGTAAACGATCCTACGATCCTACGATCCGATCCTACGATCCTGAACGATCCTACAGATTTCACGATCCCGTTCGATCCCGATCGTTTTTTAAGTGTAGGATCGTAGGATCGTACGATCCTACGATCAGGATCGCGATCCTGACAACCTTGCCTTCAACAACTAAAAGAAATTTTCGGTTTGAAGCATTTTACTACACATACTGATATGGTTTCTGTTATACGTGTTATCTTGAAGAACAAAAAAGAGGTATATCCTAAGACATATTACACTTCAATTAGGCAGAAAACTGAACAATATTTTTCTTCCTACTGTGATATATTCCTTTTCCTTTTTTCTACGTGTTTGATTCTTAAGTATGTCAACATTAAAAAGGTTATGTCTACCAAACCAGTTCCTGCATAGAAGGGACTGTAATAAAGGTATTAGCTTGCCTCATGAAAATGTTGAAAGTAAATGACCAAAAAGGAACTGTATTAACGGATCAAATTCATAAAATTATTAATGTTTCAAAGTCCCCTAAAGTAGAAGCAGCGAAAAAGCAATTAAGCATAGTCTTTAAGGGGTTATAAAAAGTTCTCAAAACGATATATTATAAGTTTATACTTCACGTCAACAGATCTTGGTGTAAACGATATATTATACGTTTATACTTCACATCAACAGATCTTGGTGTAATATGTTCAGATACTTCTAAACTTTTAACGTGCGCAGAAAAATATCTCCTATATTTTCACGTGTGAAGAAAAATATCTCGTGAAGAAAAATATCTCCTATATTTTCACGCGCGATGAAAAATATCTCCTATATTTTCACATGCGAAGAAAAATATCTCCTATATTTTCACGCGCGAAGAAAAATATCTCCTATATTTTCACATGCGAAGAAAAATATCTCCTATATTTTCACGTGTGAAGAAAAATATCTACTATATTTTCACGTGCGAAGAAAAAATCTCCTATATTTTCGCGTTCGAAGAAAAATATACTAAACACTTGCTGAACTTTTCACGCGCGCAGAAAAATATCTCCTATATTTTCACGTGCGAAGAAAAAATATCTCCTACACTTAATCTCTACTATATTCTAATTTACACAAACTTTAATATCTGATTATCAAATTTTCATTCATCTTCTATATTTCCGCATATTCATATAAATTATATTCTATTAATAAACTTTAATTAACTCGCCTATGACAATTAACATCTAATTCATAATCTATACTTTCACATGTGACATATCTAGACTTGAGCAATGATAATAACTTCAAACGCATAATAATTCACAATTCAACATTAAAATTTATTAAAAAGAACAATTACTCGATATTGTGTAATCTGATCTGGAAAGTTCGCTTCTTCATTAATCTCATTTCCAGTTGTCTGAACTTCATCAACTTCAGCTTCGTTTTCATTCATATTGATCGATTTTTGTGAAACTTATTGATTTTGATTTCTTAGGTTTTTAATGGTTATCTTTGTTACTGTTATGATTGTGGTGGTGATTCTGGTAGTAGACGGTGGTGTAGTGGTGGTTTGAATGGCGATGTAACGGTAGTAGATGGCGATGATCGGTGGTGTAAGGGTGGTAGTAGTTGTGGATGATCGAGAGGATTTAGTTAGGGTTCACCGTAATTGTGGGCTTGTGTGTGTTTTTTTATTTATATATCAATTGGGTTGATTTTATTTATAAAAGTACTCTTGTTTATTGGATAGTTAGTGTAAATTTTTGGCTAATCTTGACCATTAGATTTAAAAAAAGGAGGGATTAGATGGAGGGCTAGGATCTCTTCTCGCGTTCTCACAAAAATTAGACTTCTCACAAAAAACACCCTCATAGGGTAAAGATCAAATAAAAAGACAAATATCCGTAAAAAGAATAAAAATATATATTTTTTTTAAATGTTCTTAAAAAATTCCAAAAAAATCCAACAAGATCGGGTATGTTGGTGCATGAAAAAGTTGTGAAGGAAGTTTTTCTAAAAGTGAATACTTTTTCCGAAAAAAATTTATGAAAAAATACGTTTGTGCATTAAATCGCTTTTTTGTGCATCAAAAATTCGTTTTTGCAACCTACTTCTTTTGACTTTTTTCATCAAAATAACATTGCGCATCAAACTAAAACAAGTTGAAAATTTTGTGCATCAAAATTTTTTTGCGCATCAAAATTCGTTTTTTGTGCATTAAAAAAACGTATAAAACCTCAAAATTAGAAAAAAAAATTTCCATAAAAGTTTTATGCACTAACATACCCGATCTTGTGGGATTTTTTTGGAATTTTTTAAGAACTTTTTTAAAAAAAAATTCTTTTTATATATATAGTGAAGGGTTATTTTCATAACCAAAAAAACTGCGAGAACCAATCTCAACCATTAAATATTTGATCAATGGCTAAAATGATTTGTGGCATTTTTGTAAATTAAGTAAAGGTTAAGGAATGTTTAATAAATGAACAAGGGGTAAAAGAGGGTTTTTATATAATCAGTTTGAGGTAACTGTCCCACAATATTAGGGAGGAGGGAGTGGTACCCTAATACCCTGGGTGCCACATCACCTCTATCCAATAAAAACTCTCCAACTCAAAACTACCCAATTTTACCCTAACACTACCCTAAGTAGAGGGAGTGGTCCTAGTACCCGATTTTTTTTTAATACATAAAATCACATACAATATTTAAAATAAAAACATACCATTTCATTAAAAATAAAAACATTACATAATACTTAAAAAAACTACAACTTAAAAATTGAAACTACAACTAAAAAAAAAAAAAAAACATAAGTTGAAATTTAAAAAAGTTGAAACTACAATTTAAAAATTGCAAGCCCATCCGTGTTTGGCCGCAAGTTCACGTTTTTGGGTAAGAACTAATTCCAACATAGCGGGATCGGGAAGGTGATCATGCGGCTCCAAAAAAAAACTTCATCTCCCGTTGTGTATTCTTGAACTTTGCCCCCTCGAGCTGTGTAGCCAACAATTGTTTCGCCATCTCGCGTTTTTCTTCCAAATATTGTGTCTTCTTTTGTGTGTAGGCGTTGATTTCATCCGCAACACTTGAGATCGACGAGGAGGATGCGCCTTGCTTTTTCATCTTTCTTGATTCAAGTGGAGGGGTGGGGTCTTCATTCATGTCGGAAATGGTGTTGCTTGCCGATTCATACTCCCCCGACTTCCTTTTTGAAGAATTGCTTGTCGCACCGGCAATATCTTGAAAACATTCTTGCTCCGTCCATTTTTCATGACCTCTGACAACCTCCCACGCCCTGGTATGAGTAAATTGTCTTTTTTTTTGCTGTATAGTAATCCGACTCAGCTTGTCTCACCACGTCCAAGTCGTTGCACCCACTAGCCTTAGCACGTTTCTACATTATATACAAAATAATGTAATTGTAAATAAAAAGTATAGATTATGTAAAATAAAAAGTATAGCTTAAACAAAATAATGTAATTGTAAATAATAAAGTATAGATTATGTAATTGTACCGCTTGGAGGTAGTAGCCGTTGAAAATACCCATGGCCGTGTTCATTGCTCTCCACTTGGTATTCAACGCATGAAAAGTTCGTGAACTCGAACCCAAAGTTGCCTCGTAATGCTCGAGAATCCGTTTCCAAAAACCGTCGGACTTTTGTTCATTACCGACAACACCACATTCGGAGATTTGAATCCATGCTTTCGTCAAAGCCTCCTCTTGTGCCGCGACCAAACTTCACGGGGCCTCCTCCCGGCGAAGGCTTTTTTCTTCCCTCTCGGATCGACTTCTTGAACTTCCTCATCTTCGTCTTCTTCGTTTGGTAGTGGTTGTGTTTCGGGTACGTACTCTACGTCTTCATCAATGTTTTCGAATGGGGAGAACTCGCTTGTAGTAGTGATGTTGTAGTGTTGTGGATTCATTTGAGGAGGACCCATATTATATTGGTAAAATTGATGTGGAGATGGGGGTTGTGGAACGTAAAATTGATTCGGGGATGGTTGAGAATAAAATTGGCTAAATCCTAACGGAGTTTGTTTTGGTTGATTCGGGGATGGTTGAGACCGACCTTGACGTGAGGTGGAAGTTTTTTTACCTCTTCTTGGATCCATGGTTTTGTGTTTTTGAAAGATTAGTGTGTGTTGTTATTTGTGTTTTGTGTGTTTTTATTTTGAAAAATGAGTATGAATGGTTTGGTTTTAAAGAGATTTTTTTTTATTCATTGCAAAGTAGCCGTTGGCTACTCCCCCAACGTCTCCAAACGGTCCTCTTTTTCAAATTTATTCACCAAACAAGCTCGGGCTCCCAACTCGATTTTGCTACTCGATCCAACTACCCGATTTGCTCGGGGCGGTGTACCCGCTCGGGTTCATGTACTCGATCCAAGTACCCGTGCCCACTCCCTCCTCCGTTAGGGGTATCAATAACTCTAAACAAATAACCTAATTCATTTGGATTATAATAATTAATTTTGCCGTCACTCACTTGCCGTCAAATTTTGCGAATTAGATCTAGCCATCGCTCTTTGCTTTAGGGGGAGGGAGTGGTACCCTAGTACACGAATTGCCACATCACCTATATCCAATAAAAACTCTTCAACTCAAAACTACCCAATTCTACCCTAACACTACCCTAAGTGGAGGGAGTGATACCCTAGTACCCGAATTTCCTTTTTTTTTTTATTTTTTTTGCAAGTCCTAATATATTCCAACAAATAAACATATACTAAACTAATGAATTGGTATCTTAAAACCTAAAAAATAAGATCAAATATTTGGTACCTTTTCAAGTTCATCTTGAACTTCTTGCAGCTTTTCAATAGACAAAACAAGTTCAGTGTCAAGTTGTTCAACGTTTTCTTCAGCGGAGATCTCGGGTTTCTTTCCTTTGTCAGCCACCATTCTTACAAACCTTAAAACTGTTGTTGATCTGGTTCTAAGAAGAAGAAGAAGACATGACAGGAAGTGGGTTGTGTTTGTATTGTGATGTGTTACCGATCGGGCTTGGAACCCGATTTACTACCCGAAATCGCCTACCCGAGTAACACGGGGTGGTGTTACCGATCGGGTTGAGGTACCCGATCCCCTACCCGATCACCACTCCCTCCCCCTTAGAGCTTCAATAGACCAAGGTATAATTTATTATAACATCTTTATATTTGTTATTGTTAATTCGATCCACTCCATCTCGATTTTATATGCCTATGTATTAATCAGTTTCGTTTTTTTATTTTACCGACAATTTCATTCATCCATCAAGGATATAAGTCAAGCTTTATTTATCTTTTACATGTATTTTGATTAACAAATCGTTTTTCGATTTTAAAATCTATTTCGAAAAATTGGTTTTTCTATTATGTGGACATAATAATCAAAGAACTCATTGATTTTGATTATACTATATAATTTGCTTGTCTAATAAAAATGCATTTGCAAAAAGAATAGGTGTGCATGAAGCGTTGAACACGTAATACATTACAGATTTTGAGTGTTGGTTATAAGTTTGTTGGTTACTACCAATTCGAAGTTTGATTGTATGAATATTTGGCTTTTTTTAGTTCATTTTTTTCTAGTTAATGAGACATAATTTAAAAATGATTCCTAAAAGCTTTTTATTCTATCCATGTTGATTCTGTTCTTTTTTTATTTTGTCATACTAGTGTACCATCTTTCTTTTCTGTATCAAGATATGTGAGAACTAGAAGTATTAAATTGTTGGTTCATGAACATGTCCTTATTGTTTAATTTCAGTTGTTATGAATGGACTGTGCATATGTGTTTTATTAGTTGTTATGATTAAATAATTCGTTTTTATTCATTATTTGTAGTTACATGTACGAGTATGATGAGCAATATGAAGAGTACACGTGTGTTTTGTACATACTATCTAGCGAGAAAGTAGTTATAATAAAGATTTAAAAAATAAAGACACAAGTGCATGCCGTAAATACAAGTGCACATGAACTAAAGTGAGTACGTATATATAAGGGTACATGAATGAATTCAAATGCACATATATATATATATACATACATACATACATATATATATATATATATATATATATATATATATATGGTTTGGGTTATTATGAAAAGATATTTAAAATGAAAAGAATGAGAAGCCACCACAATGCGCCATGTGTCCCATCTCCACCCCCTCATTTTTTTTACTCTCAAGCGTGTTTTGGTCATTTTACCACAAAATAGAAAGTATATAAGCTTTTTTTTCTTATTTTTATGCTTTTCTTCTCATATGTTACGTATCTCATCTCTTCTTCTCCCTCTGGAACCACCTTTCTCCACAGTCATCACCACCGTGATCTCCACTGCCATCACCATCGTTCTCTACTAGGGTAAATACAGTCTTCCTTTATCCTTTTTCTTATCTCTTCCTATGCATCTAAAAAAATACACACACGATATTCTTCTCCATCATGATTTTTTCTTCTCCTTCAATCGTGATAGTCTTCTCCACCGTGATATTCTTCTTCAATGTGATTTTGAGATGAAACCTGTACAATAATGATGGTAAGATTAATATGTTTTTTTTTTCAATTTGTTTGGTTAATTTAATTTGTTTTAATTCGAATATGTTTTTGCCGATTTTTAGTATATTTAGTTGATTTAAAACAATGATTCAGTGTGTTATTGAGAAAAAACGAGATTAAAAACGTTCATATGAAATGTGCACACCAGGTGTTTGATAAAATGTCTACATGATATTGTATAACTATGATGCACCAGTTTTGTACTGCGATGCACTAATTTCGTAATGTGATGTAGTAGTTGTTCATCCTTGCAGTTGTATTTCATAGTATAATGCAGTAGGTTTTATTTTTTATTGTGATGCAGTAGGTTATTGTGTTTGTATGTTTTATGTGTCTAAACTTGTTTGTATGCTTGGTTGTATGCCTAATGCAATGGAATCTGAATTGAGATGCAGTAGGTGTTTAGTTGTTGCATATAAGGATGAAGTAGGTTAAGCGTAAGATGTTTTATGTGCGTAAATGTGTTTTTATGCTTGGTTGTATGTGTGATGCACTGGAAAAAGAATTGAGATGCAGTATGTATTCAGTTGTCATGTGTAAGGATGAAATAGGCTAAGCGTAGGTTGTTTTATGTGTGTAAACTTGTTTATATGCTTGGTTGTATGTCTAATGCATTGGAATCTGAACTGAGATGTAGTAGATGTTTATTTGTTGCGTGCAAGGATGAAATAGGCTAAGCGTAGGTTGTTTTATGTGTGTAAGCTTGTTTGTATGCTTGGTTGTATGTCTGATGCATTGGAATCTGAACTAAGATGCAGTAGATGTTTATTTGTCACATGCATGGATGAAATAGGCAAAGCGTAGGTTGTTTTATGTGTGTAAATGTGTTTGTATGCTTGGTTGTGTGTGTGATGCAATGGAAAATGAATCAAGATGCAGTTGGTGTTTAATTATCGTGTATAATGATGAAATAATCTAAGCGTAGGTTGTTTTATGTATATAAACTTGTTTTTATGATTGGTTGTATGCCAGATGCACTCGAATTTGAACTGAGATGCAGTAGGTTTTTAGTCGTCGTATATAAGGATGAAGTAGGCTAAGCGTAAGTTGTTTTATGTGTGTAAATGTGTTTTATGCTTGTTTGTATGTGCGATGCACTGGAAAATGAACTGAGATGCAGTACGTGTTCAGTTGTCGCGTGTAAGGATGAAATAGGCTAAGCGTAGGTTGTTTTATGTGTGTAAACTTGTTTGTATGCTTGGTTATATGTCTCATGCACTAGAATCTAAACTGAGATGCAGTAGATGATTGTTTGTCACGTGTAAGGATGAAATAGGCTAAGCGTAGGTTGTTTTATGTGTGTAAATGTGTTTGTATGCTTGGTTGTATGTGTGATGCATTAGAAAATGAACTGAGATGCAGTAGGTGTTTAGTTGTCGCATATAAGGATGAAGTAGGCTAAGAGTAAGTTCTTTTACGTGTGTAAATGTGTTTTTATGCTTGGTTGTATGCGCGATGCACTGGAAAAATGAAATAAGATGCAGTAGGTGTTCAGTTGTCGCCTGTAAGGATGAAATAGGCTAAGTGTATGTTGTTTTATGTGTGTAAACTTGTTTGTATGCTTGGTTGTATATCTGATGCATTGGAATCTGAACTGAGATGTAGTAGATGTTTATTTGTCGCGTTCAAGGATGAAATAGGCTAAGAATAGGTTGTTTTATGTGTGTAAATGTGTTTGTATGCTTGGTTGTATGTACGATGCATTGGGAAATGAATTGAGATGCAGTAGGTGTTCAATTGTCGTGTATAAGGATGGAATTATCTAAGCGTAGGTTGTTTTATGTATGTAAACTTGTTTTTATGATTGGTTGTATGCCTGATGCACTGGAATTTGAACTGAGATGCAGTAGGTGTTTAGTTGTCGTATATATAAGGATGAAGTAGGCTAAGTGTAAGCTGTTTTATGTGTGTAAATGTGTTTTTGTGTTTGTTTGTATGTGCGATGCACTGGAAAATGAAATAAGATGCAGTAGGTGTTCAGTTGTCGCATGTAAGGATGAAATAGGCTAAGTGTATGTTGTTTTATGTGTGTAAACTTGTTTGTATGCTTGGTTGTATATCTGATGCATTGGAATCTGAACTGAGATGTAGTAGATGTTTATTTGTCGCGTTTAAGGATGAAATAGGCTAAGAATAGGTTGTTTTATGTGTGTAAATGTGTTTTTTTTGCTTGGTTGTATGTGTGATGCATTGGGAAATGAATTGAGATGCAGTAGGTGTTCAATTATCGTGTATATGGATGGAATTATCTAAGCGTAGGTTGTTTTATGTGTGTAAACTTGTTTTTATGATTGGTTGTATGCCTGATGCACTGGAATTTGAACTGAGATGCAGTAGGTGTTTAGTTGTCGTATATATAAGGATGAAGTAGGCTAAGTGTAAGTTGTTTTATGTGTGTAAATGTGTTTTTATGCTTGTTTGTATGTGCGATGCACTGGAAAATGAACTGAGATGCAGTAGGTGTTCAGTTGTCGCGTGTAAGGATGAAATAGGCTAAGCGTAGGTTGTTTTATGTGTGTAAACTTGTTTGTATGGTTGGTTGTATGTCTGATGCACCGGAATCTGAACTGAGATGCAGTAGATGTTTATTTGTCACGTGTAAGGATGAAATATGCTAAGCGTAGGTTGCGTTATGTGCTTACTGTTGAACTGTGATGAAGTTGATGTGAAAAAGTGATTAGGAATGATGCACACAAGGTGTTTGTTAAAATGTCTTTGTGATATTTGATAACTGTGATGCAGTAATTTTAAATTGTGATGCATCAACTATTAGTCTGTCATTTATTCAGTGGAAAAGGCTTGTATGTGTAGTTGTATGCGTGATGCAACTCTTTTAAAATGTTGATGCAGTAAGTGTTTGTTTGTGGCAAATATATATCTAAAAGCTTATCTTTTATAAGTGATGAGTATAAATTGTTTGTGTGTGTAATTGTATGTATGATGCAGTTGATTTGAAACTTCGATGCAGTAGGTGTTTGTTTGTGACGAATTTGAATTTATTAGCTAGTATTTTCGTTCTTTTATCAGGAAAAGGCTTGTATATTTAGTTGTAAGTTTGATGCAGCTGTTTTGAAATACTGATGCAGTTGGTATTTGTTTGTGTAAAATTATTAGCTTATTTTTTGGTTATTTATTAGTGAAATACGCTTGCATGTGTAGTTATATGTATGATGTAGCTGTTGTAGTAGGTGTTTGTTTGTGAAAAATATGAATCTATTAGCTAATTCGGAGTATTTATGTTATTAGACACATATGTGATTGATTGTGACTTGTTGTTAGGTTGATTTAGTTTAGCTAGTGTTAGGTTTTTGTAGAATTAGTCGATATAGAGGTGTTGCTATATGGCATTTTATACGCTGAGTTTGTAATTTCGACTGGATGCCGATGGATTAAACATACGCGTGCACATATATATGTTAGTTTATATGATTGTGATATATATTCTGTAGCTTTTTGTGAGGTTGATTTAGATGAGTTGATTTTAGGTAAGCATGGTTAGGTAGCAATTTTTCAGTGAATTTGTAATTTTGTCATGATATCGACATGTTGTTGGTGAAACACACCGCGCGCATACTTGTAAATACATATTTTAAATGATACTATTTGTTGTTAATTTATGTTCATTAATTAGTTTATATGATTGTGATATATTGTAACTTGATAAGTTTGATGCATCCTTTGTATTATTGTAAAATGTTCATCTTGATGTATTCGGTTTTAACTACGAATGCGTTTTATTTACACTTGTTTAGACTATTGGTGTGAAAGAGCATGCTGGTTTTTATATCTCCAATGATAATGAAATTATAACTTAGCGTACTGCATCTTTCCTTTATATAAGAATAATAACGTATATAACTACTGCATCAACACTTTAAGTTCACTGCATCACAATAATCTTATCATGTTCATAGCGACATATTACCGCATCACATATTTTTTTATCAAATGCTTACGTACTTATCATTGAATCAACACTTTATGCTCACTGTATCATAGTTAACTTATTACGTGCATACAGACTTATTACTGCATCACACTTAAACTACACTTCATTGTTGTTATTTCTCTTAATTTCATCTTCGATTTTTATCTAGTGTATCTTACAGTTTATATTTACATTGTAATGCAGTAAAATAACTTGATGATGCACTAAAGTAATAAGATGAGGACATGTAGTGTATGCGAAGAAAAAGAAGGCCATAATTCCAGGACATGTTCATTAAAATTGCCATCATCGAAGAAAAGCAAGCAACCAGTAGAACCGACAAGAGCTGGGCTTAGAAGATCTCGTAAAGCTTAGAAGCATTATTTCAACATTCTTTTTTTCTTAATTCACAATAAGTATTGTATAGATATTAAAGAATTACTTACAAAACATGGTTTTTGTCCTATGATGTGTAGCATTTATTACCAAAAATCAATAGTGTTTCTGAAATAAACTTGACATCAGTCTGTTTTATAAATAACAGATACTGCATTATGTTATTTCTTTAGTGCATTATGATGCAGTAAAATATACATTTTGATGCAGTAAAATATTCATTATGATGCAGTAAAATAATACATAAATGCAGTAAAGTATTATTTTGATGCAGCAATATGATAACGTTGAGAAGCAACAATATTTATAACATTATGATCCATTAAATTAACATTACAGTAAAATTATATTATGATTCAGTAGTATGATAACATTTTGATGCAGTAATATGATAACCTTCTGATGCAGTGGAACAATATTGTGATGCAGTATAATTTTATTTTGATCTAGTAGTATAATAATATTGCGTAACAACAATATGTATAACATTGTGATGTGGTAAATTGACATTGTGATGCAGTAAATTAACATAGTGATGCGGAAAAATTATATAGTGATTCACCAGTATGATAATATTGTGATGTAGTAAAATGATAACATTCTGATGCAGTAGAACAATATTGTGATGCAGTATGATTTTAAATTTTTTTATAAGATTGTGATACATTAGTTTATACATTGTGATGCATTAAAATTGCATCATTGTGATGCACTTGATGTACACATTACAATGCACCAGTTGTATACACTATGATGCACCAGTTGTATACATTGTGCATCCATGTTATTTTAGATATTAGCAGCAATCAAAAATACTTAATATTAAACAAACACTGTGTACAATACTTAGTATTAAACATTCAGTTATCCAAAGTATTACATCTAATGATATTTAAACATTTTCTTTTAATAATCCACAACTACATCCGAGAATCCTTGTTACGCGTTCAATAATCCTTTCTACCATTCCGTCTTTCAACTTGAGTGTAGCATTTGGTATTAGAGGTTTGGAATTTACTGTTTGCATCTTGTTATATGTCTTTGCGCCTGCCAAGACTTCCGCCTTTTTCTTATTCATACTTGTAAGAATCATCTTTGCCGTGTACTTTTCTCACAGGAGATGGATTTTTCCTCTTTGACCTGCGCCTTCTTTCTTTAACTATTCCTAAAAAAACACTATGACCTTGTAAGTTACCATCGCCTCAATAATACCACGACCGTTGCGGTAAACATCTCATTCCATCTTTGGTGTTTATTCCTCATCAAGTAGTCAACATACATGTTTATCTGTGATAATTTATAATAGAGTATAAAATTAATATCATATTTTCATTGTGATGCACTAATTATAACACTATGATGCAGTAGAAAAAAAAACTTAATTATCAATCAACTTTTACTTACCAGATCAACTGAATATTCATCATATCTTATATGTTGTTTTCGTATTCATTTCTACTTGTAACATGATCAAACAAAACCCATTATAAAAAATCTACTGCATCAATTCTTTACATCAATTGCATCCTACATACAAATACACACACAAGCACATTTCGACAAATAAAATACATTATGCGTGACCTAATTGAAGCTTATATACCACAATAAACACCTAATGCATCACTTCTTCACAACAACTGCATCATGCATATAATTACACACACAACCTATTTTCCACAAGTAATACACCCTACACGTTACCTGGTCGAACCTTATATGACATAGATGAACACCTACTGCATCACTTCTTTACAGCAACTACATCATGCATACAAGTACACACGCAACCACTTTTCAACAAGTAAAACACAATATGCACTTATCAACAAATAAAACACACTGCGTCTAACCTAATATGCCACAAACATGTACGTACTACATCACTTCATGACACCAAATGCATCATCCGTACAAACATATATACAAACACTTTTTGACAAGTAATAAACCATACGCGTTGCCTAATCTAACCATATATGCCACATATAAGAACCTATTTCATCACTTCATCATTTTAAAACATATGAACACCTATTGCATCTCAATTCAAATTCCAGTGTATCACATATACAACCAAGAATACAAACACATTTACACACATAAAAAAACATGTGCTTAGCCTATTTCATCCTTACACATGACAACTGAACAAACACCTACTGCATCTGAATTCATTTTCCAGTGCATCACACATACAGCCAAACATACAAACACATTTACACACATAAAATAACCTACGCTTAGCCTATTTCATCCTTACACGTGACAAATAAACACCTACTGCATCTCAGTTCAGATTCCAATGCATCAGACATGCAACCAAGCATACAAACAAGTTTACACACATAAAACAACATACGCTTAGCCTATTTTATCCTTATAGGCGACAATTGAACACCTACTGCATCTCAGTTCATTTTACAGTGCATCGCACATACAACCAAGCATACAAACACATTTACACACATAAAACAACTTACACATAGCCTTCTTCATCCTTATATGCGACAACTAAACACCTACTGCATCTCATTTCAGAGTCCAGTGCATCAAGCATACAACCAAGCATACAAACAAGTTTACACACATAAAACAACATACGCTTAGATTATTTCATCCTTACATGCGACAACTGAACACCTACTGCATATCAGTTCATTTTCTAATGCATCACACATACAACCAAGCATACAAACACATTTACACACATAAAACAACCTACGCTTAGCATATTTCATCCTTACACGTGACAAATAAACATCTACTGCATCTCAGTTCAGATTCCGGTGCATCAGACATACAACCAACTATACAAACAAGTTTACACACATAAAACAACCTACGCTTAGCCTATTTCATCCTTACACGCGACAACTGAACACCTACTGCATCTCAGTTCATTTTCCAGTGCATCGCACATACAAACAAGCATAAAAACACATTTACACACATAAAACAACTTACACTTAGCCTACTTCATCCTTATATATACGACAACTAAACACCTACTGCATCTCAGTTCAAATTCCAGTGCATCAGGCATACAACCAATCATAAAAACAAGTTTACATTCATAAAACAACCTACGCTTAGATAATTCCATCCATATACACGACAATTGAACACCTACTGCATCTTAATTCATTTTCCAATGCATCGCACATACAACCAAGTATACAAACACATTTACACACATAAAACAACCTATTCTTAGCCTATTTCATCCTTGAACACGACAAATAAACATCTACTGCATCTCAGTTCAGATTCCAATGCATCAGATATACAACCAAGCATACAAACAAGTTTACACACATAAAACAACATACGCTTTGCCTATTTCATCCTTACAGGCGACAACTGAACACCTACTGCATCTTATTTCATTTTCCAGTGCATCGCACATACAACCAAGCATAAAAACACATTTACACACGTAAAAGAACTTACGCTTAGCCTACTTCATCCTTATATGCGACAACTAAACACCTACTGCATCTCAGTTCAGATTCCAGTGCATCAGGCATACAACCAAGCATACAAACAAGTTTACACACATAAAACAACATACGCTTAGATTATTTCATCCTTACATGTGATAACTGAACACCTACCTACTGCATATCAGTTCATTTTCTAATGCATCACACATACAACAAAGCATACAAACATATTTACACACATAAAACAACCTACGCTTAGCCTATTTCATCCTTACACGTGACAAACAAACATCTACTGCATCTCAGTTTAGATTCTAGTGCATCAAACATACAACCAAGCATACAAACAAGTTTACACACATAAAACAACCTACGCTTAGCTTATTTCATCCTTACACGCGACAACTGAACACCTACTGCATCTTATTTCATTTTCTAGTGCATCGCACATACAAACAAGCATAAAACACATTTACACACATAAAACAACTTACGCTTAGCCTACTTCATCCTTATACACGATAATTGAACACCAACTGCATCCTAATTCATTTTCCATTGCATCACACATACAACCAAGCATACAAACACATTTACACACATAAAACAACCTACGCTTAGCCTATATCATCCTTGCATGTGACAAATAAACATCTACTGCATCTCAGTTCAGATTCCAATGCATCAGACATACAACCAAGCATACAAACAAGTTTACACACATAAAACAACCTATGCATAGCCTATTTCATCCTTGCACGCAACAAATAAACATCTACTACATCTCAGTTCAGATTCCAATGCATTAGACATGCAACCAAGCATATAAACAAGTTTACACACATAAAACAACCTAAGCTTAGCCTATTTTATCCTTACACATGACAACTGAATACCTACTGCATCTCAATTCATTTTCCAGTGCGTCACACATACAACCAAGCATAAAAACACATTTACGCACATAAAACATCTTACGCTTAGCCTACTTCATCCTTATATGCAACAACTAAACACCTACTGCATCTCAATTCAGATTCCATTGCATTAGGCATACAACCAAGCATACAAACAAGTTTAGGCACATAAAACATACAAACACAATAACCTACTGCATCTCAATAAAAATTAAAACCTACTGGATTATACTATGAAATACAACTGCAAGAATGAACAGCTACTGCATCACATTACAAAATTAGTGCATCGCAGTACAAAACTGGTGCATCATAGTTATACAATATCATGTAGACATTTTATCAAACACCTGGTGTGCACATTTCATATGCACGTTTTTAATCTCATTTTTTCTCAATAACACACTGAATCATTGTTTTAAATCAACTAAATACACTAAAAATCGGTAAAAACATATTCGAATTAAAACAAATTAAATTAACCAAAAAAATTGAAAAAAAAAACATATTAATCTTACCATCATTATTGTACAGGTTTCATCTCAAAATCACATTGAAGAAGAATATCACCATGGAGAAGACTATCACGATCGAAGGAGAAGAAGAAATCAACTTACAGAGGCATTTAAGATGGGGTAGATCTGTATTCAACATCTTTAACACAAGATTTCTGATTTGATATGCAGTAACGATTATGATTTGTGATAACATTTCGATGATTCCACGATTTGATGCAATACAATTTTGCAGAATTTAGTGTGTGAATTTACTATGTGTAATTGAGAGAGAAAGTGTGTGAAATTAGGGAAAAAATGAGAAGAAGAAAACTGGTTATGTGATGTTAGGTAAAAAGGAAACGACATCGTTTTGTAACGTAAGGAATATAGTGTATTTTCTATTGCTACATATTTGCCCTTCAAGTTTGCATTATTTACAAAAGTGACACTCCGCATTTTTGATCATGCAATTCTAATCCAATGGTGAAGATGGCTTCTCATTCTTTTCATTTTAAGCATCTTTTCATTTTAACCCCACCCTATATATATATATATATATATATATATATATATATATATATATATATATATATATATATATATATACAAAGAAATTGAGAGTGTCCAATGAAGGAAATACATGTGCATATACGGCAACATATTATTTACTTTTAGAAATTTGCATATGTATTGTGCTAGATTATGCATATATGTGGCACTACTTGTTATGATTAAATATATTTTCATCATTTGATATATGAAATGATAGTGCATGTGTGTTTTATTAGTTGTTATGTCTAAATAATTCGTTAATTAATTGCTTGTGGCTTCAGGTATGAGTATGATGCACAACATGAAGAGTGCATATGTGTTTTGTACATACTCTCTAGTGAGAAGATACTTATGATAAAGAAGTAAAGAGTAAAGACACAAGTGTGTTCAGTAAATACAAGTGCACATATACATACAAAGAATTCGAGAGTCTCTAATGAGGGAAATTACATGTGCATATACGACAACACCAAATCTGATTATGTTAAAGATTACTAGACACGTTTATACATCAACACAACTTTCATTTATTCTTTAATTTTTAGAATTTTGTATTTGAATTGTATATCATATGATTTTAGATTTTGTGTATAATGTTTTTGTTTTTAAATATATACGATGTAAAATATTTCGTTTGTCATTCCATGCACTTGTGTAAATATCTGAGACTAAAACACATTAGAGGTTTAAGCAATTAAACACTAAAAACATATGTAAAATTACAGAAGAAAACACATGTGCACCTTACAAGCCGTTTATGCAGAAAAAAAAATTATTTCAAAAAAAAAATCCTAAAATTTAGGAACTAAAAAACGTTTTTTATTAAAAGAAATAAAAAAAATAATTTACTATTATGCCCTTTTATATTAAATAATAAAAATAAATATTGAAAAAATTCTTATTGGTTGATGCTGGTTCTCGCAGTTCTCGCACTTTTTTGGTTCTGAAAAAAACCCTACCCTATATATATATATATATATATATATATATATATATATATATATATATATATATATATATATATATATATATATATATATATATATATATATATATATATATATATATTTATATAAAGTTCATATGAAGTTCTAAGGTTATGAGTTGTGACATTATTTTTTTAGAATTAATTACATAAATGGTCCTTGTGGTGTACCAATTGTTACGGATTCAGTCTATTTTTTATTTTTGTTACGGATCCAGTCATTATGGTTTTGAAATATCACGGATCTAGTCCAAAAAGCTAACAGAAGTTAACTTTGGCGTTAAATCCCATCACGTGACAAAAACTTATGGGTGTTTATGTCTTTTCTTGTTTCTCCTTTTCTCATATCAGTAATTAAAGGGGTACTTGTGTTTGACCTTTCATTTCATCTTTAATCCCTAACCTTTTAACTTCTCAATTCTCTCTAAACCTAATTCAATCACTAACCCTAATTTCATGATCAATTAGTACAATGTGGTCTTTCAGAAGAAAAAAAAAGAAGAATCCCTTTATCTCTAACAAAAATACAGTAAGTTTTATTCACGTTTTTGTAAGATTGCTTGCATGAGTTATTTGAAATGAGTGTAATATAAGCATATATATTGTGTAAGTTTAAGCATATTGTTGGGAATTAAGCTAACAGTTTGTACTGCTAAGACAGACTGCTTGGAGAATACTCTAGCAATACAAACTGCCAGTGCAAACATTCCTATTGCTTATATGATAAAGAAAGAATTATGAAGATACGTGTAGAGATATTTAAGGAATAGATATTGTGTATATCTTTTGTATTTAGATTGATACGAATATTGTACTATTATAGTTATCTTGTAAACGACTCCTTGCACTATAAAAAGAGGTCCTAGGTTAGATTTAGAATACATATAATTCTAAGAGTCGTTCACTTCAAGGTTTTGTAACCCTAATACTTTTGAGTATTCGTATTAATATATTGAAGTGTTTTGTGAGATAACAATCGTGTCAATCATTCACTTTATTGTTAAACATAAGTTTCCGCATTGTGTTTAATCTTGCTACAAGACCGCTTACTATACTTTAGTTGTTTTAGATTTATCTAAGACAATTAATAAGATCAATTGCTCATCTGGGATCAACAAGATTATTCTCTTTTCAACAGATGATGACCTTACCGTATTTTCTTTGAAAATCAACCATGGAGGGGTGCTTACTAGTTGTCCCAATAGATGCTACAAAGGTGGCAAGCTTAACTGGTTTGATGATATTGACTCGGATGAGTTTTCAATTGTTGAAGTAACTGCAATGTTAAAAGTGTTGGGTTATGTAGAATTTGGTATGCAATATCATTATAAGAAACCAAACACTTATTTAAATAATGGTCTTGAACCTTTTCTAATGATAGTGATGTGTTGGATTTTCTTAAGTATGTTGATAGGTATAAGGTAATGGAGTTATACATTCAACACCCTGTTTCCAAACCAACAACTGTAGAACCATTGTTGATTGACAATGGAGTCACTGTGGTTTTAAGTAAGAATCCAACACAATTTGACATGTCCAATGACTTTGATCCATTTTTTCCTAACTTTAACTCAAACACTGCTAAGGGTTAAAGTAGCAAAAGTTCAGGGGATAGAATTTGGGTAAGTTCATGTGTGAATCTAGTGAATGTGATGAAAGTGAGACTAATGGTAGTGATAATGACAGTGAGGATAGTGAATTTATTATTGACCAAGAGAATCTCTTAGATGATGTTGAGGTAGACATGGAAGAATTTAGGAGGAATATAGATATGCATGTTGAATGGATTGGTTCTAATGAAGAGGAAGCAGAACCAACTATAGATTTTGTAGATGAAGATGTAGACCATGAAAATTTTGAAAGTGCTAGTGATCCGGATGAAGATGAATTTGAGAGAAAAAAGGCTTTGAATTAGTTGAGAGTAAACCAAAGTATTGTTGATGGAGAGGAAGGGAAAGGGAGCTTTTATATGGGTAAAAAGTTTGGTAACAAGGAAATCTTTGAAAAGATAGTGAGCCAACTTTCTGTTGAGACTAGGAGACAACTTCATTTGGTTAGAAATGATAAACAGAGAGTGAGAGCCATATGCAGAGGCGAAGTACCAATTTATACCACTAAATCACTAGAAATGTTTAATAACTCCAATTATCCTAACTCCACCAAAATATCATACCCTAATTGGTAGGCCTAGGAAAAAGAAAAGGAAGACTACAGCTGAACTTATGCATAATATGGTTAAGGAGGGTAAGCTAAGTAGAGAAGGGAAATTTGTGACTTGCAAAAAATGCAAACAAGTTGGCCACAACCAAAGATCTGGCTAGGGTTAAACCATGGGTTCCCAATCTACTAAAACTAAGAAAAAATCCAAACCCAAGACACCATAAAAGGATGCAATTGAGGGGCCTTCACAGGAAGCAACTGCTGCAACTCAAACACCTTCACAGACTGCTGGAACTGAAACACCTTCACATACTGCTGCAACATCCGAGATACCTTCTCAGGCTTCTACAACTCCTAGAAGGGACTCACATTTGAAAATGACCAAGGCAACTGCTAAAAGGAACTCACCTGTGAAGATGACTAATGCAACTGCTATTAGGAACTCACCTTTAAGGATGACCAAGGCAATTGTTGCAACACCTTCACAAACTGCTGCAACACCTTCACCTTTGAAGATGACCAAGACAACTGCAAAAGAGAGGGGAAGAAAAAGGTTGTGTCTTTTGTTGTTGATCATTTGGATTAGTCACTGATAAGGATTTAAAATGTACACTTTTAAGGGGTCATTTAAACCCTTAATCGACCAATTTTATATCCGTTACTGCTTAATTTCGTTCCTTTTCACTTTTTAGGTCTCTTGGAAGCAAATGCTAGAATGATGGACATTTGGACGAAAAAGAGTGAAAACATGAAGAAAACGACAAAGTCAAGATCGAATCCACTCGAGCTGCTCAAATTGAACCTGACGGCGTCCCAATCAAAGGGCGACGCCGTCCCTTTATACAGATTTGATAAAAACATGCACAAGACGGCTCAGTGGAATTTTTGCTCATATAACCTGACGGCGTCAGGCTTTGAAGAAGAAGGGCGTCACTCAGACTTTTCATCTCAGACAGCCCAGATCCAGAACCAAGACGACGTCCCATATGAATACTGACGGCGTTACAACTCTAAGGTGACGCCGTCCCATCGATGACTTGGCCAAGACGAAAACCCTAATGACGGCGATCTGACGGCGTCCCACCTATAAGGCGACGCCGGCGCACTTGTAAATCTATATATAGAATTTGATTTTTCTGCATTTAGAGAGGTAGAATTTTGGAGTAAAAACCATAAACGTTTGTAGTCCGACTTGGATAGTATCTTAAGGACTCAAACCCTATTTTACACATCAAGATAAGTGTTTTAATCCAAAGTATCATTATGTCTTCAATTGATTGTGTGTATGCTTGCTTGTTTAACATGTCTAGCTAAATTTCTTGTATGTTTGCTTAGATCTATGAAACCTAGTTATTAATTATTGTTAGGTTGTCTCTTATCTTAATTGTAATTGGCTTAGGAGTGCAACTAGGCTATCGTTGTGTTTAATGCTTGAATAATCTTTGTGAAAGTTAGTTTATGAATAATCTAGCGGATTTCGTAGGCTAAACCCAAAGGTAACCTCAAAGAGTTAGGGCATATGCACACCCTACGACCTTAGGAAACACAACGCGTTAAGAATAAAGTGTGACAATTCAACCATCAATAAAAGATAACTAGGGAGTAATAGTATCTAGGTAAACATATTTTTAATCATAATACGAGCACACATCAAATAGACATAGCTACCCGTAGAATTAGATAATTAGAATAGTAGAAGTAATCGGTAGAAGTACCACCCCCAAACCAATTGCCCCGAGATTTTACCCTTTGCTTTCTAAAAAAACATATAAAAGAAAAAAAAATAATCATCCTCAACCCCCACCTTAGCGTAATACATCTCTTGATAGCATTTCTATTCCCCTAGAGAACGATATCAATCCCCGAGGCTTACCCAATACTACACTACAATGATTAGGTTCACTGCCTATGGTGTTGAAAAATTTGCTCGACGAAAAGGAAGTTCCTTTAACCCCGAACGCGCTTCGTACGCGCATCAGTCACAGACTCTAAACTTGGGTGTTTTTTATTTGCTTTCATGTTTCTTAAGACTATAGTGATGTATTTGGATAATATGATTTTGTTGACTGTAATTGGCAAGTATGCCTGGATAATATGCTTATGTTGACTGTTATTTGGCAAGTATGACAGATATGTTAATATTTTTTTTTAATTTAGATGCTTATGTTAATTTAACAACCGATGTTTGGTCCGCTCCTCATAATTTGCCATTTTCGTACCTTTGTATTACCGCACATTGGGTTGATCTCGAAAGTTGGCAAATGATGAAGCGGGTCATAGAATTTGAAGATTTTCCAGTTCCTCACTTTGGAGATGCTTTATACCAATTGTTCGAGAAAAGTGTTTCATAAATTTCACTTGACATAAAAAAATTCAATAACATTGGATAATGCTAGTAACAACACAAATGGAATGTGTAGACTAAAAATGGAATACGAGCCACCTTTAAATGGCGAATTTTTTCATAGTCGATTGTTGTATACATCATTAACTTGGTTATGCATGCGAGATTAAAAGATGAAAATTTGAGTCAAATGAAAGAAAGTTTTAAAAGAATGTTTCATGATATTTTTAAAAGGGGTAATAAAAGAATGTTTCCGGCATGAAAGATAAGCTTTTGAAATATTTTGAAACTTTGCCACCGTTAATTACTTGTACGCTCGCATTAAATCAATGTTATAATTTAAGCGGGGTAGAGTTGCTTATCGACTCGATTGTAACTGATTTGGGTTGTTTTGCATCAAACCCGAACTTTGCTTATGATGCAAAAAAGACCTTTACTAATTCTTTTAGAGGTTTGTGGGAATATTATTTTGAAAAATATGGTAACCCACCTCCTACTGTGAATGAGTCTTCTTCATCATCATCAAGGTTATTTAGAGGGAATCTGATACATGCTTTGCAGAAAAAGTTAAGAGAGAATCCCAACAAACGGTCAAAGAGTGATCGTTTTGCGAACAGTGAATATGAAAGATATACCACAACCGATTTTATCTCATATATTCACCCCAAACAAGTTGAAAACTTTGATGTTTTGGCGTTTTGGAAAGCAAAGGAAACACACTGTTTCCCATTCTATCCCGAATGGCTCGTGATGTACTAACTGCAAAAATTACTTCGGCAGCTTCTAAATCAGGTTTTTCAACAAGTGGAAGGGTTTTATCAAATTTGAGAACAAGGTTCACACCGACTTCTTTGGAGATGTGTATGTGTTTGAAAGATCACTTGGACGCAATGAAGTGAGTGCAAGATAAAGCTAATCTTGAAATGCCATAGATTTCTAAGAGGAGGTCAACGGGGAAGAGGTGCAATCGGGTGAAATCGAGTTACTTTCCGATGAAGAAATAAGACAAGATGCAGCTGCTCAAGAAGTTAGGTCCAATGGATCCGATGAAGACTTTTACGATGCTTAGCTTTTCGATGTTTATGTTTACGTATTATGTTTTAAGTTTATGTATTTCCTTTCATGTTGTATTTCCTTTAAGTTTATGTATTTCCGACGTATTAAATAAAAGTTGAAGTTTATTCAGTGTAAGTTTGTATAAACGACGAAAAACGAAAAAAATAATTCCGGTTTCATACCGGTTAACCGGTTAAAAACCGGTCCAAACCGGTTTACTTTTTTTGAAAATTCAAATTTTAGGGTGGGCGGCAAAGTAATTTAAAATTTTCAAACCGGTTTAACCGGTTTTATATTTTTGGAAATTTAAATTTTTGGGTGGGCGGCAACAAAAATTTCGAAATTTTACACCGGTTAACCGGTTTAAAACCGGTCCAAACCGGGTTTTTTTTATTTTCAAATTTTGAATTTTTTTGAGAGGGAAGGCGGGTAAATTTTCAAATTTTGATTTTTTTTCTTCATATTTACAAGTTTGACATTGTAAGATTAGTATAAATAGATGGATCGTGGTTTATATATTTGTAAGTTTTATACAATCAAAAATACACTCTAAAAAATAAAACTGAAAGCATTTCACTAGTGGCTGATCCTGCACCACCTCCACCACCCCCGACACCAGTGATTGTTCGTATTTTACCGATAAACCATGCACCAGATGTTTGGTCTAACTACAACTACGTCCAAATATCAGGTGACAAGAAAATGGCTCAATTTAAGCATTGCTTATGTTTATTGAAAACCGTTTCCAACTTGGCGTTGAAGGTTCACACACGGAAGTATTGCCATGCACTTGCAGTCTAGGGCCCAAGCTCGAGTCGACGTTGAGTAGCTTATCGAGTTATCGATGTTTTATGTTTATGTTATTATGTATTATGTATTATGTTTTAAGTTTATGTATAATGTGTGATGTATTTCCTTTCAGTCGTATTTCCGTTCTATTTAATAAAAGTTGAAGTTTATTAATACATCAAACAAGAAAACGATGACAAACGACGACGAAAAATGAAAAAAAAAAATATACACGAACCGGTTAAGACCGTACCCAAACCGGTTTCGACCGGTTGGGTTTTTTCCTCCTCGATGCCGGTTTTTAACCGAACTGGTTAACCGGCCCGACCGTTTTTTTTCGTTGACTCGAACAAGTTCGGGTTTGAGCGGTTGTCAAACCGAACCGGTTAACCGCTTTGTGCACCTCTACCTCTCAATAACAAGCCACTAACTAAAACACCCCTCCCTCATAACACACCAATAACACCACATGTAAGTCCCACAAAATACCTCACTAAATATACCCACTCACTCACAAAAAACAAAAAAAATAAAATAATAAATAAATAAATAAATCAAATAACCAATGGCGTGAGCCAATCACTTGGCTATTTCCTGTTAGGAATTGGAAATTCTATTGTAAAGCATCGGTCACCCCAAGTATAATCTAGCTTAAGTTAGCTCGTAGACATATCGTTTATTATGTTAGTTGTTAGTAAGTTATTAGCTTAGATTTAGTCTAGAGCAACACCGTGGAGGAAGGACGTGTCTTTACCTACTGTATACCTGATCCACAGGCCGTCAGGAGGTCGTTTAGTTTGTAACCTATAAATACCCTCTACCTTGCAAGGTAGAGGGTTGGATGTTCTGTGTGGAATCTAACCTTCCAAGAGTTTCTCTTTCTAGAATATCCCACTTTCTCTCTCTAAATCATCTAAAGTATATGCCCATATTGTGTTTGATTATGTGCTTGTGAAATCCAATATGTTACAAATTGTATCAAGAGCCATGGTTAGATCATCTCTTACATATCCTTGGATTTCTAGTGGTGTTTAGATGGTTTTTGAGTTTGAAAAAGTTTAGTGGCTTTTGCATCATTTGGTTCATTTCTTGTGTTAAAGTTTGAATTTTGAGTGTACTTTTGTGTTTAGGATCATTGTATGTGCTTGGGTTTTGATTTGGTAAGCTTGAATCACTGTGGTTGAGCTTGTTTTGGATTGAAAAGTGTGTTTTTAAAGTTTTTCTTGGTAGCGACTTGGGTCTCGAAGTGAATTTCTTGATAGCGACTTGCTTCAGTAAAAGGTAGCGAGTTGTAGTGTGTTTTGGTAACGACTTGCCTTTTGAGACAAGCCGACAAACAGTACACTTAGTGGATTCTCCACTACGGGTAGCGACTTGGTTAGGTAGCGACTTGCTTTCAATTTTGATAGCGACTTGTTCTTTAAGTTTCTTAGCGACTTGGTGCTAGCGATTTGGACCTTAACGAGTTGCTATTTAGCGACTTGATTTCTTAGCGACTTGGTGCATAGCGACTTGCTGTCAAAATGTGTAGCGCTTTGGAAACTTAGCAACTTGTCTTCAAATTACTTAGCAACTTGGTGCCTAGGGACTTGGTTCAAGGATTCTTAGCGACTTGGTTGACTCTTGTGTGTAATACGGTTTTCTCTTGATTTAGTAAAATCCCGTGAAAGAATCTTTTTCCCGGTTTAATCATTGAGTTATAAAATCCCGCGTTATCTGTCAACATGTCTACCAACTTGCCTACAATCATCTCTACTGTAGCTGAGGACGTTCATGCAGCAGATACTCGTCCACCCACAATGTCTTACATCACTGATCCTTTTATCACCAAAGTGCTTGAACTTTATGATACCTCACAGAACAATGAAACTGGTTGTATTTCTGAATGTCCTATCTTGATTGAATCAACAAATTATGATCAAAACCCTTCACCTTCTGATTCAAACTTCAACGAATCACATCTATCAATGACCCATGATACAAAGCATTCTGAATGCAACATTGAGCCGTTTCAATTACTTCATCAGCACCTCACACAACTGTTATCCACTCCTATAGGTCGAACATGCTGTGCTCTCTTCCGCCAAGACTTACCTACGTTGAAAAAGGCTGTGTTGCTGAACTTACAACAACTGAAGCTTCAAATTACCAATGAGAAGGTATTAATTGATGATTCTAATGCTGCACTTTAAGTCATCTACAACCAATTTCAACCGTTTATCAAAGGGGAATATTCTGCTGACTTTGATCAACACATGACTGGAATTTCATTCAAGAAACACACTGGAATGGAAATTCATGAGTTCATCAACACATATATCCAACTCATGAATAATGTGGAAGTGTACATTAAGGATGCTGCTCAAAGGAATGATTGTTTGAATGAGTTGAATGAGTGTCATGGAAAATTAAAGGAAAGTTGTGATAGTGTGGGTAATGGATCAGTTGAAAGAACGGATGATGCTGACGCTGACTGCGGATGTAATTGGCTGTTCTGAACACAAAGGCTCAGAGTCCGAAACCAAAATGAATGATGTAATTGGCTGTTCTGAACACAAAGGCTCAGAGTCCGAAAAGCTTGAAACTGCTTACATGTCAGTAAGTTCTGTTGTGCATGAGGTGAATACAGATGCCATACCAACAAATGAACACGTGTCATGCATTGAGGTACCCTTAACTGACCCTATCTTTGAAAATGATATCGATAAATGTGTCTTGGTTGAGTCTGAATCTAAAATCCTTAAAACAAATGACATGGTAACAAAAGGGGTTTATGATGAACTTTCAAACAAATACTCAATTCTTGAAAAACATTGTATTTCCATGGAAATTGCAATACAACAAAAGGAAGAAAGTTTTTGTGCTACAAAATCTTGCATTAATCCGGAATTTCCAGAATTTCGAGAATTCTTTGAAATTAATCACTTAAAAACCCAGATTCAGGACAAAGATTCAACCATATGCAATCTGAAATGTCAACTCTCAGATCTGCATAAGAAATGCAATCTTAGGATGAGCAATCCTAACCATGAGATGAGTAGTGAGCTTAAATCTAGGAATGATGAATTGGCTTTATGTGTATCCAACTTATTAAGAGAAAATGAGTCCTTAAGAAAGAACTTATTAGAGAACGATTCCAAGTTGATAGATCAAACCAATTCCTTTTTGGCTGACATTGATGCTCTCAAAGCCCAAATTCAGGATAAGAGCTTCAATATTGTTGCCTTAAAAAATGAGCTTAGGAAATCTATTGGAAATAGGGTGAACACTAAGTTTGCAAAACCATCAACCTTGGGAAAGTCAACTGTTTAGAACAACTCAAAACATACCGTAGTTAGGCAGCCGAATGCTTTTAGAACTGAAAGATTAAAACCATCGAAATCTAGGCTTGCCTCCCAAGTTGATGCGAATACTGTTTTGTCAAAACCAGTCACTTCACTACTTCGTTCCGATATGATGAATAACAAACCTCAGGTTAATGTTCAAAGTTCTAAGATCAGGAATACTAGGAGTTCATCTACGTCTCATAAGAAGCATCAAATGACAGCTCAATCCCCTAAGAAACCCAATGATTAGAAAAGGACCAATATTCAAAAGAGGAATGTGCCTACACCCATTTCTTCTAGCAGCTGTTTCAAATGGATTCCCACTGGCAGACTATTTAAGTTTACAGGATCCAAACTGACTTACATACCTAGATCTTGCCTTAAGTGGATGCCCACAGGAAAACTCTTCAAGAATAGTGAACCTAAAGGGATTTCTATTAATGACATGGCTAAATCAAACTGTGCAACATCCATTAGTGAGACTACTCATGTCACTAACTCATCTATTTGCAATACTACATGTGCTTCTAGTGCAATGTATTCTCAGTCTTTTTCAGGTACAATGCTCAACTCTATCAGGAACTTCATGACTTGGTTTCCATCAGAAATGAATATTGCTCACTCAGGAGTTATAGCTTTCCAGAATTGATGTACCTCGTACTTTGACTCCTATTCGAATTGAATCAGGACTCGCTCTTATATATCTATGTACAAATCATTAAATTTTTTTTTATATATTTTCATATCATTTTTCATATCTTTATAAATCATTTTTTTTCATATCATTTCCCACTATCAAATAAAATATATATCTCTTGTCATCAATAACATCTACAGTCTTAGAAATGTCATTCAATAATGACACGGGATCATAGATGAAGTTCAAACAAATGATATATTCTTGTTGTCTAAACGGGTGGGTTAAATTCAATCAATGTTATTTGGTGACATTGATTGAGGGGGAGAATTTTTCAAGTTACCTCGTTTATATCTGCACCTGTTTTGGTTATGTCTTGTGCTCAGATGCATGTCTTTGTCTTGTCTTGCCTTCGTGGTGACCTCTGTGTTGATTGCTTATTTGTTTCATGGTGTCCATTGTGATAGTCTGCTTATCTTATTATGTTATCTCATTATGCTATCTGTGTTTGTTTGCAATCTGATAAGTTCATGGACTGATAATGTCTATAATACATAATATGATAAGATAGCGACTTATTTCTGAATTAATTAATAGCAACTTACCATTAACAAATTTAGCAACTTGGCATGTTTATTTGAGGTTAGCAACTTGCTATGCGATGTCTTAGCGACTTGTCAATATAGCTTACTAGCGAGTTACTAAAAACATTCACAAAACTACAGGGACTGTATGTGACAACTTGGTATTTTTGTTTAATCTCTTCCCTATACCTAGCGACTTACCGTTTCTTTTCATTTATCAAAATAATCAAAACGACCTTCGTGTTTCTTCTCTCGTGGCGATTATCTCTTGCAATTTGATTGTGGTACATGTTTCATCTATCCTTCTCCTTTCATTACTTGTAACATATACGCATATCCTTACTTCGTTCCTTTAACAGATTCTACTCGGACTATTTGATCCTCAATCTTATTCCACTCACCTAGGTTTTTTAAAGGATTCAACTGCTGATACTTAAGTTACTTGTATGAATGGATCTTGTGTAGTTTTGGTTCTCTTGGAGTGATGTTGTTTTTTTTAATTATGTATTGTAATGAGGCCTTATAAGTGAATCATTGTTATGTTTGGTTATGGGTTGCGTTGCTTATGTTATTATGTTTGTCGGATGATATGTGTTGCATCCGAGTGAGATTGCAGGATCTTAATGGTTGCATTTGATAAATTGAGTGGGGTGTTAGTCGTTAGGATTGAAATGTTCTTCGTAGCGATTTACAATGTTCTTCGTAGCGAGTTGGACTGATTATGTTGAAATGTTCTTGATAGCGACTTAGATGTGTTCTTCGTAGCGAGTTGGCTTGTGTGTTCTAGGTGGCGACTTACCAATATTCTTGGTAGCGAGTTAGTTTGCTTATGCTCATTTAGCGACTTACCTTAGTAACTCGTAGCGACTTATCACTATCTATGTTGGTAGCGACTTGTACTTACAAGCCTACAATTTGTTAATCTTGTAGCGACTTGGTCCTATCATTTTTTATAGCGACTTGGTGTTTATAAGTCTAGCGACTTGCTGGTTCAATTTTCAAGTGGCGACTTGGTTTATTAAATTATTTTAAAGCGACTTGCTAGTATAATTTCATGTTAGCGACTTGTTTCAGGTTTTCCTGTAGCGACTTGTATTGACAACATACTCTTAGCGACTTGCTATAACATATATTGTTTGAGCAAATGTGTACTTGGTTTCTCCTGTGGCAACTTGGTTTCACAACTTGGTTCAAAGAACCTGCTATAACATCTCCATAATAGTATCTTGTCTCATGATATTATTTCCTAGTAACTGTGCTTTTAAATAATTTGATTAAAAAACAACTTGTCTCTTGAAAACTGTGTCAAATAAAGCAGTTGCCTTGAAAACTTTCTTATGCCACTCAATCTATTTCAATCTGCTTATGGGTACTCTGTCAAATTTGCAACTTGGTGTGTCTATGTCATGAGGTTGGATCCAATGTTGCTTAACTAACCATATCTAAACTAACATGCTTTCAATCATTGTTGTTGTATGTGTGTATCTTTAGATATTCAATGGCAAACACAACCTCGTCTCAAGACCTTTCATCTTCTGCTCCACCCAAAGTGCTTACAGACAACGAAATCTTTCCTAAAGATAAATGGGTAGAGATTGGGAAAAGTAACTGTTATGTGTACATGCAAAAGTTGTAACAAAATCCAATCCTCAAAGTGTCAATTGATATCCTCAAAAACACAAACTTCTTCAGTGCCCTAACCAAGCAATGCACAATTCCCACCATTTACATACAACAATTCTGGAACACCATTGAATGTGACAAAATCACAACTCATTATACCTGCAAGCTGGATGATAAGGAATATGTGATCAACTCAGACGTTCTCAGTAAGGCTCTTGGAATCACACCCTGTAATCCCACCATACGAACTGAACCTCTACCTAGTGCAGAAGAGCTAATAGTCTTTCTGATTGGGTTGGGTTATCAAGTTGGCATATTAAGGGCTTCTGACATCATCACAGGACACATGTATCAACCACGGAGAGCAATGACTACAATTCTCAACCTATGCTTATCAGGCAAAACATCAGGGTTTGATAAAGTAAGGATTCCCATCTTGCAAATCCTATGGGGTATCGTCAATGGGGTGAATGTGAACGTATCAGAACGTATCTGGGAAGAATTCTCGTTGTCAATGAACACATTTATCTCCGACAGAACAAACTTTCAGAATAAAGCTCAGGGACGAAAGAAAGTAAACAAACTTGTGATTCCTAGCATCAGATTCTCAAAGCTTGTCATCCAATACTTGCAACAGACCCATAATTTCAATCCTAGGAGTGAATCAATCCTTCATAATGCCAAAGATGAATTTGTTCTGGGTAACCTTAGGTATGTGGCTAAAGGTATGGATAAAGAGATCTTTGGACTGCCAATTCCTGATACTCTTCTCACTGACGATATTAAGAAGACGGATCACTTTAAATTGTACAAGAAAAGGGCTTCCAGATCCACTGTTAATGTTGACGTCTCTCCCACTCCACCACAAACCAAAGCTGCCAAGTCTACCTCAGAATCAAAATCTTCATATGCTGCTCTTCCTAAAAAGGGACTTAAAAGGTCACAACCTACTGACACCACAACCCAGAAGCAGAAAAGAAAGAAGAAGGAAGTGGGAAAGGGAAATGTTGAGAAAACTGAGGTTTCGAGGGGTAATACGAGTTTGATTGATGAAGATGATGCTGCTCTGCAACTAGGAATCAAGCAAAGCCTAGAAAGTCAGAATGTGAGTGCACCTGTTAAAGGAGTAGTGCTAAGAGAACCTGAACAAGTGCCTCACCAAACAACACCTATCACACAAGACAAAGGGAAAGGGATTGTTGGTGTAGAACAAGCTGCTCACATGCTTCTGACCTTCTCCTCTTCACCATCAAGAACTACAACTCCATTTGAGCAAAAGAAAAGAAGTGTTGAATCATCATCAGCTCAAGAACACTTTGGACAGGAAAAGGAGGTATCTGAAGTACAAGAAGAAACTCCTGCATCAAGTGATACCCAGTCTGAGCAAAATGTTGAGGAAGATTTGCAACATGTCTCACAGGAGAACCTTGAGTCAAGATCTGATGAGTCCAGGCACTTGGAAGAACCAAATCTGTCTAATGACTCTCTACCTTCTTTGAAGAATCTTGATACAGACATCTCCTTTGGTGATCAGTTCATAAACGACAAACCCACGAACCGAGACTCGAAGCAAGGTAAGGAGAAAGATGAAGTAGAGTCCATGTTCACCGTCAACATAAAACAAGACACTTCTACAATCCCGCCAATGTCTGCTCCTACTCTTAAAACCGCACTTCCACCACCCAAACCTGCTCAATCAACCGCACTTCCACCACCTGATCCTACTAATGTTCAATCACTTGAACCAGTGATTACAATCTCTGATACTGTCACTCCTCCTGCCTCACCACCTCCTGCTTCACCTTCTCCAGGCAAAACAACTGAACAATTGCTCAAAGAGGCCATGACACGTATTGCAGCCATTGAGAAGCATTTTCCCATCGCCGTCAATAATCTTGATAGTCGTGTCAAAAAGCTGGAGAATTTTAAAATTAATGAGGTTATTACAAAGGCAGTAGAAGATGATATCAAAGATGCAGTTGAATGGGCAATGAAGGCTCCGTTACTTCAACGATTTAAAGACTTGCCAATCTCTGATATGAGATCAGCTCTCTCTGAAAGAATGTACGACGCATGAGAGAATTTGAACGATACACATAAGAAACTATACGAAGCGCTCGAGAAATCAATAAGACGTGACAATTATCAGCAATTTGTGGAAGATGTACGAGAAAGGGATAATAAGAAGAAAAGAAAGACTGTTCCAGAGAAAACTACTGATAAGTCTGGAGGTCCCAAGCCACCACCTCCAACTGGAGGAGCTGGAGCTTCTGTGCTGGTGGAACTTCAGGTACAACTACTACACCTTCACCACAACCACCATCATCACCACCAAAACCTTCCAATCAATCTAGTCCTTCCGGAGAAAAGGGAACTCAGAAGAAATCTGCAGCTTGGACAACTGTTGATTCAAGGTTCACACCCACAATCTCTTCAATTCCTGAAGATCAAATGGTTCATGAATAGTCGTATGTCATGGCAGAGTCGGAATCAGATGAAGATGATGCATCCACCAAACATATTCCCAAGCCGTCTGAAGATGAATGGTTTGATTCATACGAGTCAGGAGAACGCTCTAACACATCTAGAGTGGCACCTTCAAAGGACACAATTCGAAGTTGGCTACCCAAAGAGAGACCTCATTCACCAGAACCCTCATGGTCTATCCCAGAGACTGACACGATGATCCCTGACAACAACTGGGCTTCCACAATTTCTACTAACTATGAAACTCCAGATGAAGACTCTCTACTTCATGCCACTGGAGATATGGGCAGCTTCATTAAGTGGTTTTGTGAACAGAGGGGAATCGCGTCAATCACTCCAAAGGATCTTGAAGGACAAGATTTTGAAATTGTCAAGGTCTTTCACTCAGATGCCAATCAACTACAATACCAAATGGAAGAATGCCATAGGATCTTTGAATGATCAAGTCAGTGAGCAGATCAGTCGCTTCAATGTGAATGGTATGTGCTAAAACACATACCTTTTCATCATCAAAACTGACCCAAAATAACCAAGAAAGAGCCGTTTATTGCTAATATTTGTGGTTTTCTTGAGTTTGTGCTTGTGCAGGTACGGATATGTAAAAACACACAAAAAGGAACCAAATCAGATGTAAATCCGAGCACGGGAGATTAAGAGAGTTTAAGCCGAGTAGGAAGATCAAAATTGAGAATTTATGAAGATTTTATTCTCCGAGGATGATTTTTGGAAGAAATAACCAAGTTTGAAGAAATGTCAAAACTGGCCCCTCAAGTTTCAGCATTTGGCAAAAGTGGCCCTTGAAGATTCAAAAAATTGCAAATTGGCCCTTGGTTTATTTGAAGATTGGCAAGTGCAGTCCTTGGAAGATGATTTCAGATTTACATGTATGGTCCCTCAAATTTCAGCATGTGCAAGTTTAGTCCTTAATATGTCTATTGGGTCCAAGATATATCCTAAGTCCAACACATAAGCCACGACCCAATCCTAAATCCTCTACCCGGCCCAAACTTAAAACAACACCCGGCCACCCCTTATACCATTTACCCATATATCCACATACCCGGTCAACCCATTTGAAAAATATTAAACAAATCCAAACGCGCCCTTAACCATCTCCTTCCTCCCAAACGCCCATTTACCCGTTTACCATTTTACCACCAATCCCAAACACCTCACCTCGTACTAAGGATCTTTCCCACCTTCTAGACACCTATGACTTGTCAGATAAGAATGCCTACGTGGCTAATCAGAGCATTCTCATTGGACGCGACACATAATTTGGTGAATTGGAGCAATATGATTGGAGGTGATGATTCATGGGATTTATGTGGCTGCTATTTGCTTCTAGGCTCTTCTATCAAGGAATCCCAAGCTGATTCAAAGCTATAAAAAGACCCTCTTGGCTCACATTGAAGCCTGTCCAATTTCTCATGTCTTAGAGAAGTTTTGACATTTTATTTTCCGTTTTTACTGTTTTATTAGTATAGTTGTTTCAATTTGTAATCCTCCTTTTTAAATTGTAATCTCAGTTTTTATAAATAAAAGTTAAAGAGTTTAGTGAACTTAATTTGCATTTATTCTTTTGAGCTCAACCTTTTTCCAGCTTCTATTTCTATTATTGGAAGCTCACAAAAGCTTGTATGAGCTTTTGTGAGCTTTTACTTGTTTACACTTGTCCTTAATTGCATTTCCTTAAGTTTGATCAACAAAAGTCAAAACGGGTCAAATTCGAATAGTCAAAGCTGAGTTTGGTCATTTCTGGTTTCAAGTCCTTTTTGAAGATAATTTTCATGTTTAAATTTCAGTTGTGATGAGTTTTAGTTAAGTTTCAGTTGGAATTTAAGAGATTATTCTCATAATTCAGTCTTTTAAGGGTGTTTGGGATTAGGAGAATTTTGAGGATTTATATGTTTTTGTGAGATAAAATTGGTGTCGTTTAGAGTCATTTGCTGAGATTAGAGTTTATCCAAGTTTGCTTTCGGGTTGTTTTTACTCTTATAAGTATTTTCATTCAAAATCTGTTTTAGCACTTAAGTCATATTTTCATCTAATCTCCTTTAGTTGTAGTCATTTGTCTTTACCATAAAAATTATTAAAAATCAGAAATAGTATTTTCATCTAGTGGTTTAGCTAATCTAAAAAGAAAAAAATTCAGAAAAATAATTTTCAATTGCTGCTTATGCCTTGAAGTTAGTGGGTTTGATTTTGAATTGCTCTGCACCATCAGTAAGTGTTGTCCAAGTAGCTTATTTCAATTATGTTTATCTGCTTCTCCTACTGCTGGTTTTCTCTGATTTTCGGTTCCTTAGTTAACCCATAGTTTAAGTTAGATCAGCTTAGCTTTTATTTCCCATGTAGAGCTTATTTAAGTGCTTATTTAGGCCTGCAACTGCTCTTTAGTCTGCTGCATCAATAGAATTAGTGGTGTTTTTAGTTGCTTAGTTGCTTATTATTAGATGCTTAGGATTAGAATTAAGTTAGACTTGCTTTGATCTCATTTACCTTAGGTTCTTGGTTTCCTTAGCTTATCTGTTTGCTTATTTCTTGACTGAAAATCCCCCTCATAAGCTGCACTTCTATTCTGCATCAGTCAACTTTATTCATAAGTAGCTTATAGTTTTGATTTTTAATTTCTTCACTTTACATCCTTTTTAGCTGAAATTCTGGACTTAAGTTCTTTGGTTGGTTGTGGACTCCATGGCCATTTTAGTTTATTTTTAGGAATTTTTCTAGCTAGCTTAATCTAGGCTCAAAGTAGGGCCTTAAGGGCTGTTTGGTTTAGTATTGATTGTAACTGATTTTGTGCTTAAATGATTCCAGCTTGTGCTTATTAGGTCCAGAACAGTAGAAATAGCCATAAATAAGTTATTTTAGGTTAGTTTTAAGTTTAGATAGCTTTTTGTAGCTTGTGGTTAGCTTATTGCTCATTTTAAGTGCTTATTCATTCAAGTAGTGTGCCCAAATCATAGTTCTTGTGCTCCATAATCATTTCTGTTAATTTTCCCTAGTTCTCAGTATTATTTTATAATATTCTGGAAGTTTTCATATTTTTTACTGTTCATTTGCTATTTTTCTGCATTTTATGTCATTTTCTAGTATTTTTAATTAGCATTTAATCCAAAAAATGTTCAGAAAAATGCAATTTAAATTTTCTTAGTTTTAGAAAAATAAAAATGTCTTAAAAAGTATTTTTCAAGGTTTTTCCTAGTTATTTTAGTATTTTCTAGGAATTTAATTAGTTTTTAATAGTATTTAATTCATAATAAATTGAGAAAAAGTCAAAAAAATGTGATTCCAGTTCTGAAAATTCTCTTTAGTTATTTAAGATTTTTGAAAAATAGTTTTGAAATTTTCTTGCTTGTTTCCCTAATTTTTAGTATTTTAGCTCTATTTTAAATGTCTAAAATTAGTTTTTAATTCAAATAAATTCCAGAAAAATCCTAAAAATTAGTTTTAATTCATAAATAGTTTTCAAATATCATTTCTAGTATAAAAGTAATCTTAGGCATTTTTAGGATATAATTTAGACGTAGTTGCATTTTAATTACGTTTTATTTACGTTTCGTTTTATTTGCGTATTTAGGATTTCCCGTAGTGTAATTTCCCTTTTATGCTTCCCTTGCCCAGTAGTTTAGAAAACTTCAAATTATCCCCTTTTCCCATTCAAATCCCGATAATCGCGACGTGAGTTGGAAATTCCATTCAACCCTCGTTCGGAACGATCTCGGTGCTCAAACCTAACACGTTTGAGTTACCCGTATACTACACTTCTCTTCTATTATTGGTTCTGAACTGTTTTAAGTTTCTTACGGTTAGTCATTCACAAGTGGCTAGCTTGTGTGAGATAACTTGACAGTTTGGCATTATTCATTTGAATCAGTGAACAAGCCTCTTCCTCTCGGTGGTGAACCTGGACAAATGACCATTCAGTCTGAGTTCTTCTACAACCATGACCTAGACTATCTTTGTGCTCATACTACTGAAAGAAGACCAGCCTTATCGATCTCAAAGATGAAAGCTGCTACCTACTCTGATCATGGACTTGAACAGGATGGTTCACGATCAATTCTGGCCGACGAAGAACAAAAGTACGACATTGCCGCTTCATATGGTATTTCTCACTGGTGGTACAAAAGAAGTATTTCTACATCGAGACATGGAGTGAGAAAAGGCGAAAGGTGTTAGATCCAAGCTACGAATTCTAAGTGTTATCGGTTAAGATCTTCCCAATCCATGGCTATGAGTATCTGAAGAAGATCGTTCTTAGAAGAGCAGACCAAAAGGATCATGTGATTGAAGAGAACGACTTCAAGCACTTGATGCCCAATGATTTTGAAGACCTCTACCTTCTGAACCTTCAAGGACACCTTGATCACCTACGTTCGTGAAAGAAGGCTCTCTGTGTCAATCTCGGATCAGAGGCTTAGTCACCCGAAAACGGGTTGAGGACTTTCAGCTTGGGATGGAAAGCTACCAGACTCGGGTTAATTTAACAAGGCCACAATGGAATGCCGAAGGACATGAATTTCGTCACGACTATAGAGTGCTTGACACCCCTAGAGCCATCCTCTTCCACGAAAAATACGGGACTCGCATGCTGATGAGATTGTGCGAGCTCTACAAATTCAGTGATGGTACTCTCAAGATGGTAGAAGAAGAATTGAACACTAGAGTGAAAGAAATCAGAGTTGATCTGAAGCCGTGGAACAAAACTAAATTCAGTCGATGAGGACTTAAAGAGGTATGAAGATTTCATTGCTGCAATCAAGCGAAGACTTAAGACTCGAATGATCTTCTGCAGCCTTGAAAGTTTTGTTGGTGGTAGACTTCGTGAAGGTCATTACAAACTACTTCAAAGAACTGAATGAAGACATCTTCCGGAAGTATTTTATGTTTTGTATTATTTATGTGTAATATGTGGTGTACAAACTATGAACAACTATAATGCATGTAATAGTGTTAGGTTATGTAATGTGGTTTCCCTTTGTGTCTAAAAAGGGAACTTCAGTGTTGTCCACTTCTGATCATATAAAATTGGACACATTTTTCTCCAACAAATGTTTTGTCTCATACATATTTAAATCACTTGAGATCCAAAATCTCAAAGGATTTGAAATTTTTGATCGGGGGATAAAATGTGATATAAATATGAAAGATGATAAAACATGACCATTTTTGTCTCAAAGTGCATACTGCTCTCTAATATGTGCTAAACTATTTTCGAATCTCGAAGCATATATTAAGGGGGAGCATTTCAAAACAAATTCAAACCTTCAAGGTACAAAGTTTTCCATACTTTTATATAAGGTACCTTGATTGTGTGTTAAATGGTTTCTAAATATTTGGTAATCGTGGTAGTACTTCAAAGGTCTCTTTCCTCTATGTGTCAAAATGATTTCATATATTCTATGCACATATTGAGGGGGAGAATTTACCAAAGAAAATCAAATGGCTTTTTCTATGAAAATTGTGATCAAAGAAAATATTTCAAAGTCCTCTTGCCTCCATGTGCTAAACATTTTCTAAATCATATGCACATGTTGAGGGGGAGGTTTTCTAAATGATCAAAACTATTAAGGTACAAAATGCTTTGATCTCGTATCACAAGTACCTTGATTGTGTTTCCAAATGATTTTTCAATTGGTTTTAAGGAAGAATGAACTGTACCAAAAGACCAACCAATTTACTTTATGCATGGTGTTATAAGGATGGTTAGGTTAGGTATTAGTTCCCATGATCTGCCAGAACCGAAGGGATCTTCCTATGGACAATCCACTAGTTAGTGTAGAAGTCCTTAGGTATGATGAAAAAAAGGAGAAAAGTGAGATATGGGAAGAGTGCGGACTGAGACTGAGCTAGTACTGGAATAAACCCAACAAGGTTCTAGTAATGAAGTCTCGGTAAACACTGAAGGGGTTGAAGAATGAAAAAGAAATGAATCTGAAAAGAGGTGAAAAAAATAGCCCTCCATTTATTCAACCTTAGGGCAGAAACCGGGTTCAATTCATATACTACTGGTGGTTACCAAGGTAACATCGGTATTGAAGACAAGACGTCATGGACCCAATGACGCACTGCACTTCAACTTTCCAAACCACTCAAGTTCCTCTTAAAAGGGCTTGTTTCATTCTCACGGGGAACCGACATTATCTATCGACTTTCTCTTAGAGATTGTTGATATTGAAGAAGGAGACCCTCTCCCTAGTCTCTGGCATAGGAACCAAAAATGCACTATTGAGTCTAGAGCCATGAGATCATCAATAAATCTCATTAGGACACTTTCAATGAAGACTCTCTGTTTCACACAATGTGGAAAAAGAGATAATATCTTATGAGTCCTACGCATTATCCTTGTGGTATTGCCAGAACATCTGAGTGATATGCAAACATATTCACAATGAAGATGGAAAGCCTTCTGGAGCCAACATCAAACAAGCTCCTGGTAGGTGGCATGTGAGATCTATCCAATAGATCAACCATGTGACAACTGAACATAAACAATGGGGCGATTCAATCTTTTGAATCAATCCTGGTTCAGGTTATGGATTGACGGATACCTTTGAAAAACCGGTCGTTGTGCTTAAAAACTCTTTTCTTTAGCACATCGACTGTGTACTTATTTCTCAAAATAAAAGGTGTTTATGATTGATAATTGATTTTCATTAAAACTTTCGTTGTATTGCAAAAAAAAATTCTATTAAGCAATACACGATTGTTTTTCAAGTCTCTTTTCATCAATCAGTGAATCTCATTTATTTGGTTCACTCACCGTGTTGTCTTCTTTGAGACGTTCGGTTTGAGAACAGCTAGAGCATTTGCTAAACCCTGTCAAGGAAATTCTTCGAATTATACCTCCGATCACAGGCATTACTTGTATGATCAACGGGAACCGTGGGCCGTGTACCTCAATTCATCGAAAGTGATCAAAGACACTTTCGTACACTTTATTGCTAACTGTCTTATGCAGGTACACCCAACGTTTGCGGTGATCAGAATGAAGCGGTCAATCCATAGCCACATGCTCACTCAACACATTCAGCTCCAAAGAAATCATGATTAGTGCATCAATGACTCTGATATTTTTACTCCATGCTTCTGCTACGCTGCTGCCAATATCATGAATCAACGAAAACTTACGCTACTCTGATAAGAAGAAATCATGATCCAGAATGTGAGCATGTCGGTCCAAATGTCACAACATCATATGCTGGCAACGCAACAATGGGTGATGCTGAGATTTGTTGTAGCCGATGATCTCTAGTAATGCTCAAAGGTCATCAAAGTGGATCAGCTCAATAACCTCCACGAAACATACATTGTTGTTGGACACTGATGAAATCACCTCAGAAGCACATAGTTTGTATACTTTGATGAAGAGAAGTCTACGAGCTCAAGACTGAAGATTTATTAGAATGCTAGGATTCACAATGTAATTCATGGGGTGACCTCCCTAAGGGGGAGATTGTTAGGAATTGGAAATTCTATTGTAAAGCATCGGTCACCCCAAGTATAATCTAGCTTAAGTTAGCTCGTAGACATATCGTTTATTATGTTAGTTGTTAGTAAGTTATTAGCTTAGATTTAGTCTAGAACAACACCGTGGAGGAAGGACGGGTCTTTACCCAATGTATACCTGATCCACAGGCCGTCAGGAGGTCGTTTAGTTTGTAACCTATAAATACCCTCTACCTTGCAAGGTAGAGGGTTGGATGTTCTTTGTGGAATCTAACCTTCCAAGAGTTTCTCTTTCTAGAATATCCCACTTTCTCTCTCTAAATCATCTAAAGTATACGTCCATATTGTGTTTGCTTATGTGCTTGTGAAATCCAATATGTTACATTTCCCCTTTGGCATGTTATTGGCGTGTTGAGTGGTATGAGTTTGGCATGCCATTTTTTTTCCTTTTCATGTTAACAAAGCACCTAACCGTGTGCTCTTAGGTTAAACGAATTAAACATGATAATCAGGTTTGTTGGTTCGACCCGTGTATCTCACCCATAACAGGTATATGTTAGTTAATAAACGGGTTAAGATGACCCAAAATCTATTTTGACTTAACACCGATAATTTTGCTTGCATTTCAATGTTAGGGTTATTTTCGTGGCGATTTCGAATCACATTTCGTATTTGATCAAAAGTTATTCTACGTATTCACATTTGACTGATTGACTTGTTATTTAATTTTTAATCCTTTTTTCTTGTTTATTATATGAAACAAAATTAATATCATTTAACAAACTTTTGTTTTTGCAATCTTATATGAAATAAATGATGAAAATAGAAAGAAATATGAAATTCTCCGTTTTTTGTATAAGCTGACTAATTCTTGATCGTGTATTAGAAAATGACGTGTAAAAAGATCATTACTAATCAAATGTTTATTTTTATTTTTGTTAAAAAAGAAATATCAAAAAAATTGTTAAAATGGCAAAAAAAAAAAGTTATTTAAAAAAAATAAAAAATAAAAAAAATAGAAAAAGTTCATATGAAGTTATGAGGTTATGAGTTGTGACATTATTTTTTTAGAGTTAATTACATAAATGGTCCTTGTGGTGTACCAGTTGTTACGGATTCAATCTATTTTTTATTTTTGTTACGGATCCAGTCACTATAGAATTGAAATATCACGGATCTAGTCCAAAAAGCTAACAAAAGTTAACTTTGGTGTTAAATCCCATCACGTGACAAAAACTGATGGGTATTCATGTCTTTTCTTGTTTCTCCTTTTCTCATATCAGTAATTAAAGGGGGTACTTGTGTCTGACCTTTCATTTCATCTTTAATCCCTAACCTTTTAACTTCTCAATTCTCTCTAAACCTAATTCAATCACTAACCCTAATTTCATGATCAATTAGTACAATATGGTCTTTTAGAAAAAAAAGGAGAATCCCTTGATCCCTACAAAAAAATACAGTAAGTTTTATTCACGTTTTTGTAAGATTGCTTGCATGAGTTATTTGAATGACTTATTTGAATAAGTGTAATATAAGCATATATATTGTGTAACTTTAAGCGTGCATACTGATAAAAGATTATTCTCTTTTCAATAGATGATGACCTTACCGTATTTTCTTTGAAAATCAACCATGGAGGGGTGCTTACTAGTTGTCCCAATAGATGCTACAAAGGTGGTAAGGTTAACTAGTTTAATGATATTGACTTAGATGACTTTTCAATTGTTGAAGTAACTGCAATGTTGAAAGTGTCGGGTTATGTAGAATCTGGTATGCAATATCATTATAAGAAACAAAACATTGATTTAGACAATGGTCTTGAACCTTTTCCTAATGATAGTGATGTGTTGGATTTGCTTAAGTATGTTGATGGCTATAAGGTAATGGAGTTATACATTCAACACCCTGTTTCCAAACCAACAACTGTAGAACCATTGTTGATTGACATTGGAGTCACTGTGGTTTTAAGTAAGAATCCAACACAATTTGACATGTCCAATGACTTTGATCCATTTTTTCTTGACTTTAACTCAAACACTGCTAAGGGTCAAAGTAGCAAAAGTTTTGGGGATGGAATTGGGGTAAGTTCAAGTGTGAATCTAGTGAATGTGATGAAAGTGAGACTAATGGTAGTGATAATGACAGTGAGAATAGTGACTTTATTGTTAACCAAGAGAATCTCTTAAATGATGTTGAGGTAGACATGGAAGAACTTAGGAGGAATATATATATGCATGTTGAATGGACAGGTTCTAATGAGGTGGAAGCAAAACCAACTATAGATTTTGTAGATGAAGATGTAGACCATGTAAATTTTGAAAGTGCTAGTGATCCTGACGATGATGAAGCTGGGAGAAAAAAAGGCTTTGAAGCAGTTGAGAATAAACCAAATTATTGTTGATGGAGAGGAAGGGAAAGGGAGCTTGTATATGGGTAGAAAGTTTGGTAACAAGGAAATCATTAAAAAGATGGTGACCCAACTTTATGTTGAGACTAGGAGACAACTTCATTTGGTTAGAAATGATAAACAGATAGTGAGAGGCATATGCAAAGGTGAAGTACCAGTTTTTACCACTGAATCACAAGAAATGTTTAATAACAACAATTATCCTAACTCCACCAGAATATCATACCCAATTGGTAGGCCTAGGAAAAAGAAAAGGAAGACATCAACTGAACTTATGGATAATATGGTTAAGGGAAATTTGTGACTTGCAAAAAATGCAAACAAGTTGGTCACAACCAAAGATCTGGAAAGGGTTAAACCATGGGTTCCCAATCTACTAAAACTAAGAAAAAATACAAACCCAAGACACCATCAAAGGATGCAGCTGAGTGGCCTTCACAGGAAGCAACTGCTGCAACTCAAACACCTTCACAAACTGCTGAAATTGAAACACCTTCACAGACAACACCTTCACATATTGTTGCAACATCTAAGATACCTTCATAGGCTTCTGCAACTCCTAGAAGGGACTCGCATTTGCAAATGACCAAGGCAAATGCTTAAAGGAACTCACCTGTGAAGATGACTAAGGAAACTGCTAACAGGAACTCACCTTTAAGGATGACCAAGGCAATTGCTGCAACACCTTCATAGACTGCTGCAACACCTTCACCTTTGAAGATGACCAAGACAACTACAAAAGGAGGGGTAAGAAAAAGGTTGTGTCTTTTGTTGTTGATCATTTGGATTCGTCACAGACTCTGAACTTGGGTATTTTTTATTTTCTTTCATGTTTCTTAAGACTATAGTGATGTATTTGGATAACATGCTTTTGTTGACTGTAATTGGCAAGTATGCCTGGATAATATGCTTTTGTTGACTGTTATTTGGCAAGTATACCAATTATGTTAATATGATTTTTTAAATTTGGATGCTTCTATTAATTTAACAATCGATGTTTGGTCCGCTCCTCATAAATAGCCATTTTCATACCTTTGTGTTACCTCACATCGGGTTGATCACGAAAGTTGGCAAATGATGAAGCGAGTCATATCATTTGAAGACTTTCCGGTTCCTTACTCCGGAGATGCTTTATACCAATTGTTGAGAAAAAGTGTTTCATAAATTTCACTTGACCATAAAAAAAATCAATAACGTTGGATAATGCTAGTAACAACACAAATGCAATGCGTAGACTAAAAATGGAATACGAGCCACCTTTAAATGGCGAATTTTTTCATAGTCGATGTGTTGCACATATCATTAACTTGTTTGTGCAAGCGGGATTAAAAGATGAAAATTTGAGTCAAATGAAAGAAAGTTTTAAAAGAATGTTTCATGATATTTTTAAAAGAGGTAATAAAAGATATAATGCCTGCATTCGGTTGCGTGAAAATGCGGGAAAAACTTGGTTATCACCTAATTGGGATATTGAAACAAGATGGAAATCCACTTATCTTATGTTCATAAGTGGTTTAAAACAAAAGGTGACTTTACAATATTTTCATGACAAATTGCCGATCATTGGGTACTATTGAAAAACTAACCCGATTACTTGAAGTTTTTTTCAACGCAACAAAAAAATTGTCGGGAGTTTATTATACAACGGCTCATTTGGTACTCGAGCAACAATACTTGATGTCTTCAAGTATTTCCGCATTTGAATTTAAGGTGGTGTTTATACAAGCATGGTTTCCGGCATGACAGATAAGATTTTGAATTATTTTGAAACTTTGCCACCGTTAATTACTTGTGCGGCCGCATTAAATCCTTGTTATAATTTAAGCCGGGTAGAGTTGCTTATCGACTCGATTGTAATTGATTTGGGTTGTTTCGTCGAACTTTGCTGACGATGCAAAATAGTCCTTTACCAATTCTTTTAGAGGTTTGTGGGAATATTATTTTGAAAAATATGGTAACCTACCTCATACTGTGAACGAGTCTTCTTCATCATCATCAAGGTTATTTAGACTGAATCCGATACATGCTTTGCAAAAAAAGTTAAGAGAGAATCCCAAGAAACGGTCAAAAAGTGATCGTTTCGCGAACACTGAATATGAAAGATATACCACAACCGATTTTATCTCACATATTCACCCCAAACAAGTTGAAAATTTTGATGTTTTTGGCGTTTTGGAAAGCAAAGGAAACAGTGTTTCCCGTTCTATCCCGAATGGCTCATGATGCACTAAGTGTACAAGCAACTTTGGTAGCTTTTGAATCCTCGTTTTCAACAAGTGGAAGGGTTTTATCAAAAATGAGAACAAGGCTCACACCGGCTTCTTTGGAGATGTGTATGTGTTTGAAAGATCACTTGGACGCAATGAAGCGAGTGCAAGATAAAGCTAATCTTGAAAATGCCATAGACTTCGTAGAGGAGATCTAAGAGGAAGAGGTGTAATCGGGTGAAATCGAGTTACTTTCCGATGAAGAAATAAGACAAGATGCAGCCGCTCAAGAAGCTAGGTCCTATGGATCCAATGAATACTTTTACGATGCTTAGCTTTTCTTTGTTTATGTTTACGTATTATGTTTTAATTTTATATATTTCCTTTCATGATGTATTTCCTTTAAATTTATGTATTTCCTTTAAGTTTATGTATTTCAGACGTATTAAATAAAAGTTGAAGTTTATTCAGTGTACGTTTATATAAATGATTAAAAACGAAAAAAAATATATTCCGGTTTCATACCGGTTAACCGGTCCCAAATCGGTTAAACTGGTTTAGTTTTTTTGAAAAATCAAATTTTTGGGTGGGCGGAAAAGTAATTCAAAAATTTCAAACCGGTCAACCGGTTACAAACTGGTTTAAAGCCGGTCCCAAACCGGTTTTAAATTTTTGAAAATTTAATTTTATGGTAGGGCGGCAAAAAAAATTTCAAATATTAGACGGGTTAACCGGTTTAAACCAGTCAAACCGGGTTTTTTTAATTTTTAAATTTTGAATTTTTTTGAGCGGGAAGGGGCGTAAATTTTCAAAGTTTGATTTCTTTCATATTTACAAATTTTTCATTGTAAGATTAGTGTAAATAGATGGATTGTGTTTTTATATATTTGCAAGTTTTATACAATCAAAAATACACTCTAAAAAATAAAACCGAAAGCATTTCACTAATGGCTGATCGTGCACCGCCTTCACCACCCCCGGCACCAGTGATTGTTCGTATTTCTGGATCGGCAATAGTGCACCAGATGTTTGGGCTAACTACAACTACGTCCAAATGTCAGGTGACAAGAAAATGGCTCAATGTAAGCATTGCTTATGTTTATTGAAAACCGCTGCCAACTCGGCGTTGAAGGCTCACACACAGAAGTATTTCAAGTCCCAAATCTGAATCGAAGTTCACAAGCAGAAACACAAAAAACAATAACCGGATACTAGAATACGCTCACTAGTATTAATCAGAAAATATAAGCTCAAACAACTGATAGGTTTTTTTTTTTTTTTTTTCATCTATCCAACCACAAGCTCGGCTGGTATATATAGGTATTTAGAATATGCTTTCTAATCCTACTACAATTCTAATTAAGCAAAATAGTCCTTAACAAATAAGGAGTCCTAATTAGACTAGAATTGTAAACGTCCATATGCTTGGAATCTGTTTTGTCTTTCCATATGCTCGGTCAGACATTGCCAACATTCACCCCTAATTCCTGACTCGAGATAGGAAGGTCTTCAACTCCGAGTAACTCTTGCATCTCCTTGAACTTAATCCTTGCGAGCTTTTTCAGAATATCAGCACGTAGCAAATCACCTCTTACAAACTCAACTTGTACTTGGCCTCTTTCAACACATTCTCGGATAAAATGATAACGTGTGTTTTCAATGCCAAGATAATAGCTTAACTTTCCCAAGTCACTCATATCGAACCTTTCTTGCATTTGTCTCTTAAATTCACCAATTTCGACAAGCTTCGAACCGGTTACTAAGAGATCATCTACATAGACCGCAATAATCAAGATTGACTTGTTTGTTTTCTTCACATACACCGCTTGTTCGTGTTGGCATCTTTTGAAAGACATTTTCTTGAGTTCTCTATCAAGTTTTGTATTCCACGCCCTTGGTGCTTGTTTAAGTCCATAAAGCGCCTTTTTCAACTTGTAGATCTTCCTTTCTTCTCCTTTCTTCACGAACCCTTCCGGTTGTGTAACAAACACTTGCTCTTTTAGTTCTCCATGTAAAAAGGGACTTTACATCCGGATGATGTAGCTCCATGCTTCTTTTGCGGCAATGAGATTAATAAACGTATCGTTTCAATCCGTGCTACGGGCGCAAATACCTCGTCATAGTCAATTCCTTCCTTTTGAGCATAACCCTTTACTACTAAACGAGCTTTAAACTTATTAATTGAACCATCGGTTTCTCTTAATTTTGAACACCCACTTTAATCCAATGGGATTAACATTAACCGAAGCTTCAACTAATTCCCATGAATCATTCTTCTCGATAGACTCAATCTCTTGCTTCATAGCAACCATCCACTTGCTTGAGACTTTTGCTTCTTGGAACGTTCTTGGTTCATCATCTTCAATCAAAAGTAGATTTTGATCTTCATTAGCAACTGAGGTTCTTGAACTAGACCCCATAATAAAGTCATTAAATCTAGTTGGCTTAGTTGAAACCCTTGAAGAACGCCTCACAATTGGTTGAGTTTTCGTCCACAGGATTAGGGTTATTACCCTTCGATTTGGTCTTCTTGTTCGGTATTGACTGGTTGATTTTCATCAACATCATGATGATTTTCAGCCTCTTGATCTTCACCCTCAACTTCATCGGTCACACCTGGGTTAACAAATCCACAACCTGTATCAATAGACCCGTGCCATTCTATGACAAACATACCGGGTTTAGCTTCGTGTGATTCGCTTCCGAGCAACATACTTCCACCAAGTTCCTCATTAAACTCCGCATCACGACATACCACTATCTTCTTTAGTTTTGGATTGAACAATCGAAAACCTTTTGTACCTGGCTCGTTTCCGATGTAAATGAGTCGTGTTGACTTGTCGTCTAACTTATGTAAATATGGCCTTGTTCCCGTTGCATAAGCCACACATCCAAATACCCATGAAACCCTCCAAGTTAGGTTTTTTTCCTTTGAAAGCCTCGTATGGAGTTTGATTAACTAGAGCTCGAGTTGAAACTCTATTAATCAAGAATGTAGCGTGTCTAACTCCTTCAACCCACATGTAGTTTGGTACGTCTCGTGCTTTCAAGATGCTTCTAGTCATTCCCATAAGAGTACGGTTTCGCCTTTCCACGACTCCATTTTGTTGCGGTGTGTAGGGAGCGGTTAGATGTCTTGTTATACCCTCGTTTTCACAAAAGTTGATAAATTCTTTTGAAGTGAACTCACCTCCTCTATCGGTCCTTAGAGTTATAATCTTGCTTCCCGACTTCTTCTCAACTAAAGCTTTGAACTTTTTGAAGTATTCAAATGCCTCACCTTTTTCCTTCAAGGTAAAAGTCCACATAAACCGTGAGAAGTCATCAATAAGAACAAATATGTACCTGTTTAGTGCTATGGATGGTGGAGAAATTGGTCCACATAGGTCGGCATGTATAAGTTGAAGAGGATGTGTTGCCTTAAATTTTGCTGACTTTAGGAAGCGCCTTCTTGGTTTGTTTTCCTACCAAACAAGATTCACACAACTTGTTCTCTTGATGAATTATTGGCAATTTTTCAACCATGCCCTTCCTTGCCATTAATTCCATCGTCTCGAAATTAATGTGACCCATCCTAGCATGCCATAACCAAGCATCATCTTCCATCTTTGCTTTGAGACACACCGGACTTCCAACTTGGAGCTTAATCTTGTAAAGCCTATTACTTGTTCTAGGAACCTTCATCAGAAGCTTGCCATCTGAGTCATGCATAGTAAGAAGGTTACCTTTCATACGAATGTCACATCCGCCTTCGGTAGCTTGCCCAAGACTAATTATGTTGCTTTTTAGCTCGGGTAGGTAATAGACTCCAGTGATTAACCGTTGCTCTCCTGTTTTCCCTTCAATGATTATCGAACCCTTCCCTTTTATCTCGATGTAGGAGTTATCACCAAACTTCACTCTGCCGGAGATATTCTCATTCAACTCCGAAAAGTATTCTCGGATCCCTGTCATGTGATTACTTGCTCCATTATCCAAATACCAAGTGTCTTCCTCGTTTGGCTTAGTATTCAATTGGTTTGGGATAATCTTTTCTTCATTCAAGAAGACTACTTCTTGAACGCTTTTCATCATAAAAAGTGTTGGGTCATCATCATCCTCCGTTTTCAAAAGGTTTGATTCATGCTTTTGCTTCATTCACGTCGTTCAGGCGAGTTAGAAGCAAAGTGGCCATATTCATCACATCTGAAGCATTGAATCTTTGAAAGGTCTCGACTTTTGTTCTTCTTTTGATCCGTATTGCTCCTGGAGTTGTTTTGGTTTCCACGGTTGTGGTTATTAGCTTGACCACTACCACGAGATTTGTTTTGAGAAGAAAAGTTTTGACCTTTACCGTTGCCACGAAATTCCTTCCTCGACCCTTCTTATCATATCTTTCAGCCCTTCCGAACATCAACTTGCCTTGATCTTCAGAAGTGGTGTCAACACCCTTCATTCTTCCTTCAAAGGCTTTCAACCTTCCAATTGCTTCTTGAAAAGACATAGTATTCAAGTCAACAAATTGTTCTATTGAGGCAACGATTGCAACATACCTATCCGGAACGGATGCAAGTAGCTTCTTAACAAGTTTCTTGTCTTCATAAATTGTTCCCAAGCTATTGACTTAAGTTACAATTTTGCCCAACCTAGCCGCAAAGTCATCGATTGATTCGTTGACTTTCATCTTTAAAGATTCAATTCCGTCTCAAGGTTTGCAACCTTGCGTCTCGAACCGATCAACACCCACATACCGGTCTTCCAAGCTCCCAGTTTCTTTGGCTGTTGTTGAATTGTGAAACTTGAAAAACAAGTTCTTCGGAATCGCTGGAAAAGTAATGGCTGCCATGTGATCTTGCTTAGCAACAACTTGTGTTCCTTCCTTGGTTCAAGTGCATCGAGTATTCCATGGACTCAGAATACCGCTTTAACTCTTATTGCCCATATGTTATAGTTCGTGCTTGTTAACATTGGACATTGAAGAGCCGTTTTAGAATGTTCAATAGGTGGTTGACTCGACTCGCCTTGCACCATCCTTCTTGAACGCCTTTTGTAAGTTACTGGTGTAGTTGGATTGACTTCCAGCCCTAGAACACGCTTGTTTTACTTCTTGCCTAAGTAAACCAAGTGTAATGTTTGAAACTTTATCGACTTCTTGGAAACCCTTTAGTCGACTTGACTGACTTGGAAACCCTTTAGTCGACTTCATTTTGACGCTTGGAAACCCTTCGTGATCGACACTTGTTTGGAAACCCTTCGGTGTCGACTAAACTTGGAACACTTTAGTCGACTTGTTTGGAAACCCTTCAGTGATCGACTAAGCTTGGAACCCTTTAGTCGACTTGTTTGGAAACCTTCCCGGTGATCGACTAAGCTTGGAACCTTTCTCTTGATACCAATTCAAGTCCCAAATCTGAATCGAAGTTCACAGCGAGAAACACAAAAACAATAACCGGATACTAGAATACGCTCACTAGTATTAATCAGAAAATATAAGCTCAAACAACTGATAGGTTTTTTTTTTTTTTCATCTATCCAACCACAAGCTCGGCTGGTATATATAGGTATTTAGAATATGCTTTCTAATCCTACTACAATTCTAATTAAGCAAAATAGTCCTTAACAAATAAGGAGTCCTAATTAGACTAGAATTGTAAACGTCCATATGCTTGGAATCTGTTTTGTCTTTCCATATGCTCGGTCAGACATTGCCAACAGTATTGCCATGCACTTGCAGTCCAGGGCCCAGGCTCGAGTCGACGTTGAGTAGCTTATCGAGTTATCGATGTTTTATGTTTATGTTATTATGTGTTAAGTTTTAAGTTTATGTATAATGTGTGATGTATTTCCTTTCAGTCGTATTTCCGTTCTATTAAATAAAAGTTGAAGTTTATTAATACACAAAACAAGAAAACGATGACAAACGACGACGGAAAACGAAAAAAATACAAGAATGGGTCAAGACCGGTCCGGAACCATACCCAAACCGGTTTCGACCGGCTGGGTTTTTTCCTCCTCGATGCCGGTTTATAACCGAACCGGGTTAACCGGCCCGACCGTTTTTTTTCGTTGACTCGAACCGGTTCGGGTTTGACCGGTCGTCAAACCGAACCGCTTTGTGTACCTCTACCTCCCAATAACACACCACTAACTTAAACACCCCTCCCTCATAACACACCAATAACACACATGTAGGTCCCACAAAATACCACACTAAATATACCCACTCACTCACAAAAAAACAAAACAAAAAAAAACATCAAATAACCAATGGCGTGAGCCAGTCAATTGGCTATTTACCATTTGGCATGTTATTGGCGTGTTGAGTGGTATGAGTTTGGCATCCCATTTTTTTGTTTCCTTTGTCATGTTAACAAAGCACCTTACCGTGTGCTCTTAGGTTAAACGAATTAAACATGTTAATCAGGTTTGTGGGTCCGACCCGTGTGTCTCACCCATAACATGTATATGCTAGTTAATAAATGGGTTAAGATGACCAAAATCTATTTTGACTTAACACCGATAATTTTGCTTGCATTTCAATGTTAGGGTTATTTTCGTGGCGATTTCGAATCACATTTCGTATTTGATCAAAAGTTATTCTACGTATTCACATTTGACTGATTGACTTGTTATTTAATTTTTTAATCCTTTTTTCTTGTTTATTATACGAAACAAAATTAATATCATTTAACAAACTTTTGTTTTTGCAATCTTATATGAAATAAATGATGAAAATAGAAAGAAATATGAAATTCTCCGTTTTTTGTATAAGCTGACTAATTCTTGATCGTGTATTAGAAAATGATCCGTAAAAAGATCATTACTAATCAATTTTTTACTTTTTTTTGTTAAAAAATAAATATCACTAAAAATGTTAGAATGACAAAAATTTAAACATAAAAAGCAAATTAAAATATATATATATATATATATATATATATATATATATATATATATATATATATATATATATATATATATATATATATATATACATACACTAGTGTCAAAACCCGTCCGATGGACGGGTATGACTTGTGGTTTTTATTTTTATGTTTTTGTTTATTATATATATACCAGAAAGTAATTAAAAGTTCAATAAAAGGTTAAACATGTTTATTTAATGTTTTGTATAATATATTAAACTACTTAAAGAAGGTTAGTTTCTTTTTCTTTTTCTTTTTTTTTTTTCTTTTTTTTTTATGTTTAGTAAAGATAAGTTTGAATGTGCTTATGTTATGTTTGTTGATATAGTTTTTTTTCATATGAATTTAATTTATCAGGAGTCTTTAAGGACGTCCATTATTATTGAGAAGACTAATAATTAGATTATCAATGAAGATTTGTATTTATGATATTGTTTATTTTACTTTTATCTGATCTAATACTTAACGTATAGAATTTTTTAAGTTTTATTAGAGGTGTCCATATCATGAAAATTGCAAATGATAAAAACATACCTCGAATGCATTAATTATAGACTGATATATTTTATGTTAGCATAATAAATAATATGGTTAATATATATAAGTATTATTTTTTTTGGGTATTGGGAAATTTCATGTTTTGTTTTTTTTATTTGGTCGTTGTAGTGATTATTACTCGTTTTATTATATATCAACGGTAATTGATTAATTTTTTTTGTTGTGGTATTACGATATTGGCGGTTATGTTATTTCTACTTTGAAAGTGCAATAACGGTCTTATTTGTGTTGTTTAGATTGTATTTTATGTTGTTGGTTGTTGTTGAATGGCCAAAGTATCCTTGTTTTAAAATTGTTACATACTTTTTATAGGTGTAGTGCTGGATTCGGGAGATGGTGTATCTCAGACACTCCCAATTTATGAAGGTGTTGTACTGAAACATGCCATCCAGCATGTTAACCTTGCAGGGGCTGACATTACAAGTTACCTAACGAATATCATGTTTGAGAGAGATTACCTTTTCACCGGTGCTGCTCAACGGGATATTATCCGTGACATGAAATAAAAGTTTGCATGTGAGCCTCTTGACTATGAAAAAGAATCCTAAAATATTACAGCGGAAGTCAAAAATATACCCATAGCCTAATAGCGAAAGTATGTGACAACTAATTAGGTGTAATACCTAGCGGTCTCGTCTGGAACGCTTGTTACTTGTAAACGAATCAAGTTGCAAAATGAGATGCATTCCAATTCAAGACGTATATAACTGATCAAAAGTGAAAGAACGAAAGGCATCATCCATCCATACGACATCACAAGGTATAACTTTCTCCTTAAATGTCTTCGCATTCTGTGCGGTATAAAAGAACTTAAAATCATATTTGACAGTACATACTTCAATTGTGCTGCAACAAACTCCTCCGAGAGAACACTCACATCCTAAATAGAAGCAAAACTTAATGTGGATGTTAAACAAAGAAAAAAAGTAAAAGTTTAATAGACCCTTTAAGGAGCGTTTGGCTAAGCTTATTTGAGGAGCTTAATATCTTATTGTATTTTAGAAAAAGCTTTTAAGTTACTTGAAGGTGTTCGCGCAACTCATTTCAAAGAGCTTATAGCTTTTTTCTAGGTAAAATAAACAATGGTTAAAGCCCTTCCTATAGGAGTTCTTGTTAATGCGTAAACTAATAAACTATTAAGTTAAAGCTTATCCAGACACCCCTTAATGTTACTACACAGCCATATAGAAAGAAATATGTTATTAAACCTGAACCCCAAGGGTATTTTGTGTAGTAACAGCAGTGATCACGGTGGACCAGTAGACTCCACATGCACAAAACAAATCAAAAGCAAAATACTTTCTTAATCACTACTAATGTCATACACTGCAAATTGTCTTAAAAGTCCCCACTATCATAACATGTAATCCTACTAAACTATGCACGATATACGCTTACTGATGAAATTTTTTTAACTGAATGCCGGTGTATTCTGTATAACTGATATATATGATTTTCCACTAATTTGTGTGAGGTACTATGACCAATTTTTTTCTAATAGTACGTAAAAATAATCAAATACCAATGCTAATATGGGGTGAGATTCTAGATATATATATACATTGTTAATGACTATACTTCTAAATTGTTACCCATTCATTGTTTTTGTTTATCTTCAACGAATATAACAGATGCAACAGAGAAATAAAATATCACCTTTAAATGGGTAAAAACTATCCATGTGATACATCTTTAAAAAATGTAACATCAATAACAACACGACACATGGATTACTATATCTCTAAGGACATACCTGTGTTGGCACATCATACTGCACATATGTATATGTCCTAAACTGGTCGGCCATGATTTCACTATCAATTTCGCTAACCTTTATTTGTTGGCTGTAGTAGGCACTAAAGAAAAAACAACTACTGTTCCTGCATGACGCTGTAACAGAATCAAACGTGCCCGAAAAACTTCCCACAGTGAGTGAAGTTATCTGGTGTTTGTAGACTAACTTCTGGAATTTACTATCTACAGGTATAAGAGTCATTTTTTATTGTCAAATGATGCTACAACAATACTTATATACCCTGATACTATATATTGTAACTGTATACTTAAGCATTGCCAAACGCCCTATACATCATTAAAAGAGAACATTACAGCTTTGAGCAACCAAAGTAGAGTTTTCTACCTGTTTTACCTGTTCAATCCAAATTGGCGTGTTCCCCTATTAGCTAATTCGATCCATCTTACCCGTTTTGCCATTTTCTTAACCCAGTATGTCTAGACATGAGTAAATGTCTCTAAATTGTCACCTCTAATGTTGTCATTTCTTTCTTGGATTTTGTATACCTTATCTCTTAACATGATAACATAATGCGCATAATTGCATTCTGTCACATAAATACAATTCTGTTTAAGTGGCTCACCTTCTATAATACTTTAGTTGTATTGATACAGTTCTTTGTCGTTGATATTTTCCGAGTCTGGCCCTGTACAAAATCAGTCGGATGCACATAAACTTCTCCAAAAAATGAACAATTATAACCGCAATGAAGGGCATTCTCGAGGTTGGAAACCAAAAGGAAGGTTTAAGGATGAGGATGAATCAATTATTTCACAAATTATTCAAATTCATTCAAATGATTTGACATGGTTAATCTCTAAATTTTCCAGGAGCCAAGGGGTCCTCATGTGACAGAAGCATATGATATAAGAATGAGCATGTTTAGCTTTGACAGAGATGATCATGGAGGTCATAGCAGGGGAGAATTTAGAGGACGGGAAAGGGGCAGGGGAAGAGGCAGAGGCAGAGGAAGGGGATGTGGCAGAGCTGGCTAATACTTTCCCTTAATCTGCACTATCAGGTAACAAAAGAAAATAGATGTGTAATTAATACTATTTGTTGTTCAAAAAAAATATTGTTGCAATTTATAAAATGTGTCATACATTCGCAGGTTGTTGCGAAAATCATGGCATACTTGTGAAGGGATCTTCCTTTCAGCTCATACTTGACTACAACATTGTGAACCTTCCCATGTTTAGTTTGTGAGCTACCAAAAGCTACACAAAATGAAGTTCATAAAGATGTAAATCATTCCATACTGAAATTTATTTCTCATTCAGTGACCTTTGGCAATATCAGTTTGGCCAAAGTGCTAACCCTGCGCAGTCTATGTATGTTGATCTCATTCAACCTACTGATTGCATTCGACAAATTCTGAATAGTATCATCACTTATGCTCCTTTTTCTTCCAGGATTCTCCAGCGTGGGATGAATCCTACTAATTGTGGATTTGAAATCCATCTCGAGAACCAAACAAATTGAATGGAGTGTTTTTAGATGGTGCACTTGTTTCAATCGGCCACTCTTCAAAGAAAATTGAGTTACATAATAAATTATCTATGAGTAGTCAGAAACAGAGAATACAAAATGGATATTCCAATCATGCTTTTCCTTTTTCATAAATTATCATGTAATTCCTTCATAAATTCTTCCAATCTTCTCAAAGACAAATATGATTCATCAATGACAGGCATAGATATATTTTCCTCTGCGGATGTGCATAGATCAATGCATAAATTTTCATAAATTATCATGTAATTCCTTCATAAATTCTTGGAACTTCACACCTTTCATCACAGACGAGACATATCATCAAACGATTGATGAATATCTATGCCTGTCATTGATGAATCATATTTGTCTTTGAGAAGATTGGAAGAATTTATGAAGGAATTACATGATAACCTCCTGCTAACAAAAATATCATCAAACAATTACAAAATTAAAAAAAAAAAAAAAAAAAATCAAGAAATAAAATACATCAAGCCCTTGGCATGTGGTGCATAAGCAATAGAATGAATTAGGAAGGCCTCTGAGTGTGTAATGAGACATCACTTGTATTGAAGAGAGCCCAAGTACGCCATGCTTTTGCCCACTTTGTGGCACAATGAGTTGCATGCCTGAATGAGCCTATTGCCATGTTCCAATTTTTAGATATACACGTGCCATAAGTGATACGTTTTCAAATCCCTTTGTATCTATTCGTATGTTTGTAATCTGCAGAAATAAAATGCATCAAGCCCTTGGCATGTGGTGCATAAGCAATAGAATGAATTAGGAAGGCCTCTAAGTATGTAATGAGACATCACTACTGTATTGAAGAGAGCCCAAGTACGCCATGCTTTTTCCCACTTTGTGGCACAATGATTTGCATGCATGTGCACCTGGTCACACCGCGTCCTAGTTCCGTCCCTGTTTGGTATGTGCACTAAGACATGTAATTTTCTCTAGGAGTACTTAAGACTCGTGAAAATAATAATCTAATGCCACAAATGATCAAGTAAGAATGTTTAGATTAAAAGTATATAGACTTTTGGTATGCCACGAAAACTTTTTCCCTCTTCCAAACAATGCAAGATAATAGTAAAGGTTGTGTATTTTCGCGCTATATTCAATTATTAAATTTACCAGCTACTTTTTCATATCAAGCAACCAAATCAGGTAAAGCATCGCTTTTCTGATCCGTGATGTTAAAATATCACATCAGTGTATTAGCTTATCCAATACAATTTTCTAGCAAAGTGTTATGATAGTATATTTTATAATGTTATTCTTAATCTAGGTTCTCATCTCCCGTAATTGAAAAAAAAATGTCCCTGTTTCGGACTAACCTGTGTTGAGCACATTTTCTGAAGTATATGAATGGATGGACTCCCAAAGCTATAATATTCATCTGACATTTTTATTTTAGGTGTCTAAGAAGGCGCACAAGTTCTACATCTTCCGGTGTGGACTGTTACAACTGCAGTTGTAAATAATCAGATGTAGCCAAGTGCAACGCAGGAGATGGTGTTTGGATTTGCTTATGATAACGAAACTAACACCATCCAATTCAGATATGGCTCCACATACCAACACACTAATAAGTTATATACTATATAAAGTATAAAGGGCAGGTAATATATTTTTAGGGTGACAAACTAATTTTAGCATGAAACCTATGATACGGTCACCACATAAAGGTGGTAGGCAAGTATGCAATTATAAGTCACCAGAAATCGTTAATATTTATTATCAAAAAGCCATATTATCTTGTAAAGATATGGAGATACCATGTCTATGCACAACATATGATTTGAATGAAGTACAGAACTACAGCCATGCTGGATTTCTCAGACGAGTAACAACAGCCTTAACTTACTGAGACTGTAATTCCCTTTTCTTTCCCATGCCCGCTCATCTTGTAGCCACCAAAATGAATTGCAGCATCAAATATGTCGAAGTAGTTGATCCACACAGTTCCCGCTTTCAACGTATGTGTTAAGGTATTAACAGCGACAAGATTTTGTGTGAAAACACCAGCAACCAATCCAAATTGAGTTGCATTTGACCTTTGAATGACCTCATTTGTATCCCTACAGAAATGAAGAGTATAAAATAAAAACTGAGAAATGAGCATAAATATTTGGGGATGTTTCCATAGGTTCACAACTTACTTGAATTTCAGAATCGACTGTATTATTGATGATTTTGGGTTTAAGCTACAAAGAGGTTCCCATGGTTCATGAAAAGCACGAAATGAGCTCATGAAGAGTAATAGTATACATTAATGATTTGAAATTTATGAGCGAATTCATATCTGAATACAGTATATTAATAAGTATCCAGTTATAGCTTCTTATGCCATCAAAGGATCTTGGTATTTTTACCGTATTTCATGGTCATTAATAAAGTAAACCAGAGATCAAGTATTGGTAACAGAAAATATAAATCTACTTCGAGCACATTATGATAAGCATACCTCGATCTTTGTATTTTTGCTACAGTATATTCAGTTCTTTGTAGAAGGAATTGGCCTGATGCACAAAATACAGCTACTGAAATATGATGTTGTAAATGTTTAGCCCGAAAGACACCAGTTGTGAGAACACTGTCAACTGTTTCTCTGGTTCAGGTTTAGGATTGGGGTTCAGACTTCCCTGCTTGCCCTGGCCTATCTACTGATTAATTTCATAGCAATGAGTGATTTCGTTATCACTTGAAAGGCCCAACATCAGCCTTCAATACCCCTGAGTTAACACTATCATTTGAACCAAAATGGAGAGCCTAGAGAACTAGTCTTATGACCACTCCTAGCTGATTATGGGTTACAGGTTTAATCTCTCATTGAGGTCATGTGATTGAGGTTGTGGAGATTCTACAAGCCTAGAGAACTCCCAGCTGATTGAGGTTATGGGTTATCAGGTTTAATCTCTGATTGAGGTCATGTGATTGAGGTTGTGGAGATTAAGTGGTTGGGATTAAGGTTGTGGAGGTTAAATGCTTAATCCTCTCCCCCCTCAAAAAATGCAACGTTAACCACAGTTTTTTTAGGGTTAAGCATTTAAATGACAGATTCATGTAGTGAATTCTACCACAGAATCCAAACCTCTGATCTTCATACTATGATTGATTTAATCAGCTCTTTGTAAGAACAAAAGAGCCCACCAAATGATTTTCATATCACAATAATAATCTTATTCGTACCCTCTGATCTTTATCCCTGTCCAAGCTTTGCCCAACATAACCATCCACTTCTGATCTTTGTCAATATTGAGGGTCTGGTATGGAAATCCTACATCTGGAAATGTTTGTACGTCAGTGGCTTTTCCAAACAGCAACGTCATTCGGTTTGGTAGTGTTTGCATCTTCAATCTTCCAAAAATATCTCCAAAATCTTATATACAATAAACATCAAAATAAAAATAAAAATAAAATTGTTTAACCATATACCTGTAGTTCAAATCAGTGATGTTATATTATGGTTCTTGATGAAGATCCGTTGACAGCCGTCTACCACTGTTTGACGGTGATAGTCTGTGCTTTAGTTGTCATAAAAGTGCTATCAGGCGCATCCCATTGACTGTTCGGAGACCGACATTTTAGGAAGCTCAGCCGTCTACTACTGTTTGACGGTGATACTTCATGCTTTAGTTGTCATAAAAGTGTTATCAGACGCATCCCATTTACTGTTCAGAGACCAAAATTTTAGGAAGCTCATCGATTATATAACATATTGACACAAGTTTCCAGTGAACCAAAAGAAGAAGCAGTGCCAGTAGAAACCACAAGTGTCTAACAACCATTTACTCCACATCCATGTAATGCAAAGATGCCCCCTAACATATGCTCACAAGTAACTGATAGCACTGAAATCAGATAATGCTAATATTGAAATTAGTGGGCTATCTTAATTAGTCATTCCATTAAAAAGCTAAACCAACCCTATGGATTTTCGCTTACTTTAAATAAATAATATTTCAATTATTAAAACTCTTGAAGCACTATATAAATCTATCAATTTTTCTTAGAAAAAAACACTAACAGTTGGTTGCTAATAAAAATGATATTCAGAGTAGTAAGGAATATGAAGTTGATGAACTTTCTAATCTTTAAACCTTACACTTGAATTGACATCAACAATCTATTCTGCTTGGAGAGTTAACTTCACTCGTAGACCTAAAGAATATTCACTCATGCGACGTTGATGGCTTAAACCATTAGTTGTTATCTTATTGCCATCTCCAGGAGGTTGTAATATATTCTCTATCTCTCTTTGCCTTTCCATAAAAATTGCATCCATATTTCGTATAAGCTTCTGTACTTCATAATAAGGTACATGTATTTCGCTCTTTCTTTCAAGCTCTGCATACTCCAATATTCTTTTAGGTATCCTCCTATGTGTATACTGGTAAAACAATTATACCCAAAAAGAAGAATACATCAAAAGCAGGTAAAATTGTTGAACATCTTCATATTATATTCTTTAAGCAACTACTATGTAATAATTAGACCAGATATATACCTGGTAGTAAAAGTAATAGCATAGACTAAAAAGTTCTATAAAAAGAGATAGAAGAGCAACAAAGTTGTATTCTTGAGACGAATAAGATACACCAAATGCCCTCAATATTAGTGTGATAATCAAAGGTATCACTGAGAAATGCATAGTCTTTGCATGATCACGAGTCTGTGGACTTACGAAAATACCCGAACCTGCAAAAGGTGTAAATACTAAACTCACATGAACCAACGTAGATATAAAAGTATTGGTCTATAGTTGTAAATGAGAAACTCTATAGTGATCAAAATTCTTATGAGACGTAAAGAAATCAAACCGGTCAATAGTTGTAGCGCTTTGTTGTTAACACCAATATATGCACTTGTATAAGGTTTTTGGGCACAGATTAAGCATATCCCCCATAGAACAGTGAGGAGTAATATTGATGATCCAGTTAGCAACCCAACTCCTGTGACAACATACTCTTGACTTTCTTCATTGCTACTTAATAGTCCAGACATTGCGATAATAATACAAAATATATAAAAGGGTATCTCTGAGACCATATTGTTGGGTATCTATGAAACGAAGATGCAAAAATGAAAGAGATCAATTAACACAACATTGTAACAAAACACCGGCAGATTAATATGAAATATAGGCTGATAATCTCACCTCATTTAGTTCTTTGAATATTGATTTGTGCCCATCGTGTAGCGACAGGGTTGCCCTGTTTGAGGTTCAGGTTTTGTTCTCCGGTGTTATTTCATGTGTTTGTCCACATAGTTGCTTTCGTTGTTAGTTGTTTTGTGATGTCTTTTTTTCCTAAATCAAGACTGGGCTAGCATGATTGTGTAGTCGTTAAAATAATAATTGGTTCTTAATTGCATAAGCCCATATTTTCAACCTATATAGGCTTGTATGCACATAAATAAGCTTAAAAATACACCACTCAAAAAACCAAAGATCAATTCAACTGATATAAAATAATTCATGAAACAAATACATATTACACATGATCTTGCTTCATTTGTGAATGGCTAGCACAGACAGAAATATAATCAGAACATAGACACATGTTACACGTGATCCTACTTCATTACTTCATTGAGCTTGCTTCATCTGTAAATGCACCATTTTGTTTGTGTAACAAAGGATTATATATACCATTAACAGTTATCTACAACCTTTGCCAAAACTGTAAGTTCCCAGGTTACGGCATAACATTTAGGTTATAACGTTAGCATTAACATTCGCCTACGACATTCCCAAAACGTGCAAGTTCCAAGGTTACAACATAGCACTTAGGTCGTAGGTAATATTTGTGCACCTATATATCATAGACTTGTTTAATTCATATTTTTTGCTCATACATCGAGAAACTAAATGTTAATTCCTAATACAGATTTCTATTACATCAATGTTGCAATGCATTTGGAAAACATCAAATCAACATAATCCAATATTCAGAAGTAAGTAATGCTACATGGTGTATTTTTAATATCTTATATTATCATTGTAGAAATACATGTTTTGCAATCAACACTTACATGTTACGTATTTATGCAGTTTAGAAAAAGAGAAAAAAAATAAATTGTGCCGATGTGCGGGTCAATGCCATCTGTGCCTGCCTGTTTTGGCCCGTACTAAAAGTTGCCCATCACGACCCGACAGATTTGACCTGTTAGTAGTAAAAACTTTAAGAATAGCTTAATGACCTTTTTTCGTTGAGAAAGATGCAATAGTTGCAACAGTAGTCTGCTACTATAAGTCATTTGCAAGATGGTGATGAGCAAATCGTCACGTCATTTCGGTTAAAAGCCATCCAAACACCCATTAAAAATGATCCAGTTCACCACTTTGCTACTCCTATTTCACAGCAGCCCCAAACAACCATCAAGAACACCCACAATCCCATAATATCACACATAATTATACCAGGAATTTAGCATACCTGAACCAAGAATGGTCTTCAAATACTCGGCAGATGGAGAAGTGTCACCTCCAAGAAAATCCAAGAAATAAGCTGCAACAACCTTCATTCTGTCAAAACAAACAACAACATTAATTCAATCAAATTTTAACTTCAAGTTCTTAACTTTATACACTTTAGACATAAATGAACAGGAACCTTTCTCTCACCTTACCAATTGCACCCAAAAATGGCATACTGTAAAGGTGCTACCAGCAACCACCAATCCACGGCTAAGTAGTCACCCTTTTGCAGCAATCACATGTTCGCATTCAGCTCTCGTAGTCTAACCAACAATCAAACATATAACAAAAGTGTAACACCAAATACACTACATAGCTGAAAACAAAAATATAATGTTTTATACTTTTATAAAGAAAAAAAATCTAGATTATGTTGACCCTTTGATACCATCTATCAGAATATACGAC
>OU343217.1:94443291-94523240 GCA_910596185.1 Chrysanthemum makinoi | reverse complement strand
CCTCGATAAAAAGATGTTGCATGCTTGTGTACGAATATAAGATTTATCATTAGTCATAAGAGTAGACAAACCATGTGGTGCAAGAGATCAAGTGAAAATGACCTATGTGTCTGAGGTACAGTATAGTAGGCTTATCATCTACAAAATTATATATATATATATACTATTAGGCGTTGATGGGTGTATCAAAAAAGTATGTATATACATGATATGTTGTCACCATTTAATTGGTCCTATACAAACTGCAGTACACAATACAAAGATGTGGCATGCTAACATTGGTTGAAGTGTGTTTGCATTTTAACTGTTCATCGTATAGCTACATGGCATGTCACAAATGTATATGTATACTAAACCTACTACAAAAGCTTTGTTAACGATTACTGTAGGTGGATGTCTTCTCCATTAATTAGAACCACACAACAACAAAAAAACACACACACTCTCCTCTCAAGAATTCTAGACACTTCTTTACCCTCATTCTGTCATTCATCAAACACAAAGAATAGTTGCTTTAATCTTACAGAAATGTAAATGTATAGTTGCTTTAATCTTACATTACATGATTTTTTTTGCTATCTTGATTGTGTGTTGAATTTGTTTTTAGTCCCCCAAACCCAAACCCATTTCATTTCATTTCACGATTATTAATTAAACATTTAATTATTAATGGATCTGTGTGCAGTACAGATCAAACCAGCTTTTTGCCCTTACGTATCCAACAGCAATGATAAATTTAATTCTTCTTCTTCTTTTAATTTATTGAAACAGATACATCAAATTGTTTCGTTTGATTTTGGGAAGTTTGATAAAGTTAGGGTTTCGAGAAGTCAGTCGGTTATTGTTGTGAGAGCTACTGGTAAAAAGAGTGATTCTTCTTCTTCTCCTTCAGGTGTGTGATTTTTTAACTGATAAAAACTTACAGTTTTTGTAAATGTATGTAACCCTATTTCTTTTTTTTATTTATCATAACTATTATATATGAATTGCTACCAAATTAGAGTTTATAATCACAATTAATTAAGCTCTAGTTGGTAGCAGGTTCAATTAAAATGAATCAAAAATTATTTCGATTGTCGAAAATGTTTATCATTTTGTTATTTTTTTTGCTTGGATAGAAGGGTACCGTGAGAAATTATGTGAGGAATTTGGAGCTTACAAATATAGTGACTATAAATTTTGTTATTATTGTTGTTAATCATGCCTATTTTGATTTAGTAATGGTTGATAATCATGCCTCTTAGACAAATCAACATCATTACATTTAGTTCTTAATGAGCCCATTTGTATGCCTCTTAGACAAATCTTCAGTTTTTTTATTTTTATTTTTTATTTTTTATTTTTATTATCAGGTGAAAGTTGATTTGAGGTGCCTGTTATTTCAAGGTGAAGGATGAGATGGTGAAGACTTATGGGGTATGAATGACTTTTACTTTTCATTCATACAATTTGAGGTGCGCGCGCGTGTGATTTGAGGTGGCAGTATGAACGATGAGATGGTGAAGACTTATGAGGTATGAATGTTGCCTATCTTCATTTTTTATCAGTATGAACTCGGCAAAAATCATGAGATGGTGAAAAATGATAAGGTGTGAATCTTCGAAGATTAAAACTTACCGCCTATTCAATTGTTATGCTCTGTTTTTTTAATCCTCATCTACATATTTTAAAAAAATGTATGATTTATTGGTTTTGTCCCCTTTTATGATTTGGGTTTCCGTTGGATTTTATATTCTGCAATGGTAAAGTTTATGTTGCTTTTGGATTTTAGGTTGCATTGGTAAAAGAGGAAGAACAACTGAAAGTTGGATATGAATGTGTCCACAAGGAATATGTAAAAGGCGGTTAGATGACACCATCGTGAACCGTACTGCCAGCGAACCACCACCAAAGCAGTAGCCACGACCGTCGGCAGCAGTAGCACTACAGCAGGTATCTTCAAAATTGTTATACTTCAAAGGTGCCTATTGAATAGATTTTTTTGTAAGTGTTATACTTTTGCTAAAGAGAAATGAGACTTTTGTGGATGAATTGCGAAATAAAATTAGAATGAGGATAGTGTGTTTATTTATGAATGCTTACAGTTCTGACAAGTTTGAGGGTTTTGTTAATTTATTTATTTCTTATTTTTATCTTTTAAGTGAATTTATCTATTGTTAAAATGCAATTTACAATCTGCAATTTTGGTTTCCCCTAATACTGAAAATTATTCAACGATAATTAAGGCAGTTTGGTTAAAAGTTACTCAATGACAATCAACAGCAATATAATAACATTTTGCTAATGAAAGTTCAACAATATCAGTGACTCTTGATATCGTAGTACATATAACAATCTCATGCCATGTAGGTGCGATAGGTGCGATAAATAAACATGCACAACAATTACCATTGTGTAAAGAGCGAGTAGCGTAAATTTGTTGACGCAACCTCTGATTAATGGTAAAATCATGAATTTTTTATACAACCGTCACTTACAGGATGTCTTATATGAGATTTTTTAAACTTATTCATTTATATTAGTGGTATTTTATTTTCATTTTTGTTTGGAAATTAGTTAATTTTGAAATTCTGAAAAGAAAAAATTATTTCTTAAATTGTATTTGGAAATGAATGACTTTTACTCTGTATATAAAGCCAGGTGGTGAATGATACGGATGAAAGTTTAAAAAGTTGACAGTTCATTTTTATTCAATAAATGGCAGTGGATAAGAAAATTATTGCGTATAGAATGATTTAAAGGGGCCATGATATTACTCATATATTGCTCAAAAAAATATTGTAGTAGTTGTTACAATTGAGTTTTGTATGCGTGTTGAGCTTATATCTTTGGATAATACTTTAATTGGATGGTTGTTTTTCTCAGGCAATAGTGTGATGCTTTCAAAGAACCATTGAGCGATGGCTTGCCTAAGCAAGGGCAGTTTGGCAGACCGACCCGAATTGCTACACCGAGTTTATTAAACATGCCATGTTTGAATTAGTAAGTACTCTGCTAATTAAGCAATCTGAGTGTTTGGATAATCTTCTTATTCTATAGTAGGTACTACGATATCAAGAGTGGCTGATATTGTTGAACTTTCATTACCTTGCAGATGTTAAAAGGAATTGAGGGACATTGGAATTGAGGGACTTGCAGATGTGTTTGGATATTCTGCTTATTCTATAGTAGGTACCTTGCAGTAAAAGGAATTGAGGGACATTGGCACTTTGGGTTTCAGTTTTTTTTAGAAAAAAAGTGATTACGGTTAACTTGCAAGGTAAGATGTTAAAATGTGTTAGAATACATCTATAAAACTTTTTTTGTGTGGAATAATTCGTGTAAGGTTGAGGTGTCACACCATCATTCGTGCCAAAGGAGGAAAAGAGCATTCGGGTATGCTGCATAACACTTGCTTTTGAAAAGCATTAGTTGGTTTGGAGCAAAATACCTTTCAGGTATGGCTGCATAACTTGCTAATAATTATTGCATAGGGAAATAGCAGTTAGTGTTTTTATACGAGTGTCTATTTATGGAATAGACGTGCATTATGCTTATAATTTATGATTTATAACACATGTGGACATCAGGATGCCTTCGGGCCAGGAAAAGTTTGTGTTTATCTGTGATTTTCAAGGATAAGGATACTCATATAGTGATATACGAAGATATAACAAACGCAAAAAAGGCGCAAAATCACAACTATTTTGCCACGAGAGGTCTCAAGAACAACGTTTTCATCAATGGCAGAGGTACATTTATGGAAATTCATAGAAACGTATGCATCATAATCTCATCTACTTAATGAACTTCTTTCTTATATGTAGTATTAAATGTAAATGCTCTATTATCTTATCCACATATCGTGAAGGTGTTGGCCAACAAAGGTGGAGTCGTGTCGATTGTTGATGGGCTTCGTGGATTCGTTTCTTTTTTAAAAATTTGAATGGTTAGTTTTCTTGATGAACACCAATTGTTCAATGAAATACCTAAATGATTCTTTTAATTTTTTTTTTTAATTTTTTACCTTAATGAAAGCAACTGCTGGTCCAAGCTATGCACTTGCTGTCACAAGTAATGGAACACAGTTCACATATTGTACTATTGATTTAGCATTTCCATTTTTTTTTTATAACCAAGAACAAATTACTGCATGTTAATTGAGTACTAAAATTGTCTGTTTAGTGAATTTGAGTGAGATGTGTGCATTGGGCGTGAGTAAAATGTGATCATTTTTAGTAAAGGTGAGTAGGTGATGACTTTGATTGTTTGTTTAAGCATTAGATGTTTAAATTTTGAGAATTATATATTGTCTTTTATAGTTCTAGATTGTTGTCTATCAAGAAATGATTTTTTTTGGTTAATCGAGTACTAAAATTGGTTATTTAGTGATTTTGAGTGAATTGTTTGCATTGTTTTTTGTTGTTAAGAAATTGATATTAAATGATGTTAAGATTGAGTAACATGTTCAAATGATAATATGATTATGTATTTATGTATGTTTGGCATCATTAGGTATCTCCTTAATAGCTCTAGATTTGTGAGTTTGAGTGACATATGTGTATCGGATGTAACTGAAAATTTATCTTTTATAGTAAAGGTCGATAGTGTGATTTGTTGTTGCTGAATTATGTGATTTGTGTTGTTGCTGCAGTTTGATTGTTGGTGGATTATCAACCGAAGATTTGGAACAGAGAGTTTCCTTCATTTGCTGCAGGAGTACTCGAGGTAAAGTAAATAAACTTATTTTTTTGGTTCCATGTTCATTGGACAAGTCTAATGAGATAGGATTTTGAGGCTTAGTATGCAAACTTTATGTTTCAATTAAATAGTAACTTATTTGTGAAAAATTGCAATTGTGTTTCATAAAAAAGTTAAAAGAACATATGCTGATATTAGCAAATGTCGTTTGTGTTTTTTATATATGGCAGGAGAGAGCTCATGAGTATTACAATGGAATAACGAAGGACCAATTCAAGAAAATGCAGGAATTCATAGCAGGTAGAAGCTCCAAAAAACCTGCTTCTAAGTTGTAGTTGATGTTTTCCTGTCTGTAATTCCTCTTCCATAAGACCCGGTTACTGTTGTACAAGTGTGGCTCAAGGGTAAAGCTATGTGTGTTACCTTGAGTTTGAAGTATGCAGATCTTTTATTGTATGTGCATGTATAATAACATGGTTCTCGATCCTTTTGACCTTTCTAGGACTTACAAGTTGTAATCAGCTAAGCCCAGTTTAATGGTCTGAGTTTTGAGTTGTAACATGTTATCAACTTTTAACTGCTTAGTAAAAAAAGAGTGGAGAAACTATTCAATGTCCATAATTTCATGAAAGATTCGATTGGCAATTTTATCAATTAAAAAGAAAAAGGTGACATTTTACTATTTTAGGCTGATTTTAAAGATTCGATAAAGCATTCACATAAAAAAATATGCAAAATTTTTGATATACTAATATCCTCAGTTGCCTAATTGGACAACGGCGTTAACAAACCACTCCCGCAGCAACGCGCGGGCAACCCCGCTCGTGAAAACTATAAATCAGAACATGTACATTTATTTCGATACTCGTGACCATTAGATTTTGCATGTTTCTTTACACATTGGATTTTTTTTATTCGCTTTGAAAAGAAAACATCCAACTCAATATCAAACTCAGTTAAAATTATAACCCAAACAATAAGCCATAAACAAAAATCCGTTCGACTAGCTGATAAGAATAAACTAGCAAGAAGCTAGAATTACACCGACATTACCAAAGCGTAATTTATCAAATCCTAATTTTATTATTTTAGAATGCATCAAGTAAAAGGACCAGTAGGGTGATAGGTTGGTGACTTGGTGCTTGACATCTCCTAACCAACCAAATTGCCTTTATAGTTTATATTGATCGTACGCAAAACTTTTCGATACTAAGAGTTGTGGGTGTGGTAACGTGGGAGGCTGTGTTAAGCCTTAACGCCACCACGTTAACCCCCGTTAACCACACCGTGGGTGGCGTTAACGGCTGCGTTAACGTGGCACGTTAACGGCTTAACGTGCGTTAACATGCTTCTATATTAAAAAAAAAAAAAAAAAATCATTTCACCCCCTCAACCATTTAAAATAAATTTTCACTTACAACCCCTCAACCTATTCAAAATTAAATTTAACTGGTTAAGTCTGAGCGGGATAACAAGATTCAAATTTAAAATTTAAAATTCAAATATGAGCGGGATTTATTCAAAATCAAAATCAAATCTGCCTATATATACAAATCTAACAGAGTTGTTTATCACACACACAACTTACACACACAACTCACACACACACAAATGTCTCGCAAAGATTTTTCTCAACAATTCCCAAGTCAACCACAACTGCCAGAAACTACAACACAATTCTCAAGTCCAACACAACTGCAGGAAACTACCTTTCCACAAGAAGTTGAAGTTTATTCAACTCCACCAGAAGATGTCTTTCCGGTTTTCCAACCGGAAAGTGTATTTGTAAACACTCCACCTCTTAACAATCCACCTGTTAACACTCCACACAACACTCCACGGAGTGGACCAAAACAATCCGTTTGGGTTTAGTGAGGCTTATCTTACGTGAACTTTAGCGGGACGAGGAAAATCTTAGAGAGATTAGAAAAGCGAGGCAGCTAGGAAGCTGCTCGTTTGAAACAGGAAGCCAGGGAGGCTGAATATCTTAGGCAGAACTGGTTTGACATCATGGAAGGAAAGTATTATGATGGCGAGTTTAGATCCTCTTCAATTTCATCAATTTCGTGGTAGTTTGTATTAATCGTACTATGTAATTCGTGTTTAACTTTAATGTTTAATGTAATTTGTGTTTTAAATGTTATGTTTTCAATAAATGAAGTGTTTGTTTTAGTTTAGGGGTTGAATTTGAAAATATTTGAGTTAAGGTTTAACCTTGGAAATGTTATGATACGGGGTGTTTTTTTGTTGAGTTAAGGTGAAATGTTAAAGCTGATGTAGCGCTGACGTAGCATGGTGTTAAAGTTTAACCTAGGTTATGATAATGAGTGCTCTAATTTATAATGAAGTAGTCTTACTAACATAAAATCTTTTTTTGGTGCAAAAGGTGATAATATCTTATTAAACACAAAGGATTCTCATACAACTAGAAGAGGTAATAGACATGCATATACCTCTTTAATCACAAAACATAACAAACAAACACTGAATATCATTGAAACAACAGCAAACAAGAGCAGAAAACTATGCAACCTTGCTGCATCAGATCCATTCAAACTTCTGCAGTCAACATACTTCATTGATAAAGACTGCATCAACCAAATTCACCTATAGCACCAATAACCATCTAGCTACATTTCCACTTTATCTACTTATCATGACTATTCAACCTTCCACCACAATGATCATGATAATATAGATTAGTGGCTTCACTAGGAACCATAACCTCTCCACTGCAAGGGCTATACCATGAATGCTACATTTCCATTTACTACAATGGCTTCATACACATGGGAACACACACCTTGCAGTGAGTACCAACCATTCCTCCTTTTGACAATGTACACTAGGACCATGTAGGTTCATCTTTCATTCCTCACACTAGGGGTGCTCATCGGTCGAAAACCGGACCGGACCGAAGCGGGACGGACCGAGACCGAATCCGGCAAAAACTCCGGACGAGACCGAGACGAATGAGGTCGGTCCCGGTCTCCGGTCCGGTCTCGGTCCAGGTCCACAAGGCTAAATTCGGGTTTAAATCGGTTTTGGGGGCCGGACCGGACCTCCGAGCCGAATCGGCGGCAAAAACCCTAGACGAGACCGGACCGCCGGTCCATCCGGTCCATCGGTTGTTCGGTCGGTCGTTTTGTCGGTCGGTCCGGTCCATCCGGTCCGTTTGAGCAGCCTTACCTCACACTAACATAAAATCTTGGTTTCGCATCTTAATGCATTCCAATAATTAAAGTACTTAGCTTAGCATCTAGATTAGCACTAGATTTATTAAATCGAGAGAACTTGTAAGAAGACTAAAATCCCGACACTAGCCCATGATGCATGGATCTATATATGAGAGGACCACCTTGGTCAAACACTCGAACCACTACACAAAAATATAACTTTTACCTTTACGCAATCTAAGTCAATGGACATTGGATATCTATGTTACTATGCATATCTTGAAAAGAAAGAAACATGACTTTGGATATCGGTAATCTTAAAATCGTGTACATTATTTAATTCAAAAAAATAATATGTCAAAACATTCTCCTATACCGCAATAAAAAATTCATTTGACCCATAGCATCTAATACCATAGTACCTAAATGTATTTCTTGTTAGTTACCAGACATATATCAGGTTGGTTGCGACTAAATTAAGAGTTTTAGTTAACTGAAAATGGAAATGATCTTTTTAGGTTATATGATGGTTCGGTTCCGGTTTATAAGTAAGGACCAATGAGTGATCTTCAGAAGAAGAAAAAAACAAAAGAAAAGAGCAATTTAGGACTGGTGGGCTTAGAAGACCAAAAAATGTTTTCTGGCCCAGTAAGCCAGCGTGATCGTTTTTGCACATTTAGAGCGGGGAGGTATCGTGATATCAAAGGGTGGCGCCAACCCACCATCTCAACTTTTTCAATGGCTCACCGTACCATGGTTGGTGCCAAAACGTCTCGGCTGTTAAATATCAGCCAATGCTATTTTTTTTTCCTTTAGGCGGCAGGAAGGAAGAGTAAAAAGAAATAGAGGGAATTGCATATATACCCACTAAAACTTAAAAACTTGCATATTTTCATATAATACAATTTTTATTGCATGATGTACAATGCATTTTAAGCATGTTTTGGGTATATATGTAAATATGCAAATTTTAGTGGGTATATATACAATACGCGAGCAAATGGGAAGAAGAAATGTTTTTTTTTACTTTTTCATCTTATAGTCTTTTGTTTTGAGTATTTACATTTTAAGGGTGCGTTTGGTAAAGAGAAATTCAGAAAAAAGAAATGAAGTAGAGAATAAAATCTCAGAGAATAGAAATCAGTGGAGAATTTTATTCAATTCTAATGTTTGGTAACTATACCAACTTGACTAAAAAGAAATGAAAAAATTATTTTAAAAAATAATTTTCAAAAATATATTTTTTTTTAAAACTTATTTTAAAAAAAAAAACTTATTTTTCAAAAAAAAAAAAATTAAAAAAATATTTAAAAAAAAATAATTTTTTAAAAATAATTTTGAAAAAAAATGTATTTATTTTAAAAAAAACTTATTTATTTTAAAAAATGTATTTATTTATTTTTAAAAAAAAATTTAAAAAATTTTGTAAAAAAATGTATTTATTTAAAAAAAAAACTTATTTTAAAAAAAAATATATATATATTTTTTTTAAATATAAAAAAAAAATTCAAAAAAATTAATCCATTTCTCTAATTTCTCCACAAAATTAAAGGAAATGGAGCTCCTTAAATTACACTAGCCAACTCTCTCCATTTCTCCACCAAAATCTCATTTCCATTTCTCTCCTTTTCTACAAACATGAAGAATGTTTCATTTCCGTTAATTTCTCTCCATTCATTTCTCTCTACCAAACACACCCTAAGTTCATTTGACACTTTTTTTTACATCACAAGTCCTTAATATGTTTGCAATGTTTTTTTTTTTTTAACTATTTAATCTAATGTGTTTTAATTTCAGTTTTATATATCTCTAAATTATGTATATGAAGAAAAAAAAGAAAAAAAAGCCACGACACCACATTTTCCGTGCCAGCGATGAATTAAGCACAAAATGTGATGCCAAAATTTACGGGTAATGGTTGAGTGTTTTCGATGTGGCGTCACTTTTTGGGAATCGATTGACGAGCCTACGGCTACACCGTACCCAGTGTTCATCGGTTTGATTTTCTGTTCGGTTTATTCGGTTCGGTTAGTTCGATTAAAAAAAATTTATGAGTAAAACCGAAAACCGAATTCAATTTGGATTAAACCGAACCGAATAAATGAAAAGCGAACCGAATAACCGAAAATCAAACCAAATAACCTGAATTAAATAATTTTAATAATTTATTTATTTAATTATATAAATTTAAAAAAAAAAATCAACCTTAAAAATTGTTATATTTATACTAAAAAAATTTTTAATGTATTTTTTATATAAATATATATGTATATTTATGTGAATTCTGTTTTGGTTCGCTTCCGTTTTCATTCGCAAAACTCATATCCGAGGCGAAAATCGAATATTTAATTCGGCTCAGTTTGGTTTTAGCAAATTCGATTCGGTTACAATTTCGATTTAGTTTTTTCCAGTTCAGTTCGATTTCAGTTTTCGGTTACCGTGTATTACCCGAATTCTACGCACCCCTACTACACATACTACTACATGCGTAGCCCAATAAAATACGTTTACTTCCAGCCCATTAATTTGCAGGCAATAATTTTAAACAACAAAAGTATTTCACAATCATTTTATTTATTTGGTTGTTTCGAACCATGACATATTATTACAGAGAGGCTAGCTAAAAACCTTACACTACTAAGAGCCTGGGGTATCGTGGTGTCATTCATGGCTCCAAACCTACCAACCTAAAATGACGAATGGCACCACCACTGAAACGCGCCATTCATTACTGTTGCCGTATTTACCAGCCCACGCCATTCGTATTTTTTTTTCTTTTCTGGTCGAATTCGAACATTGAAATTGAACGGGAGAAGAAAGGGAGCGTTTGGTAACGGTAATATTACCGTTTAGAAGTGATTTTGACAAAAAAAAATAAATAAATAAAATAAAAAAATAAAAAAATAAATTTTAACCCACTAAATTACCTATAAATACACTAACAAATCACACACACTTCCAATATATTTCATAACATATTACTATATACTTTTCTCAATTTTTTTCCAACCAAAATGAATCCCAACTCACCATGGACTCACAGCAAGCTCAACGACCCGTTGAACCAAATGACGGGCTCGTCTTCAAATCCGGCCAACAATCTGAGCTCGTCTTCGAATCCATACAATCAATCGCCTTACTTTCCTACCTTCCCAACAAACCAATACATGAATCCCTTTCCTACCTTCCCAACAAACCAATACATGAATCCCGAAGAGCAATTGCTATTTAGTCAATGGAAATTGCAACAATATAATCAATTTTCTTAACAACAACATCAACAACAAAACCAAGGCACCACTTCCCAACCAAATTTCGACTATGCATTCTTCTATCTACGAGATGAAGACGAAGACGAATACGAAGATGAAGACGAAGATGAAGACGAAGATGAAGAAGAGGTGGTCCCGACCCCGACGTCAAAAAAGACGAAGACGAAGGGGAAGATGAAGAAAACCACCGAAACGCAAGGTGGTACTCGACCTCGTAACATGTGGACCCAAGACGAGAAGTTTCTTTTGGCGAAGTGTTTCAATCAAATATTCGAGGATCCAAAAAGAGGTGCGGGTCAATCAAAGGATACTTTTTGGTATAGAGTTCTCGACGTATACAATATGGAAGCTGAGAAACATAAGTGGACTATTCGTATCAAAAACATGTTGACGGGAAAGTGAACTCCAATGAATAAAGAGGTTACCAAGTGGAATTCGTTAGTGAATGAAACAAGTGTTATGAGTGGGGAAAGTGATATAGATTTTATGGCAAGGGTGAATTTCTTTGTATAAACGATGACGGGTAGTGACTTTAAACACATGAGCACTTGGGGCTTTTTGAAAGACAAGCATAAGTGGAAAAATCCCGAATCGACATTGGCAAGGAGAAATCTTCTTCGGGTTACGGAGGAGGAACCCGAGCATTTTGGACCAGACGCGTTGCTACGGGCTGACGGCAAGCACCGGATTTCTAAGAGTTAACGTTCGTCAAACTCGACCGCTAGTTCCGGTTCAAACCCGACAATGTTTCAAGAAATGATGCAACAACAATACGAGTTGGCCCGCAAGGCAAAGATGGATGTAATCGAACGAGAGTCACTCGCGAGAGTTACTTTATATGAATCTCAAAAAGATTGTCGAGGAGATGCGAGTGCTACAAATGGATACAGGCAAAATGGATCCGATCGACGCGACGATTGTAAAAGCCCAAAAAGCACGAATCTGGTAAAAGTATCCAACCGACGAGTACTAGGTTTTTATTTCTATGTTTATGTACTAGTTTTTTATTTTTATGTAACATTTTTTTTTTAAATTAATGTAATGTGTGTTTTTTTATTTATTTAATGAAGTTTATTTTAGTTAATACTCCCTCCGTCCCTAAATAAATGTCCACTTTTGACTTTTAAAGTCTTTCTTGTACAACTTTGACCTTAAATATTTTTATTTGTGTTATATAATACTTGATAAAAATTATACCAACTTAAAGTATATTTAAAACACAATTCATTCATATATTTTGTATCAAGTATTATATAAGATAAACACAAATATTTAAAGTCAAAGTTGAATAAGTAAGACTTTGAAAGTCAAACGTGGACATTTATTTAGGGACGGAGGTAATATTATGTATGTTTTATGTAAATGAAAAAAATAATAAATAAATTGGAGAACGGCATCACATTTTCTTATGCCAACGGTACGGCACAAAATGAGGGGGCTAAAGGTTTTTTGGTGCCGTTCTGTGTTTTGCTGATGTGGCATCTCTTAGAACGGCACGACAACGCTTAACACATATAAGACTGGACTTACACTTTAGTACATACACTCCCTTTAGAAAGGATGCCAAACTATATATAACCACTGCAATTTGCCTAATTAAGTTGTTGCAAATGAAACCAGTCAATAATCAAGCAATTAGTTTGTGCGCCACTTAGACCCAATAATAAAACAGAAAGCATGCGTCATCAAACAGTTTAGTACGACTATTAACTGCATATGATGAGTCATAGCGAGTTCACAGATAGCAATATAAAACATAAATAAGTGAAAGCATAACAAATTAACGACTAACGCATTCCAAAGCCCTGAACCTCTTTATGGGAGAGCTTTGTACACTAGCCAAGCAAGGAATAGGTGGTGAGGTCTGATGCAGTAGCAGCATGGAGATTATCTGGATGGTTAGGCTGCAGGCGTAGAGTGAGTATGCGTTGTGTAGCGATATGTGGTGGGTATCCATAGATGGTTTCGTACTCTCCTGCATCTTCTATCATCCCAAATTGCGGATCCTCCCCCCTTATATCCTACATTCATGTCAATCAACTTATTATAACACTCGTACTACCATACAAGGTCTTCTAATTATATCATTTGAAACAAATTTGATCAGCTTATTGTATCATGTTGTGGTTTTCTTTTTCTTGTTAGGTTACCTGATATATTTCATATTTTTTTGAATTCAAAGACTTGAAGTTACGAGGGCTTACAAATTCATGCATTAGCTTCTTGTATACGTCTTGAGCACTTCTCACCTGAAAGTAAAAAACCTATTAGCAACGGATGTTAAATTTGAATCTTTGAATACTAGTATTGGTTATATCATGTATAAAGTCACCTTCTTCTTGGAAGTCTCCAGCTTATTACCGATCACTTTGAGCTGCATTTTTGTTACAAAAAGCACGATATCAGATAGAACATGCACACTTCAACTTAAAACTAAAATCATTTGGTTTCACGTGACATATTTGATACTAACATTTTAAGGTATGGTGCCTTACTACCTTATACAAAGATATTAAAAACTATCTTTCTGACATATACTATGAAACAACACTAGAATAATAAAGGTGACCATTTAATGGTTAAAAGGGAGTATGAAATGACCTTGCGTTCACGAATGACGTAGACAGCCTCCTGAGACTCCTTTTCAAGATCAAGAAGTTCTTCAAAACCAAGATGATCCAAACAATCACCCAACCTTTGCCTTTCAGTCCCATCACCGCCAATATATTCATTCAGATATATTTATTAAAATAATTTATAATAAACTTCATAAAGAATACTTTTACAAGCACAAAACAAGTGAATACTCCTATCATTCTATATGGATTCCTTTTTAACAATAAACATCTCAACCTAAATATGATTACACATGAATTCTAATATTAGAGGTATTTAACTTAATTTGATTATAGAGATTGTAAATATTTTAATAGAAATAAACAACTTTTAACTTTATTACCACATTTAACATAACATGCAATATTATTATCAAGTAGTTTATTATTATTTTTCTCGTCATAAATAAGTAGGGTTGAGCAAAACAACCTTTAAAACCAAAACCAAACCAAACAAAACAAAAAAACCGATTTATCCGAACCTAATAAGAAACCAAACCGTTAATAACCAAACCATTATTAACTGACATGTATCGGTCTCGTTTGGTTTCTACCCATAACCAACCCGTTATTAATCGAACCAAACCTGGTGCATACACATTTTTTATTCATATCAATGTGTTGAGACTATACCGCTCATTAATTTGTTTTTTTCGGTTTATATATATTCACTCTTAGCCTTTCATAAGGAATCAAAACATAAGTCTATCATTAAATTAGATCATATTGTGTTCACTTAGATTATTTGTTGAAAATAGTTTGTATGCTTGGAATATTTAACGAGCGATAATGTAACGGACGTGTTGCGTTTTGCTTAGTAATTATGTTTGTTTCTCTGTATGTTTTATAGTTTAAAAGGATGCGACCAAAATTTTGTGCAAAGTACGTTTTAACCGTCTAAACCGATAAACCAAACTGTCCCGAATGGTTTTGATTTTCAATAACCGAACATGTGCGGTTATGGTTTGGTTTTGGCTAATAACCGAACCAAATTCACCCCAAAAATAAAGTTATGTGAGAATTAAACCACGGGTCATTTACATCTATATTCTTACAAAAACTTTAAATTACGTCAATATCCTTACTAGTTTTATACGGAGTAATTATTTCACTATCCTTTCAAAACATTAAAATTCACATGTATATCCAAAACCACATTTTACCATTTCTTAAATAGATATATTATTAAAAACTTTTTACAAATACTATTTAGCATGTCACATTGCATTTTTACCCTTGCCTATTCATTAAACAAACACAACTTTAATGGGTTTTTGCAATCGAGATTGCAACTATATAGCACTCAGGGTGTGCTTGGTTCAAACACGGGAAAGAGAAAGGGAAAGATAATGATAATAGTAGGGAAAGGGTAAAGGAGAAAAAAATATTCGTCCCAATTTATTGGGTAATGGTCCATTACCCACTATTCGGTAATGGGTCATTCCATTATATAGCACCAAGCATTATTTTTCATTACCTTTTAACATTACCCACCCTAAAAGACATCCTACCAAGCACCCCTTCAGTCTTTATAAATTACTGTATAAAAATTGTTTATTCAATCGTGATGGGGCTTTTATGTGGTATAATGAAAATTGTGTATTTTGAAGTTTCTAAAGGATATTAAAATAATTATAAAATTAATAAGGATATTGATGTAACTTAAGAGTTTTGCAAGGATATAGATGTAAACCTCCCTTAAACGATTTACATACTTCACAGTTCTCTTGTGATTTTGATTGGATCTATATTAACAGTGTACTGTGTAATAACACATTTGTCAAAGCCAGTTTGTTAGTTTGTAGCATACTTGAGGAATAAAGCAGAATCTCAAGAGAAGATACTTAACATTGGTATTTGGTAACTACTTGTCGTTAAGCAATACCTGATATGCGTTCTAAGTTTTTTGTTCACATCTTTCAGCTGCCTTAGTTCCTCTTGCATTTTCTGCATCAAATTAAACACATACTTTACAGATTAGTATTAACTTGCTACAAATGACTCGATCTACATCTATTCTTTAGAAACCCCTTTGGCAAATTTAAGATGTGAATTTAACTTAGTTTTCATGATGTAAACTGCCAAAACGAAAGCATTTACTCCGTATCATGCAACTTTTTTGACATACTAAACATGTGTTTTATATCACGGCGAATTAAGTTATGTGGTGTAATGGAATAATACACATTTAAAACTTCTTAAGCACAATGTTTTTAATCTTATATTATTGCTAATGTCCAGTGTTTTCTCATGGTCACCTACTCCACTAGGAGATATAGTTTATAATCCAAGTAAATTTAGGACATTTGATTGTAAACGTATCTAATACAATCTTTATACTACTGGTAACACTGTTGAAAGAACAAAATGAAACACCACTATCCATAATGAAATGACATCTACTTTTGATTGTTGAGATCCAATAACTAACACTTCCAAATATAATTTGAAGAGTATATATATAGCAATGAGCATAAGGCTGTAAGAATTAATGTGAAAAAGCTCAAACCAAAGCATATTCTTTTAACCCTAGGTTAAAGTGTAGCCTCACATATGCGTGTAACAAACATCTGCTATTTAGATAGCTAAATTTTGACACCTCTCAAATCATTTCCAGATTCAGAACTTTTGCGTATGTGACTCTTTTATTCTTTGTGTGATTGTAAAAGCAAATCGCTTGGGATTTTCTTAATAATTACAGTACTAGAGTACTTTTGTCCACAAGGAACAATCTGCAAATTGTAACCCTTCACCCCTAAAACCCCATTCAGTCACTTCCATCTCAGCCCACAACACAAAACACTCAGTTTAACCGGTGACACCGGCCCCTCACCATTTCCACCCTTTTTCGGCTACGTCACACGTGATAGCACCCCATGTAACAAGGCTCACGCGTGAAAAATCTAACCACAATGTCCGGTCTACTATACTCTTAAATTAATGCTACATGTAATTATAACAAAATCAAACCTCATAATGAGAGTTCCAAAGATCAATTCCAGATGCCTTTTGATACTGATCGAAGAACTGCTTTGTCCTGAATGTAAAACACAATCTAAATCAGCAACAAATCAAATAACCAATGTTAAAACTTTTAGTGTCTACCTAGCTTTTTTTCACAAAAATCTATCGCAGATTTCCAAAAGAAAAAGAACCTAAACCTAGAGTTAAGTTGTAGTATTTTCTAGCTATTCGATATTGTTTTCTATGAAATCAGTCTTTTACAGTTCAAAAGATATATCCCTAAACAGTTTTTTAAGGAAAGAAATCTTAAACCTAAGATGGTAATTTCTAGTTTTCCCTTAGTACTAAATCTATCTTTACCATTCTAAAAAAAACCTAAACCTAGAGATGTATTTCCAGATTCCTTAATTTTTACAATTAGATCTATCTTTAAAATAAAAAATAAAAAACCCAAACCTAGGGTTACAATTTCTAGCTTCTCGTTAGTATTTTTAACGAAGTTATTCGCCTAAACCAAGAACCTAAAACTAGGGTTTCGAGATATAACGAAAGAGAATATATAAAACGTACGTAATGGAAGGACTTATGTACTCATGGAGCTTATCAGTACACGACACCATAATAATCGAAACCTTAGCATCGCACAACACCGTAAGCTCACTCGCCTTCTTAAACAACCCGTTCCTCCTCTTCGAATACGTAACCTGCCTATTCGTCGAGTTCTCGATCTTCTTGATCTGGATCTTTCCTCTAGCCATTTTTTCACACACAAATTCTTTGATATGTATCTTGTAGCTAAGATATGAAGAAGCACAAAAGATGAAATGAGAGAAATAATTATGTGGTGGGTATGGAAGAGAGATATATAGAAAGATTAAATGTGTGATAAAAACATAGACAAGAAGAAAGGTAAGAGGAATTGTTTCCAGAAATAGAAAGTATTACTGTAAAGGTGAAAGGAGTAAGACTGAGTGATGAAGCTAGTTATGATATAGGTTTCTTTTTTTCTCTTTATTTTGGACATTATTGTGATTCGTTGACCAACATTATTATTTTACTACTATTCTTTAATAGTAATTGCAGTAATTACTTTTAATAATAATTAAAGTACGTAATTATTTTGTTTTTACAACTACTTATATTGATAAATTAGTAAGTAGTTATTAAAAGGTCGGTTAAAAGATAAAAGGTTTGATATTATGATACCATTGTTGGCATTGTTAAAGTGATTAACAAGATCACAATCTTAACATTTTTGTTGTAGGGGTCAACTTATAAAATATTTAGCGGGGTATTGCAAACTTTCGTAAAAAACTAGAACATTTAGTAGAAAGACAAAAAAATGTGCAAATATGTCCTAACTGCGTGACTGTACCTACATTAGCCTCTTAGTCTTTTTGTGTTTGGCGTTGGGAGGAAACTAGAAAGCTATTTTTGGTTGTGTAGAATGTCTATCTCAGTATGGATGTACCATAAAGTAGGGCTTCCTTTTGTGAAGGGTAAATAGTCTTGGAGGGGAGTGTAAGAAGTATAGAATTGAGAGTGGTGAAAGATGACACTTCATTGTTCATACTTTACATTCTCACGGGAGGTAATGGTTGGTCATCATGAAGGGTGAGTGTTCTCAAGCAACTCAAGCCTTTCTTTGAGAGGGAAATGTAGGTTGCCTTGAAAGAGCCCCCCCCCCCCTCTGTGGATGGGTTATGGGTGCAGTACCTAGTGATGCCATTTTCCATTTCTACTTTGGCTACTGTGGTGGCATGTTGAGTGGCCTTGGTGGAATGGATTAATGGAAATGTAGCAAGATGGTAGGTGCTTTAAAAGGTGAAAGGTGTGTGAGAAACTGGAAATGAATAGAAGGAAAGAGCTGGTGTTATGGTCCTCTGTTTTAGCCTGACTGGTATTTGGTCTTGTATAGTTCTATCAGATATCGGGTGTTTGTATTTTGCTTGTATCTGATTTGGGGTCTGTCCAAATCATTGTTATCTTATTCTTATGATGTAAATTGTTTGGAAGTTCTAATATAATTCACCTTTTCACAAAAATAATAATAACAATAATAAAATAAAAATAAATAAATAAAAAATCAACAAATCTAATCAGACTAAAAATAATGGGTGTCCATCCTCTAATCAGAGACGGACTTAGGATTTCTAGAAGGGTGTTGCACAATAGATTTCTTGAGGGTCTTGTACGATTCTTCTTTTACCATAGTACTAAAATTTGCACAATTAAGAATTTTTGGACTAAACTAAAGTCACGCTATAAAGAAAGTAAATAGCGTAAATATATTATTGGGTGTTGCACATACACTAAATGACACTTTTCGAAAAAGCTTGCGCTTTGTGACTCAAAATCGGGTGTGGCCTGTGCCACACCCGGCTCCCATGTAGGTCCGTCCCCGCCCCCAACCAAACGCGTCTCTCCCATTACATAGCAACCATAAGGACACGCCCCCCCCCTTAGAAACCAAATTGTTTGGTCCATGTCCGGATCGAAAGATTTGAAGAAATAAGCAAGGAAAATAAATGAAGAAAACGAAGGAAATAAATAAAAATAAAGTAAAAAAGTAAAATCACACATTTATTTCATTTAACAAACGCATTTTATTAAACATACAATACGAAATACAATACGATACGAAGTACGATATGAAAAGAAATACGATTACAAAAAAAATATACGAACTAATATATAAACATAGCTTAATCTGAATGCTCTCCGCATGCAGAATCATAGTCAGGATACTCCCCGAATTCGAACCTGAACAACTCAGTATTAGCATCATCTTTCCTCCACATATCTTCCAACTTTTGTTGACGCCTTGCGTTTTCTGCATCAACAATTGCTTGCTATTCCTCTACTTCTCTTACTGCTTTTTAATCTCGCATAAGATTCTATGGTTGTGTCCAAGTCAATCCGTGCTCGTTAAATAGTTCCTCTGCTGGTGGGTTCGTGTGTTGCTTGTTGTGATGACGAACCACCCATAGTGTTCTCCTTATGCATCCAATGGATTTTGTGACTTAGGTTATCGCCTATTTGTGACACACATTTCCTCAACATTTTCTTGATCTCGTAATCTTTCCAACCTTCGTAGTGCAAAAATTCCTGAATAGCAGCACGTCTTTAAGGCGAAATGTCATTGCAATTTGCATACTGGTTCCTCAGATCATCTTTCAAGGTACTTGCATTGCTAAACAACTCGGATACCTCGTAAAGTTTTTCCCTGCAAAAGTTATCGTCGTCATTCAGTTTCTGAACGCCGTCATTAACTTCTTCGACAGTGTGCGAGAGATTACAAGCCATGATTTTTGAAAGAAAAGTGTATTTAAATTGTGATTTGAGTTAAATGTATGCAATTTGTTTAGGTGAAAAAGAAGTATTTATAGGTGAAAAGGGGTGTTTAAAATTTATTACCGTTATATATTACCGTTACATTTTGTTTGATTGTGGGGAAAAAACAAGAAAAAGAAGTGTTTGGTCGCCTTACTACGTGGGTTTGGTTTGGGTGGTGTCTGAGTAGAGAGAAAGCTGATGTGGCCGTGTCTGGAGAGGTTTTTTGGTTTCCCATTACATTCAGTCTAAGGCCACAACCCTTTTAGTCTCTTCTATATGTTGTGTCCGATAGAGTATGGATATCAGTGGTCCAAACCTACTAAATACACATCAAGATTGAATTCATCACAACGCTTAGATAAGCTCAAGTAAATATACAAAGCGTTCTCAGGCTACAATGGCCTGGGAAGACCTCTCAGGCCGTGTATATATACACGTAGGCAATTGTCACCCAACGATTAAAGAACGGTACCTGACGCGTGACAGTAGGAAACATACTACTAGAACATGGGGCAAGCATTATATGTATAAACCGTACTAGTCCGCCCAAGGAAGGAATGTCACCTGGGATCCTTGTAACCTTGTCTACCTATCAGATGATCAACGTGTAACTTGTCCACCACCAATCATCCACATGAGGTTTATCCCAAAACCCTAGATACACCTCTATAAATAGAGAGGTATCACACACAAGAGAATGGATCACCTTATTCACAATTTTACACTCTTATTCACACACAAGAGAGGTATCATACACTCAGTTTGTTTAGTATTACTATGTCTTTAAATTTTCAATCTTATCTTAGGGTCCTTACCATTCTTAACGAGAAACCAAACAACATAATTATCCTAATCCATTCATAATCACGTTTTTCATACCATACACAAACAATGTCCATTGTAATTAGAGCACCAGGTGTCATGGCCCAAGCCATGACACCCTTTTAAATATCATGTCAACTTTTTCTCCTTTCATATCCCTTTCACTCACACACCCAAAAACACCTTGCATCATCACTCAAGCCAAAACACCTCTTTAAAGACCCACCATTTTAACTCTTTTCCATTTTTTTAACCAACTAAATTTTCATTTGTTAAAATTAAAAATACTTTATATAAAATATCTTATACAAAAATATAAAGATTACATTAAATTTAGATAATTTTCACTTTGTTTTATAGTTTATAGATAGTTGTCATAGTTTGGGTCATTTTCATTAATTTCATTATACAAGGGGATTAAACTTGTTAAAATTTTTATAGAAAAACATAATAATAAAAAAATATATAAAATAAAATAAAGGCTAAAATACACGGTTGGTCCCTAAACTTGTCAATGCGTTTCGCGTTGGGACAAACCTGGGCATTATCATCGCAGGAGATCCAAAACATGGGCTTTATATGCCAAACTCGTCCCTTGACCAAGAATGCCGTTGTCAACGTTCCGTTATACTCCAGAAAACCCCGTTATCATGTTATTGTTGAGGGTAGAAAAGTCATTTTACTTGATGTACTATAGCATATGTCTTGTCCAATTTCCCGTCATTATGTAGAATATAACAAAGTTGTGTACTCATTGCTCATCCCCAAACTTGTTTTGGAAGCCTACCCAGAAAACCCTAATGCAATGTCAATCATCAAATCAAATAATCTAAGTAAGAAAATAACAAACATCAACCTTGGATTTACTCTATGGCGAATAACAGAATATCCTTTCTTTGATGATCATGAAATTGAGGAAAAAGCTGCAATTAGGAGATATTGTAAGTCTTTTTTGGTTATAGCCTATTACAATCATATGTTAGTACGAATGTTTAAGTTATTCCCCTTTTAGGTAAATTTAGCTTAACATTGTTTTGTACATTTTTTATACAGCGGGTGAACCAGGATCCTTTAGCATGATGTTCGATTATGAAGGTACATTCAAATACTTTTCAGGTAGAATATATCAAGGAGGCAAGAAATGCCGTGTTGATCATATGGAAATAAAAGAGGTATCCGTTGATGAAATAGATGTTCTCATGACCCAAATCGATTATGAGATTGGACAAACCAATTATTTCTACTTTCTTAAGCCTGGTTGTACATTGGACGACGGTTTGTTTACTTTGCGTGAAGCTGCTATTGTTGAGTTGTTGAAAGATGTTGTCATAGAGCATAAGCTGATAGATGTCTATGTGGAAGTAGGGAAGACAAGATTAGAACTTTTGAAATGTCCCACAATCAATTAAGACGTGTTTTGGGAGATGGATGAAGACAGGAGAAAAGTTGCTACTCTGGGCTATTCAATCTTGTTGTAGACGATTGGTGTTAGATGATCTTGATAATGAACCTGGCCTAGATCCTTTTATCCAACTTACACAAGTGCCTATGGACCTCAATGATATTGGTGAATCTAGCAATTTTCCAAACATTGAGCCTGTATTTTCCACCCTAGACACATCATTTGCTAGCCAACTTGTTCATAATAGTGAGCTTGCTTTAGTACTTATTGATGAGGACAATGCTATTAAGGAGCCTGATAATTTTGAGGTTAATCTGTTCCGAGTGACTCAGGGGAAGCACTTAGACCAACTAGGAAGAGCACTAGTTGATGTCAATAACAAGTTTGAGGAGCCTGATAATTTTGAGGTTAATTTTTTTTTAATTGACTCAGGATAAGCACTAGTTGATGTCAATAACATGTTTGAGGAGCCTGATGTGGATGTAACTCTGTTTCAATTGACTCAGGATAACATGGAAGAGGATCCTGTTGTTGATGTTACTCTGTTACAAGTGTGTGACACTAGTGACTTAGGCAATGCCGTTGATGATTCAATTCAAGAAAATGAAGACAACACTTGTCAGGAGAATGATGCACAACTTGCTATGGTCTAAGTAGGTCAGAGTAATGAGTCAGGTGAAGCAGGAACAACCAGTAATATAAGTGATGACATGCAGTTGGAAAATGATTTACCTGTGATGGTTGATGATGTATTTTGCAGTGACTATGTTTCTTTCCAACCGGCAGACTTTGCAAATGGAGTCTATACCACATTCTTCTATTCTGGTCAGGAGTTTGCTACTGCAGGGGAAGTCAAAAGTAAAGTAAGAGAGCATTCAATAGATACTAGGAAGGAGTTGTTTTTTCTGAAGAATGACAAAACAAGAATAAGGGTCAGATGTAAGGGTTGTGTTCCATTTTCAGGCCCAAGTGAAGGTCTTGGACTGGATATATGCCCATCTAGAAGTCCATTAAACAGAAGGGGTATAAATGCATTTCTTTCTAGCAAAACGGACCCTTCAAAAATACTCTGCCCATGGCTGTTGTTTATCGGCAGGAATGGTGAGACAGGTATCTGGTCAGTCAGAACATATAATGAGCAACACACTTGTTTGCAATCAAGGGCAGTCAGAGCTTTTGACCTTCGCTATATCACACAGAAAATTACAGACAAAATTGAAACCAATCCACTGGTTCTGTCAAGTCTGTGCATAATCAACTTACCAACCAATACGAGCTTCAAGTGTCCTGCGAAGGTTTTAGGGCCAAAACCTAGCAATACAAACCATCAAGGGTCAATTCAAGCTACAATTTACCATGTTGAGTGATTATGTTCAAGAGTTGCAGAAGACAAACCCTAATACAACAGTTGTGATGAATGTGAAACGACCTCCAGATGAGGCTATTCCAACCAGAGAATTCAAGAGAGTGTATGTTTGTTTAGGTGCACTGAAGGAAGGATTTAAAGCGTGTGGGAGATCGTTGTTGGGGCTGGGTGCTTTTCCAATTCGTGGTCCTTTGAATGGTCAACTGATGACAGCTGTGGGAATTGATAGCAACAATGGTATATACCCTTTAGCTTATGATTTTGTTGAATCATAAAACATAGGATCATGGACTTGGTTTCTTCATTGTTTATCCGATGATATAGCACTTGAGCCAATCTCAAGCATAACTTTTATTACTGACATGGAAAAGTTACTCCCTTAATCTGTTCATGAATTTAAGTCTCTCTGTTTTGAAACAGACAGTAAACATATTTGATTTTGTGCAGGATACAAATAGAGCTTTAGGAGAAGTTTTTCCAAATGCAGAACATAGATTTTGTATTAGAAGCATTCATGAGAAAATGAAACTGCAATGGAAAAGTAGGGCCTATAAAGAGCATCTATGGTAATGTGCAACAGCCTCAACTGTTGTATAGTTTCAAAAAGCTATGGCTTATTTCAAGAAACTTAATCAACAGTGCATGATTGGTTAAGTAAGATACCACCGATCCATTGGTCAAGGTCACATTTTTCATGTAAGTGATCTATCTGTTTCAGTTAATTTGTATTTGTTAATGCAGTATAAACAGTTATAATTAATACACGTTTATATCGCTGTTTATCTTTAGGAGAGCTACTACGATGTGTTACTTAATAACATGTGTCAAGTGTTTCATGACAAAATAATTGAGGGTTTAAACAAACCAATTATTATAGCCTTAGAATACATCGGGAATATCTGTTTGAAGAGGATAATGCATGTTCTTATGGTGATTGAGAAGAGTGATGGGCCACTAACACCAACCGCACAACACATGCTAGATGGTATTAAGAAAGAGGTCATTAAGTATAATGTTTTATGGAATGGGGAACTAAGTTTCGGTTAGTGGACCATGAGGTGACCAATGTGTAGTTAATGTTGTACACAAGTCTTGTACTTGCAGAAGATGGGAGATAACAGTTTTACCATGTAAACATCTTTGTTGCTACCAATTGGAATATGGCTTTAAATGGGCAACAAGTAGGAGCTGTAGAAACATATGCTAATCCTTGTTACTATCTACTCACTTGGGAGGCAACCTACCATCACCATGTCCAGCCTATAACTAGCAGCGAATATTGGGAAAAATCAATGTGCCATTTTAACAACAATTGTTTCACGAAATCGAAACAAACCCGCCTAAGCGCAAGAGGTAGAAAAAGAGTTAGGATAGCCCCGAAAGTGAAGAGATTGTGAAGGATGGTAGTCAAAGGGCTTGGAAGAGTGTTAAGTGTAGTATATGTGGCATTGCTAGACACAACCGGAAAACATGCCTAGGGTATGGGTGGGTGAAAGTAGTCGAAGCGCCAATAAGGGAAATGTCAAACAGGTGCCTACTAAAGCTGCGCACAAAAAAGACACATCCTAAAGGTAATAAAGTAGCGGCAGATAAAGAAGGTGAAGGTACAAGTGTTGTTGAAAGTCAAGTTAGTGCGGTTCAGGAAGTGGTGTTCAATCGAAAATCAAGATCCGACAGAATCAAGATCCCATCATACATGATGCATCCTGTCATCACAATCCCGGCAACATCAAGATGAAGCAATTGCCGATCCCGACATGCATGAGCAATCCCGGTGTCAATCCCGGCAACATGATCAATCCCAGTCGATTCTCACTGCAGTCAAGTGATGTTCAAGCGGTTTACGCTTCAACCCGACTGCTACACGAAGAATGACTAGGCAAAGGCTTTGCCTGGAAAAGAATGATGGCCTCACCATAGGTCAATTCTGTTATGCTAATTATCTAGACAATGTTTTATCTAGTTTATTTCCTATGAACAAGTTATGTACTCTAAAAACATATGTGTGTGTGTGTCTAACTGTAGTTCTCATGCTTTGAAAAGTATGCAATTTTATGCATTTGGAATTATATCCATTTGCATTAACTATGAAACCATGTCATTATTGTGTATTTTTATAGATTGACTAAGCTTGATGTGTTAATAATTTGCATCAAAAGTAACCAAAGCTAAACAGAACCTCATAAGAATGTTGACATTTAAAAGTCAACCCTAAACAAATTGCTAACCATCTGCATACCGATAAGGCATTGAAAATCAAAAACAAACCAAACTGAATACTTCATAACAACGTTACTACAATTCAAGATACTGAACATTAACCATCTCGCCTCATTACATAAAAGCTAAAAAAGTTATCTCAATGCATAAACAATCAAGAACAACATCCAACTTAGCACCAGGTAAATCTTTCACTTTCACACATCACCTTGAGCAGCTACTAATCTTGCCTCAAGCTCATTACTCCCCCTCAAAAGGCCTGGTATGATCATTCTTGAACGAGCACAGATTTCAGGATCATACTATCTTATCCACCGACAAAAGACCCCTATTCATGATTATGACAAGTCATTAAACAACCACCATTGTTACAATGTACTTCTTGCGAAAAAACTAACACAATAAATATTAAGACGCACTTACTTCAACAGGACAACCAAAGAATCGACGCCACGGGTTGGCAGGAGGTCCACGAAGTGCGAATAATAGCTGCTTACCACACCGACAGCGTACTATCTTGAAACGATTATCGTTTTGTAGAAGACTGTTTTTGTAGGATAGTTTAGGGATGGATGATAAATGACCACCAAACCGTGTTACACAGACATATACTAGCTACAAACACTGTACAACGGTTTCTATTTAGTACGATACAGTGAAAGACGGTTTTGCCCTCACCAACATAACGTTGACAACGACATTATTGGTCAAGGGACGAGTTTGGCATATAAAGCCCATGTGTTGGAATCACTCCTAAACCTTATTCAAGTGTTAGTTACTCATATGTAATAGTTAGCTTATTATGGCCTTTATGTTTGTAATTAGCCTTAGGCTTATGTAGAAGGCCCATAAGCCTAGGCCTAGCCCAATAAGGAAAGGAAGGGAACTAGGAGTGTTGCCCTAGCTTCCCTCCTATAAATACCCCTTGTAAACCTTCATTTGAAGGTTGGTTGTTCAAGTTATTCTCTCTTTCACTCACTCTACGCCTAACCGTCTAAGTCTATACGTGTGTGTGTGTTTGGATACTTGTTCAATCGCCTCTCTATCTCTTATATAAGCTTGTGTGGTAAACCTTGTGACCTAACAGTGGTATCAATCGCCAAATAGTTGGGTGCACACTTTTGTTTTTGAAGTTTTTGGGTTTTGGTTATACGCGTAAAGATGCGTGATCTTTGGTGCAGCTTCAAAACTTGTTTTTACATTTTTTAATCCAAGATTCTTGTACTTTCAGCGTTTTAAGGTGTTAAAATACTTGTTTTTGGCAAAAAGTTTCAAACTTTACGCGTGGATTACGTTTTGAACTTGATTTTGTTCGTGGGTGAAGTTCTACTCGTAACCCGTTTAGCCGTTTTTAGTTCATCAAGATTCACATTTTTGTGTTATTTTGGTACTATTAACGCTATTCCATAACAAAAATCTGGTTTAGAAACATATTTGGGCACAATCAAAGTTCACGAGTAAACCTACGCGTAGTAAAACCCTAAAACTACGCGTAAGTGCCTCCTTGGTTTGATCTTCATTTTTGTGGTTTATTCCGTGTTTTCTTACTTGGATAAGTCTGAAAATACGTCGACTTTGGATATCTCTTGCATTGTGATAGTGTAAAAGATCATTTGGGCAAAAACCCTAAAATTACGCATAAGCATAAACTTACGCGTAGAAATCCTACGCCTAAGATCTTTCTTACGCCTAAGCTTAGTCTTACGCATAGAAAATCCTACGCCTAACTTTCTCCGCCTAACTTTTGTCTACGCCTAACTTTAGTGCTTTTTCCTACTTACGCGTAAGCTAAATCCTACGCGTAACTCATTATTGTTAAGCGTAACTTTGGTGTTTTTACGCATAAGTGCTACTTGGTTCTTGTCTTTTCTTACGCCTAAGGATACTTCATCAACAAAGGTTCATTCGACTACAAAGATCCATTTTTACCAACAAAAGTTTATCAACATGTCACAACCACCATACTCTAACTATTTCCCTTACACTTATCCTCAACGACAACAACAACTAACTCCACAACATCAACAATGGAATCAACAACAAGCAATTTATCAACAACAATTTAACCAACAACATATTCCACAACTTGCTGCCGTCCACAACCTCAAATGGTTCAACCACCACCAAGTCTTCAAGCTCGACCGTACACAAATGACTTTAATCAACATCCATCAAGGATCACTATGAGGGAACCCACTTGGTTTGCAAATATGTTTGAAACTTTAAGCAGCCCACAATCAATTCATGAGGCTGGTTCACTTGATAGACCTCCAATGCTCACTCCAGGAAACTACGATCAATGGGTGATAAGGTTCTTTAGATTTTTTGTGATCTAAAGAAGCCACATGGAAAGTTCTTAAAGAAGGTTATCTTGGAAGGTCCTTTTAAGATGCCTCTTGTCATTGTACCCGGAGATCCAAATGCCATTCCACAAGAGATGAACAAAGCGAACATTTACTACTTTATTTAGACTTGAATCCTCAAGAACTTCTACACTATGAAGCAGATGAGCTTGCAATGGAATATATCCTCCTAGGATTACCAAACCTAATTCTTCGTAGTGTTGATGCTTGATTCGTTGTGAAGTGAGTGGTGAAAACAAACACAATATCAATATATCAAATTAACCGTAAAATTCGACAAATTAACCCTTTAGGAAAAAGGTCAACGTGCCAAACCTTACGGGTGTGATAAAAGTGATACCGGAAAAGTGATTTCCCGGGTCGTGTCCCAACGAGGTGTGAATGGAAGGATTCGTTGAGTTTCGTGATTTGAACTTGAATTGGATTTTTAATGATTTTGGATTTGATTACGAATTCTACAAATTAATTAACGGGAAGGTAATTAAGGCAAGGGAAACCTAATAAACTACAAACTAATTACTACTAAGCCTAAGAAATGATAAAACGAAGCTACACTAAGTCTAGGGTGCAAAAGCAAAATAAAAAGCGTAAAACGGCAAAACAACCGAGCCATAAAGCGTAAAAGTTTTGCAATTTAAGGGCTACGGGTGTGAAATCAATTTCCCTACGATCTATTTGACTAAAAATAATTTTAGGAAAAAGCGGAATATTTTTTTGACTTTTAAATTAATTATTACGAATTTAAAACTATTTAATACTAATTAAATGATTAAAAATACTAAACTACTTTTGAAAAATCGAGAAAAATTAGAAAGAAAACTACTTAAAGTAACAACCGATTAGAAAATTTAAAACTTGGGTGTTGCTTAAGAAAATAAGCTAGAAATAAGCCCAAAAGAGCTCAAAATACAAACTGCCTAAGTACCTTATAAACATAACATTCAGAGTATGTGGAAAGAAGTCCAAAGGCGTTGGTTGGGGTGTTGTGTGTTGAGGCTTTAATAGGCAGAGGTCAGTTGAATCCCACCTCTTGCTTACTTTTGAAAACTTTGTTTTTTTTCTTTTTCAGCTTTTGGGGACTTGAAATCACAATCAAAATAAGCTTTTTAATGAAAATCTTTTAGCAAATTAGCTTCAAAATAAGCAGTTTGAACTGCTTATTTCCAACAGTTACCAAATTACAAAACAACTAAATTTTGTTTTTCTTCTTTTTTGACAGATTTCAAACCAAACACACCTTTTTTTTTTTTTTTGTTGACTTTCTTTTTGAAACTTGTTTATAGGATCAAAATAAAGAGATTTTGTAAAAACTTTTTGTGTGAAAAGGTTTAGAATAAGCAGTTAAAACTGCTTATTCCAAACAGTGGACAGCAAAGCAAAACAAACACCATTTTGGACCTCAGTCCTTATCCAACCAAACACCCATTTAGAATCTCATAATTTCACCAGTCAAGCAGTAGAATTAATAAGCTAACTATGAAGTCAAATAAGCTAAACCAAGCTCACCTAAATCTAAATAAGCTAAAACACCTAACGATGGGAAAACAGTTGGCATTAGATTTATACTAAGAGAGTCCTAAACTTCAAAAATGGAAATAAGCTAATCTAGATGGTACAATCAGCACTAAGGGAGTTCTAAGTAACTGAGATGAACCAAGCTGAGCTAAGCTAACTAACTTTACCACAGTATGACTAATAAGCAGTGAAGAAGACTTGAAAAGCTAAAATGGAAACAAACAATTGTGACCTGTGGTTGGACTGCAGTTGCAGGCTCAAAACAGCCTGAGGAGGGCCTGTTCAAGCTTATTTTTAAGCTGCAAAAGTGAATTCAAGTAGGAACAAGCTACAAAGATTTGAAGTTAGCACAGTAGAGATGCAAAATAAACTAACTGGAGGGCAAGATTGATACTGTACAGCTTATAAATAAAATTTGTAAAAAGGGAATGACCTTTGGCATTTTATCTTTGAGACAAAAATTGTAAATGGACGATTTTCTCTTCAAATTGAACTATGCTAGTGATGATATTAAAGCTTGCCACTTAAACTAAATTGAGTGGGTAGTACAAGGATTGAATGAAAACAAAATTTGCCAACTTTAGATACCAATCAAGCTGAAAAATGAGCCCAAGAAACAGCGACTCAAGCTGTCCTATGTAGTCTTGAGAAAGGCAGAAAAGCATTTTGATTTTACCTAAGCTTGTATCAAACTTGTTCAACCATTTTCAAGACTTCTAAACTAACCTAAATGTGTTAAGAGCAGTTTGACTTGATAAGTCAAACGGGTACAAACACTATTTTGACCATTTAGAAGCTTAAAACAAACAATCCTTTACTGATTTTTTTTCTTTAGCAAACTGTTTGACCCCTTTTTCCTTGATCTTTGAACTCAAAACATTAACAACTTTCAAATGAGATTAAACTTAACATAACATTTAGAGAAAAAGAAGCTTTTCATTAACTAAAAATAAACATTACAACAGAATATTAAAAACATTAAAGCTAAATTTTTTCTAAAAACTAGGGGTGTCAATGAATGGCTACAAGAGGTCCTATTTATACTAAAACTAAGGTACTTGGTTCTTCCTCTTCATCTCTTGTGCTTGTTTGTGAGAGCAGTCAAGCTAAAGATCCATCCTTGTGCTTCTTTTGAGTTGATCCCATCCCTTGATTAAGTAGGTATACTTGAGCAAGAATCAGAGCCCTCCATTGGTACTTTTTGACTTGGATTGATGAGCTGGACATTGGGGGGAAATGGTAGTGGGTTTGGGATTTGGGTGAATCCGGTTAAAAGAGATTAAGGTGGGTTTGGGTAAAGGTGTAGCTGGGTAAAAGAGGTTTTGGGGGTGGAGTGTTCTTGGGGGAGAGGAAAAGGAGGTTTGGGGTACTGTGGTTTCTTGGGTTCAGGGTTGCTTGGGCGGGAAAGAGTGGGGAAGGAGAAGACAGAGGGTTGGGTTTTGTTTATTCATTGACCGGGTCAGAGGGATTGGGTATTGGTTTAGGGTTGGACCTGGGTTTGGTTGTTTATTCTTGGGCCATGGTAAAATACTTGGGCTTAGGATGTAGATAAAGAACCATGTAATACTTTTAAGGACCAAAAGTGTAACATCCGAAAATCCAAGGACCACTCATGTATTTCTGAAAATTGATCCAAGGGCCAAACATGTGAAACTCAAATATGTTGAGGACCATTTTTGCCAATTGTGAAATTCCAAGGGCTAAACTTGACAATTTTAAAAAATCCAGAGGATCAAAAGCGTAATTTCTCAAACTTTTGAAATTTTTCACCAAAGGACTAATTATGACAACTTATGATTTCAAAAAGACCTTTGGTGACTTTTCTTTTTAAAATACGTGCTCGGGGACTATTTCGTCAATTTTTGAAAGACGGGGGCTGAAGCGCCAATTATGCAAAATTTGTTAGTTTTCATTAATTTTGCATCATAAAACATATAAAACACAATTTTGAGATATTTTCAGTATTTTGATGCATTTCAGAGTGTTTTTAAATGTTTTGCGATTTCAGATTGACCTAAAAGCGATGAGTGAATAAGCACTCATCAAATCCCCCACACTAAAACATTGCTAGTCCCTAGCAATCTTTTAAGAAAACATAATGGATTTGAATCTCTTTACCAAAAGCCATTACTTAGGAGTAGCCAAATGTTTAGTTCAAGTAAGAACTATGGTACACCGATAACCATATGATTTTGAGCAAATCACCCGACTTTCACGGTTTTGATTTGTCTTTACGGAAGCCGTTGCTTCGGACTAGCCAACTCTTAGATAAATTATCAATATTATCTTTGGTGAGTAGATTACCAATTATGGATTTCCAGCTGCCTTTACCACAAGCCATAAACTTGCGGGCTAGCCAACTCTTCACTAATTAAAGATATGGTGAACTGAACACCATACAATTTTGGGCAAATTGCAAGCCGTCAACGGATTTGATAAATCTTTACCAAGAGCCGTTTGCTCTTGGATTAGCCAATCCTTTAGTCTATTAGACATGGCGGATGATAACCGTAAAAGTAAGTGAAAACACTTACTCCAAAAATTTTGGCCAAAATGGGGAATAGTGGGGTGAAAACATATGATAAAATTCGTGAGAATTCCCCCCCCCCCACACTTAGAAATGAATATTGCCCTCAATATTCAAAGTACCGCGGATTATGCGAAACTAAGAACGTAAAGGGAAATACTACGGCCATTATTGGAATTTTTTTTTTTTTTTTTTTTTTTTTTTTTGAAAACTTATATACAACAAGGGGGCAACTCCCCACACTAGGGTGGTAGAAAGTAGAAAGAAGTTCGAAATACGGGTGAAAACCCATATAGTGTGCTACTGTTTTTGATTCCCGAGTCGCTAGCTTGACTCGATCCCCGCATTCATTGGTCCATGGGGAAAGTTTGTAGATCCGGGACAACCAAGGATGGTATGTCCCCTCCAAAATAATGCTTCAATCTATGTCCATTCACCTTGAAGTTTGGTCCGTCAGTTTGAGATAACTCGACGGATTGCCATATGGAAAAACTTTGGCAATGGTGAATGGACCGGTCCAACGGGTCTTAAGTTTCCCCGTGAAGATTTTCAATCTAGAATTGAAAAGAAGGACTCGGTCACCAACGTTGAAAATGCGGTTCTTAATCTTTGAGTCATGGATCTTCTTTGTCTTTTCTTTATAAATCAACGAGTTCTCGTAGGCTTGATCAAGGAGTTCATTTAATTCATTGAGTTGAACTTTCCGGTGATCACCCGCGGACTTAAGGTCAAAATTAGCATGCTTCAAGGCCCAATAGGCTTTGTGCTCGAGCTCGATCGGGAGATGACACGCCTTTCCATACACAAGGTTGTAAGGAGTACACCCGATGGGTGTTTTGTAAGCGATGCGGAAGGCCCAAAGTGCATCTTCAAGTTTGTCCGACCAAGAGGCACGGTTTTCACCTACGGTCCTCTCCAAGATTCTTTTCAAACCACGATTCGAAACTTCCACTTGCCCACTAGTCTGTGGGTGATACGCGGTAGAAAGACGGTGAGTGACACCATACTTAAGCATGACTTTTGCTAATTGGTCGTTGCAAAGTGCGCATCGCGATCACTAATGATGGCACGGGGAGTTCGAAGCGGTAAAGAGACTTTAGAAACTTCACAACTACTCGGCGTCGTTGGTGGGGCGCTTTCGCTTCCACCCATTTGGACAAGTAATCGACGCCACAGTATATACTTGTTCCCTCGAGAAGACTGGAACGGACCCATAAAGTCAATGCCCCATACGTCAAAGATCTCGCACACTTGAATAGCATTTTGAGGCATTTCATCTCTTTTAGAGATGTTGCTATGACGTTGGCAAGAGTCGCAAGATTTGACGAGGTCATGGGCATCTTTGTAGATCGTGGGCCAATAGAAACCGGAGTCAAACACCTTTTTAGCGGTGTAGTTCAGGCCATGATGTCCCCCCGTGGGTCCATGATGACAAGCCTTGAGGATTTCATCGGCTTCTTGGCCGTGAACACACCGTCGGATGACTTGATCTGCACAAACCTTAAACAAGAAGGGTCGTCCGAAATAATGCTTAACATCTTTGAAAAAATTGTTCTTTTGTTGGGACGACATCCCTTTCACAACAAAGTTACCCGCATGATAGTTTGCAAAGTCGGCAAACCATGGGGTACTCAAATTTTCATGATGAGATACCACATTAAGAGTCTCGAGAGGAAACGTTTCATTTATTTCCTTTTTCTCGAGCACACCTTGATGTAGATTTTCAAGACGAGAGAGATGATCAGCCGCTAAGTTCTCCGCTCCTTTTTTTATCACGGATGATGATATCAAATTCTTGTAGGAGGAGAACCCATCGGAGCAATCTCGGCTTTGCATCTTGCTTAGCAAAAAGATATTTGAGAGCCGAGTGATCCGTATACACTATGCTTTTGGACAAGATCAAGTATGGTCGAAACTTCTCGAAAGCATACACCACGGCTAGTAATTCTTTTTCCGTCGTAGTGTAATGTGCTTGAGCTTCTGTCAAAGTTTTGCTAGCATAATGTATAGGCTGGAAATGTTTTGATTTTCGCTGCCCCAAAAGCGGCACCTATGGCGATAAACGCCTGCCGCATTACAAGCTCAAATGGTAATTCCCAATCTGGGGGCAACTAGAATTGAGAGCTTCAGTGAGCTTCTTCTTAAGAGTTTGAAAAGCTTCAACGCACTCATTAGAGAAGATGAAAGGAGTATCCTTTTCAAGAAGTCGGGTCATAGGCCGTGATATCTTCGAAAAGTCTTGAATGAAACGACGATAGAATCCGGCATGACCAAGGAAACTTCTAACTCCTTTGACGGTTGTGGGAGGAGGTAATTTTGAAATGACATCGACTTTAGCTTTGTCAACCTCAATCCCGCTCTTAGAAATTTTATGGCCAAGGACAATTCTTCCTTAACCATAGTGACATTTCTCCCAATTTAGACTAAGATTAGTGTTTTCACAACGCGTTCAAGCATCTTGTCCAAATGGGAGAGACATGTTTGGAAAGAATCCCCAAAGATCGAAAAATCATCCATAAAGACTTCCATAGTCTTTTCGATCATGTCATGGAAAATGGCCTTCATACACCTTTGGAACTTATGGAGCATTACACAAGCCAAAAGGCATGCGTCGGTAAGCAAATGTTCCATAAGGACACGTGAATGTGGTCTTTTCTTGATCTTGTGGGTCAATGGGAATTTGAAGTAACCCGAGAAACCATCGAGAAAACAATAGTATTCGTTTCCCGCTAATCTCTCAAGCATTTGGTCCATGAAAGGTAATGGAAAGTGGTCTTTACGGGTGGCTTCATTTAACTTTCGATAGTCACTGCAAACACGCCATCCGTAACCAATCGAGTAGGAATCAACTCGTTTTCATCATTTTCAACAACGGTAATGCCACCTTTTTGGGCACACAATGAACGGGGCTAACCCAAGGACTATCCGAGATAGGGTAAATCAATCCGGCATCGAGAAGTTTTATGACTTCCGCTTTGATAACCTCATGAATTTTAGGATTCACCCTTCTTTGGTGTTGAACCGCCGGTTTGAAGTCATCTTCCATGAGAATTTTGTGAGTACAAAATCTTGGGTCAATACCCTTGATGTCGGAAAGGTTCCAAGCGATGGCTCGCTTGTGTGACTTCAAAACCTTTATGAGAGCAGCTTTTTCATCCTCACTCAAGTCTTTAGCAATGATGACGGGTGATTTATTGTCACCCTCCAAAAATGCATACTCGAGATGAGGTGGTAAGTCCTTAAGTTCGACCTCGGGAGGATCATTAGATTTTTCAATCGTTTTGATTTCCTCTTTATGAAGTTCTTGAGGAGGGAGTGATGAAGGATCTTCATTGAGCAACTTATCGATGAGAAGAATATCTCCTCAATGTCGATGGGAGCGTGATCAATTTCCCATGGAACAGAATCACTAGCCAAGTATGCTTCTATCTCTTCCAAAATAACGCCACTTCCCAACGGAGTGAGGGAGGGAAAGAGAGAGCAACGATGGGATCAACCGAGGTGGGATTGCCACTCGAGAATCCAAGAATTTCTTGAGAATACTCCTTCGACACAATGTCAAGGACATCAATTTTGTTGACGGAATTGTTCCATAATTGGGGAGTATTTCGTAACTTGATTGAGATTAAAAGTAACGGCTTCCTTGTTTACCCTCAAAGTGATTTCCCCTTCATCAACATCGATCAATGCCCGACCCGTTTTCAAGAAGCACCTCCCAAGGATGAGGGTACTCGATCGGCATCAAATTCGACAACAACAAAGTCATCGGGGAAATGAAACTTGCCTACTTTCACAAATACATCCTCGGCTATACCTAGCGGACGAGAACTTGTACGGTCCGCAAGCTCGAGGATCATACATGTAGGTGTAAGCTGAGGTAATGAAAGCTTTTTCCACATGGAGTGTGGCATCAAGTTAATGCTAGCGCCAAGATCGGCCAAAGCGGAGCATTGAACTATGCCTTGAAAATCACATGGGATGAGAAATTTTCCGGTGTCTCCTAACTTTTCGGAAGTTTTTTAGGATAACCGCCAACAATTTTCGTTCAAAGAAGTTTTAGCCATTTCGAAAATCTTTTCTTTGTTATTCAACAAATTTTTGATTGTTGGACCGAATTTGGGCATTAGAAGAAGAGCGTCTAAACTAATCTCGGTGCAAATCTTGAAAGATTTGGATAAGCTTCTCCATTTGTTGACTAGTTTTATCACGGAGCTTTTGGTCATTAAGCCTTGAAGGATAAGGAAGTGAAGGCTTAGGAGTGGTCATCAGAACAACGGGTTCCGGAATTTGAGGTAAGACCACCAAGGTTGGACTTGTGCGTACTTCGTGGGCTTGAGTTATGCACCTTGTCCTGAAGACCTGGGTTTCTCGCTCCACATCCCTCACCGGAGAAGGATTAGGCATCGAGGGTCCCTCATAAGATTTACCACTTCGTGTGGCAATAGCATTCAATTCACCTTTTGGGTTGGGAATGGTATTACTGAAGAGCACCGAAGTTGAAGCTTGATTCTTTTGACTCATGAGACTAGCAAACATGCTTTCAATCTTGCTTTGAGATTGATCAATTTTGTTACTAGTAGCTCTAAGCTCGGAAGTGAAATCATTCTTCAAAGTGGTAATTTGATTTTGCATGGATGTCATCTTAGCTTCATTGCTTTTGATGTAATTAGCAATGTCAATGGAAGCTTGAGGAGGCGGGGCATGCATGTTTTGTTGAGGAGTTTGGAATCGGTTTTGATTGAAATTTCCTTGATTTTGAAAACCTTGATTTTGATTTTGAAAATTCGATTCGACTCGATTTTGATTGAACTGATTATTTCTATTTTGCACATTTTGATTGTTCTGATTTTGATTAAACCCGGATGGTCCAAGGAAATTGTTAGAACGATAGTGAGAAGGTTTCGTCCTCTTGCAGTTGGTAGGAATTACCTCCCGTATTGTAGGAACTAGAAGCGGCATAAACGCTCTCTTGAGTGAAGCCACCGAGGTGGACACTCAAAATAAGGGTGTGGACCACCACAAGTTTCACAACTCTTGTTTACGACATTCACTTGTTGATTGTTGTTATTTTGACTCATTTTAAGCACGGCAGTGGATATTTCTTCAATCTTTTTGGTTAGAGTCGTGAATTCCGAAGATGGAAGAGTGGTAGATCTCCTTGACTCACTCCTCTCGGCTGAGGAATCCCAATAATTATGGTGGGCAATCATGTTTTCAATGAGATCATAGCACTCTTCGGGTCGCCTTTTCATAAAGGTACCACCGGCAGAAGAGATTGATTGTGTCGCGATGTCTTAATGTTAACCCATTATAGAACGTATCTATTTGGGTGACAAGCAACATGTTGTGGTTCGGACATCGATCAATCGAAAGCTTATAGCGTTCCCATGCCTCAAATAAGGACTCATCGGGATGCTGCCGAAAATTACTGATTTCATTCAGTAGTTTCGTCACCATCGACGGTGGAAAATATTTCGCCAAGAATTTGGAGACCATTTCGTCGAAACTATGGATTGAGTTCTTGGGAAGACGATCAAACCATGCGGTGGCATGAAGCGTCAAGGAATATGGAAAGAGGTATAAGCGAAGGGCGTCATCGGTGACCCCAATTTGCTTCATACTTTGGGTGACGGTGAGAAATTTGTCGAGATGCTTGTTGGCATCATCACCCGGTGATCCGTGAAATTGGCTAAAACTTTGGACTTGTTGAATCATGTGATGCTTAAGTCCAAAATCCGTGGCCTCGATGTTGACCGAGGCAATTGGACCGCCCTCGCCCATCCATCGTGGTTGGCAAAGCTCCTCCATCGCTCGGAGATCGGGAGTCGGATCTTGTGGATCGTACTTGGGACTCGAGGTCCGTTCCTTGGTTATGTGTCATTGTGATTTGTTCGACGGCACGTATTCTGCACGCGTTTGCTTGGTTACGGTTACGTCTACACTATGAGCGCAGCGCATGCACTTCCAAAACAACACTTTCAATTAAAACAAGACCGAGGCAAAACACAGTGAACTTAAACCAATAATCCCACGTGAAATGATCGCTTCTATAAGTAAAACGCACAAAGGAGCGGAGAGACTTTGTAGGTCAGCGTGAAGCTTATTAAAAACCCGTCTCTTTACGACCGCGAATTTAATGTCAGGCCGTCCTTATACCCCTCACACAGTTTGTTAAACCGATAAAAGGAAACCAAAACACGAGCGACACAAAGGCAAGTTTTAAATCTTTTGTTCGGGAACTTATAATGATAACACCTCAGTTGAGAATGTTATATTGATTGTGTCTTCTATTTATTTAAAACAACAAGGAAAATCTTTTTGTATTTTTAATCTTTTACATATATATACAAAGAAAAGAAAAATATTTTTGTATTTTTGTATTTTTATAAAACAATAACTTCACGAGGAAGGTTCTTCAAGTCACTAATCGCAAAAAACACGATATTGTCGCACACACCTCCGGCAGCGGCGCCAAAATTTGATTCGTTGTGAAGTGAGTGGTGAAAACAAACACAATATCAATATATCAAATTAACCGTAAAATTCGACAAATTAACCCTTTAGGAAAAAGGTCAACGTGCCAAACCTTACGGGTGTGATAAAAGTGATACCGGAAAAGTGATTTCCCGGGTCGTGTCCCAACGAGGTGTGAATGGAAGGATTCGTTGAGTTTCGTGATTTGAACTTGAATTGGATTTTTAATGATTTTGGATTTGATTACGAATTCTACAAATTAATTAACGGGAAGGTAATTAAGGCAAGGGAACCCTAATAAACTACAAACTAACTACTACTAAGCCTAAGAAATGATAAAACGAAGCTACACTAAGTCCTAGGGTGCAAAAACGCAAAAACGTAAAAACGGCAAAACAACCCGAGCCATAAACGTAAAAGTTTTGCAATTTAAGGGCTACGGGTGTGAAATCAATTTTCCTACGATCTATTTGACTAAAAATAATTTTAGGAAAAAGCGGAATATTTTTTTGACTTTTAAATTAATTATTACGAATTTAAAACTATTTAATACTAATTAAATGATTAAAAATACTAAACTACTTTTGAAAAATCAGAAAAATTACAGAAAACTACTTAAAGTAACACTGATTCTGAGAAAATTTAAAAACTTGGGTGTTGCTTAAGAAAATAAGCTAGAAATAAGCCCAAAAGAGCTCAAAATACAAACTGCCTAAGTACCTTATAAACATAACATTGCAGAGTATGACAGAAGAAGTCCCAAGGGCGCGTTGGTTGGGGTGTTGTGTGTTGAGGCTTTAATAGGCAAGAGGTCAGGGGTTCGAATCCCACCTCTTGCTTACTTTTGAAAACTTTGTTTTTTTTCTTTTTCAGCTTTTGGGGACTTGAAATCACAATCAAAATAAGCTTTTTAATGAAAATCTTTTAGCAAATTAGCTTCAAAATAAGCAGTTTGAACTGCTTATTTCCAACAGTTACCAAATTACAAAACAACTAAATTTTGTTTTTCTTCTTTTTTGACAGATTTCAAACCAAACACACCTTTTTTTTTTTTTTTGTTGACTTTCTTTTTGAAACTTGTTTATAGGATCAAAATAAAGAGATTTTGTAAAAACTTTAAGTGTGAAAAGGTTTAGAATAAGCAGTTAAAACTGCTTATTCCAAATGCAAGGACAAAGAAAGCAAAACAAACACCATTTTGGACCTCAGTCCTTATCCAACCAAACACCCATTTAGAATCTCATAATTTCACCACCAAGCAAGAGAATTAATAAGCTAACTATGAAGTCAAATAAGCTAAACCAAGCTCACCTAAATCTAAATAAGCTAAAACACCTAACGATGGGAAAACAGTTGGCATTAGATTTATACTAAGAGAGTCCTAAACTTCAAAAATGGAAATAAGCTAATCTAGATGGTACAATCAGCACTAAGGGAGTTCTAAGTAACTGAGATGAACCAAGCTGAGCTAAGCTAACTAACTTTACCACAGTATGACTAATAAGCAGTGAAGAAGACTTGAAAAGCTAAAATGGAAACAAACAATTGTGACCTGTTTGGATCATACTTGCGGCTCAAAACACGAGGAGGGCCTGTTCAAGCTTATTTTTAAGCTGCAAAAGTGAATTCAAGTAGGAACAAGCTACAAAGATTTGAAGTTAGCACAGTAGAGATGCAAAATAAACTAACTGGAGGGCAAGATTGATACTGTACAGCTTATAAATAAGCTGTAAAAAGGGTGACCTTTGGCTGTTTTATGCTGAAACAAAAAAAATTGTAAATGGACAGATTTTTCTCTTCAAATTGAACTATGCTAGTGATGATATTAAAGCTTGCCACTTAAACTAAATTGAGTGGGTAGTACAAGGATTGAATGAAAACAAAATTTACTTTAGATACCAATCAAGCTAAAAAATGAGCCCAAGAACAGCAGCTCAACTGCTGTCCTATGTGAGTGCAGAAAGACAGAAAACAGTTTTTGATTTTACCTAAGCTTGTATCAAACTTGTTCAACCATTTTCAAGACTTCTAAACTAACCTAAATGTGTTAAGAGCAGTTTGACTTGATAAGTCAAACGGGTACAAACACTATTTTGACCATTTAGAAGCTTAAAACAAACAATCCTTTACTGATTTTTTTTCTTTAGCAAACTGTTTGACCCTTTTTTCCTTGATCTTTGAACTCAAAACATTAACAACTTTCAAATGAGATTAAACTTAACATAACATTTAGAGAAAAAGAAGCTTTTCATTAACTAAAAATAAACATTACAACAGAATATTAAAAACATTAAAGCTAAATTTTTTCTAAAAACTAGGGGTGTCAATGAATGGCTACAAGAGGTCCTATTTATACTAAAACTAAGGTACTTGGGTCTTCCTCTTCATCTCTTCTTGTGCTTGTTTTGTGAGAGCAGTCAAGCTAAAGATCCATCCTTGTGCTTCTTTTGAGTTGATCCCATCCCTTGATTAAGTAGGTATACTTGAGCAAGAATCAGAGCCCTCCATTGGTACTTTTTGACTTGGATTGATGAGCTGGACATTGGGGGGAAATGGTAGTGGGTTTGGGATTTGGGTGAATCCGGTTAAAAGAGATTAAGGTGGGTTTGGGTAAAGGTGTAGCTGGGTAAAAGAGGTTTTGGGGGTGGAGTGTTCTTGGGGGAGAGGAAAAGGAGGTTTGGGGTACTGTGGTTTCTTGGGTTCAGGGTTGCTTGGGCGGGAAAGAGTGGGGAAGGAGAAGACAGAGGGTTGGGTTTTGTTTATTCATTGACCGGGTCAGAGGGATTGGGTATTGGTTTAGGGTTGGACCTGGGTTTGGTTGTTTATTCTTGGGCCATGGTAAAATACTTGGGCTTAGGATGTAGATAAAGAACCATGTAATACTTTTAAGGACCAAAAGTGTAACATCCGAAAATCCAAGGACCACTCATGTATTTCTGAAAATTGATCCAAGGGCCAAACATGTGAAACTCAAATATGTTGAGGACCATTTTTGCCAATTGTGAAATTCCAAGGGCTAAACTTGACAATTTTAAAAAATCCAGGGATCAAAACTGTAATTTCTCAAACTTTTGAAATTTTTCACCAAAGGACTAATTATGACAACTTATGATTTCAAAAAGACCTTTGGTGACTTTTCTTTTTAAAATACGTGCTTTCGTGGGACTATTTCTCATCAATTTTTGAAAGGGGACCGAAATCGCCAATTATGCAAACTTTGTTCGCTTTTCATTAATTTTGCATCCAAACATATAAAACACAATTTTGAGATATTTTCGAGATTTTGATGCATTTCTGAGTGTTTTTAAATGTTTTGCATTTGACCAGATTTGACCTAAAAGGATTAGTGAATAAGCACCATCATTGATGCTCAAAAGACCGCAAAGAAAATGTGGGATCATATTCGTCTTCTTATGGAAGGATCAGTACTCAATCAGAAGATTTGGAATCCAAAATTTACTTGGCTTATGAACACTTCATGATTGAACCCGGAGAGACACTCGAGTCCTATCATCACCGATTTTCGGACATCATCAATGATTTGGATAAACACAACATCCACATGCCAAGAATTGCAGTGAATACTAAGTTCCTAAGTAGTCTTGGTCCCGAATGGGAGAAGTATGTCATTTTTCTCCGCCGTTTAAAAACATGCATCATTCTACCTACGGATTGTTGTACGATTACTTGAAGCCTCATGAAAAGGAAGTTGATAGGGAAAGGATTCTCCGTGCTCAAATTGCTCCACCCACACATCCTGAAAATCAACAACTTGCCTTATATGCTCAACAAAATTATTCTCCTCAACCAAAGAACTCAACCAAGCTGCTTCAAACCCACCAAACGATCAATCACATCAACCTCAACAAAATCAATTGGTTCCTTACAACAACAATGATCAAGCACTTCAGAATGAGGAATCCGATCCGCTGAAGCATTGCAACAAGGATTTGCTATGATTGCTAATGCCTTTAGCCGTTATACCAACAAATCCAACAACCGTATTCGCTCCTCATCTAATACAAGGAATCAAGCCGTTGTGAACAATGGACGAGTTGAAGTTCAGAATCGTGGTTATGGTCGCCAGATGGGCGGTGGTCAAGGGTTTAATCGTGGGTAGGAATAACAACGAGCTCAAGTGGTGGAACAGGAAATGCTCAAAATGGGTTGAATGGTCTTCGATGCTACAACTGCAATGAGAAGGGACACTGGCTAATGCATGCCCAAAGCCAAGGACTAGGGGCAGTGCTTATTTCAAAGAGGCTCTTCTTTTGGCTCTTAAGGATGAAGTTGGTGGAACTCTCACGCACAAAGAACGAGCTTTATGGCAAATCTTGCACTCGGATGATGATATGGAGGACTTGCGTGCCAATGCACTGTTATGTTGATGGCTAATATGCATGAGTTACACATGAGTGACACAGCCCAAGTAGTATGACACGATGGCTTGTCTCAGTACCGAACAAACCATATTTATCTCTCGATCTCATATCTCGCCAACATCGCAGATCCGGCAAGGCTCGAATGTTCAAAATGAGTCGTCCACATCTCATTCCGACGATTTTCAACTAGACCCGTAGTTATATTTGACGATCAAGATGACCAACCGGTTTCCCTTGATAATCAAATTGACTCCGTGGTTATACTTGAGGATCTCCGTAATGATCATGTTGAGACTCACGTTGAACACGCCGAACTTTTGCCTCATCCAGATTTTGCTCGCTTAATACAAGACCAACAAACCATAGTGGAAAAATGTCATGCCATTAATCAGGACTTGAAATGCAAAAATGCAATGTTAACCAAGGATTTTGAATGTTTACAAAAGCAACTCAACTTTTTCAAAACTCAAGAAAAACGTGAAAACGGTTTTGAAGCGGCCTTTGCCAAATCTTATCAAAACGAAAAATATTTAGAAAGACAGATCATTGATCTAGCCGCGAAGAATGCTTTGTTGTGCGAAATAGAACAAGCTGAAACATGAACATAAAAAGCAAATTAACGCCTCACCTTGGAAAATCAAAAAGCTAATTTGAGTTGTTAACTTGTCAAAAACAGTTCTCTGCATACAAAAAGCATTCAACGAAACGAATAGATGATCATCTTGAAGAAATCATCGGCTTGCAAAACAAACTTAAAGAGTTTAAACTGTTGTTTACAAACATGGCGAGTCGGTCACAACCATTGAAAAGTTTACTTTAAAACCCAATCCAAATGGATATGGACCGAATCTTGCCGATTACAAACCTAAGCTTTCAACAAAAGCATTCAAACCAAATCCTCGAAGTTTCCACGAGAATATAAAGTTGATAATTACATTTATGAATGTTGTTGAATATCATCGTCAAGAGGAATTAGATGCATAAGACGAGAGTCGATCAAAATTAGAAAAAGTTGTTTACAACAAACCTTTTAACTATTCAAAAGCGTCACTTTCGTCACACCAACGGATTCTTCTAACACACCAAAAGTTATCATCAAAACACCCGAGTCTTCTAATGTTAATCCTCAACCAGATTATGCACAAATTTATGGTCCTTTACCTTCCATCAGTGAAGTAAATTCAAAACCGAAAATCGAAAAATTCTTAGATATTTTGACATCTTCATGGCTGACCTCAAAATTTTACAACATGAGATAGAATATCGCTCTGAAATCAAAATTGATCATTTTCAATCGCCTCTGGCGCGAGAACAAAGAGACATTTTTCTGAAAAATCTTTTACCTAATGTTAAAAATTTGAAAAATTGTGCATTAGCTTGGGAAAAGGATTTTCATAAGGAACTTGGAGTGATGAAGGTCGTTTTCGAGAAAACCGAAACATCTATTTCTAATACTAAACGTAAAAGAAACTGTTGAGAAAAGATGTTGATCGACTCTTGGAAGATGTCATATGTGCTGATGTCCATAATGTTGTGCTATTGAATTCTTTGTCATATGCATTTGATCATACCTCTGCGATATCGTTGAATCTGTGATAAATGTTGAGAACACTGATAATGTGCTTCAGGTCGAGTCCTTAAAAGTTGAAAACAAACGATTGTCAAACGAACTTTCAAATGCAATTCGTCGCCTTAATTGGTGTCAAAAAGATATTCACGATCAACAACTTGTTTTTCAACACAAAATCGCCCGATTCGCGTGCAAAATCTTCGATCCTAAATTTGAGCAACTGGATGATCAAAGCGTGTCTTTTAAGTGTCAAATCTCAAAATATGAACAAGAACTTGTAAAAGTTAAAAGGAATATGGTGTCATATTTGATTTACTCAAAAAGACTCGTGATGAAGCATCAAATGAACTTGATCATTATCTTGCACACACTAAATAAGTTATGCATTTTGCCGAAATGTTCGGTCGAAAATCAAGATCCGATTCACACTATCATCAAGTTAAGAGAAATGTTAGGAAAGTATGAACAACTTCCGCCAACCATCATTAAGAGATTAGCCCCTGTAACACTTAGTACTCATGAACCTAGAATCCCTACTGCCAAATCACAAGATGCTAAGCGTGCTCCTTCTACTGAAACAGAATAGTTGCATCTTTTCCAAATGTCCGCACTTCACGACCTAGGAGCACTAAATCAAGAATAGGAAGTTGCGACCTAAGAAAAGATCAATCAAGAATGCTAAAGTAGAAGAACACCCTAGGACTATGAATAAGACTCACGTTGCTCCCACTATAGATATTAAGGCCCGGCAAATGTAATAGAAATAGTGATGTAACGAATGCTAAACCGTTAAAGTACTTTTGATATTCATCGATGCACCTTGTGTTATTTGTCGTAAAAGTATGAATTCTGATTGTCATGATAAATGTGTTGCTAAAGCTATCATCTCTCGCTTAAGGAATCCTAAGAACCGGAATACCTCTAGGCCCACTAATCTTTCTAAGTCCGTGCTTGGTAGACCGCCATCTTTAGATTCTAAGAAACGCATTGCTGTCCCAGTAGCTCCATTTTCACCTCCTAAGAATGTAGTACCACCTAGTGCATTCACTAAGACTAAAGCAAAGAGTAGTTATAGATGGCCGAAATGGATATATAACACACTAGGATTTAAGTGGATACCTAAAGCTATTGATGTTTGTATATCTACTATAATCGCTACTGGAACCCTCTAACATTTCGGGTTCCAAATCTACTTCTATTCCATCTGTTCGCTTTGTGTGTAATGCGGTGTGATACGATCATTCTCTGATTGTTGATAGCGGATGTTCCCGACACATGACAGCAATCTTAAACTGTTATCAAACTTTATTGCAAAGTTCATTGGCACCGTCGTTCGAATGATCACTTCGCAGCTATCATGGGCTACGGAGACTATGTCAATGGGAACATCGAAATTAGCGGGGTTTACTATGTGGAAGGCCTCGGTCATAATCTGCTTTCAAGATGGGTCGGTTTTGTGATGGAGATTTGGAGGTTGCTTTCCGGAGAAAACTTGTTTCATTCGTGATCTACAAGGAAATGACCTTATGTCCGGATCGCGTAATTCTAGTCTCTACACTATCTCTATGAAAGACATGGTTGCTTCATCTCCCATATGTTTACTTTCAAAGGCAACATCAACAAAATCCTGGCTATGGCACCGCCGTCTCTCACATCTAAACTTTCAAACCATCACCAACCTTGCTCGACACAAACTAGTTGAAGGACTCCCACGGTTTCGGTATTCTAAAGATCACCTTTGCTCCACTTGTGAACAAGGCAAAAGCACTCGTGCTCATTTTCCTTCAAAGGTGGAACACGCCTCTCGGCATGTGCTTCATCTTCTTCACATGGATTTGTGTGGCCCGATTCGCGTGCAAACGATCAATGGCAAACGCTACATCTTAGTAATTGTTGATGACTATTCACGCTGGACTTGGGTCTACTTTCTTTGAAGCAAAGATCAAGCTCCACAAATGATCATCACCTTTCTCATGAAAATACAAGTTCACTAAACACCGCTCGACTAATCGAACAGAGATAAAGGCGAATTTGTTAATCAAACTCTTCGTGAATTCTATGAGAAAGTGGGAATTCAAAGATCGACATCTATTGCACGCGTACACCGAACAAAACGGAGTTGTCGAAAATCGAAACCGAACGTTAGTGGAAGCTGCAAGAACAATGTTAATCAATGCTAAACTTCAAGATTACTTATGGGCGAAGTCGTATCTCTGCATGCTATACTCAAAACCGTTCTATGATTACAAAACGCCACAACCAAACACCTTTCGAGCTTCGTCCATAACAGAAAACCGAATCTAAAACACTTTCATGTATTTGGATCTCTTTGCTATCCGAATAATGATCGTGATGACTTTGGTAAGCTCAAAGCCAAAGTCGACATTGAGTCTTTATCGGATATTGTGATAATTCCAAAGGTTTCCGAACCGGAATCGTCGTACAAAAGAGGTGATGGAAACGATTCATGCTCATTTCGATGAACTTACGGAAATGGCTTCGAGTATAACAGACTTAGAACCCGGTCACAACCGCTTAAACTTCCCCAAACCCCATCATCGGTGAACAAAGCCCCGCTTACTCGTCAACAAATGGAAAGGTTATTTGCTCCTGTTCGCTGGACGATATTGATGAAGCGTGCTCGTGTGTATCCATTTGTTTCCGCTCAACCCGATAATACTCTTTTACCCGATACACCGCTACAACAACTATCGTTGAAGATGCACCTACACCGCTTGACTCCACCACAAGCAGCTTGAACAAACCGCTTCCAACAATGATGAAGCTGGCGATGATATTCTCAATGAAGTACCCCCACCTGCAGATTTTGATCCAAATGCGTTCTTCAACCCGTTTGCTAATGAGATCGCCGCACTGATGTCGCGAATCTTCAACAAACCATTTGAATCCTCAGAATCGCACAATGTATACCAACATCAACCCTCCACACATAGATGGACTAAAGACCATCCTCTGGAAAACATTATTGGCAACCCGAATCAACCAATCGTTACGAGACAACGTCTTCATACAGACGGTGAACATTGCATTTATGCACTCACCGTCCGCCAATCTGAACCTAAAACATCAAAGACGCAATGACAAAAGACAACCGGATTGAATCCATGCAAGAAGAACTCAACCAATTCAAACGTCTTGAAGTATGGGAACTGGTTGAAAGACCAACAGGAGTCTACGCCATTGGTCTCAAATGGATTTGGAAAAACAAATTGGATGTCAAGGAAATGTTATCGAAATAAGTCACGCCCGGTGGCTAAGGGTTATCGCCGTGAAGAAGGTATTGACTTTGAAGAATCTTTTGCTCGGTTGCTCGCCTTGAGGTCGTTCGATATTTCTAGCGTTCGCGGCTCATATGAATATGACGGTCTATCGATGGATGTCAAAACCTGCGTTTCTCAATGGACAACTTAAAGAAACGGTTTATGTCAGCCAAACAAATGGATTCGTTGATCCCGAAGTTTCGAATCACGCCTACAAACCGAACAAAGCTCAGATGGTCTCAAACAAGCTCCTCGGGCATGGTACGATAAGCTATCATCCTTCCTCATTGCTAATAATTTCACCAAAGGTTCGGTTGACCCAACTCTTTTTATACAATATCACGGGCACATATCTTAATTGTTCAAATTTACGTGGATGACATCATTTTGGGTCTACACATAAAAAGTTTTCAATCGCTTTTGCAAAACTAATGAAGAAAAATTTTGAAATGTCCATGATGGGTGAACTCACGTTCTTTCTAGGACTACAAGTTCATCAATCACCCCGTGGTATTTTCTTGAGTCAGTCCAATATGCCCTTGAATTGTTAAACAAATTTGGAATGAAAACACTGACACCTATGCCACACCAATGGCTCATACCAAGAAGCTAGACGCCGATTTACATGGGAAATTGGTGGACCCTACAAAATACCGTAGTATTATTGGGTCTCTCATGTATCTAACACCTAGCGCACTGATATTGTCTTTGCGTTTATCTATGCTCCGCTATCGGCCGCGACCAAATGAAACCCACCTCTCGAGGCTAAAAGAATCCTCCGATACATAAAGGGAACCATTAACTTGGGGATCCGGTATCCGAAGGATTCTGGTTTTGAACTAATCGCTTTTTCAGACGCCGACCACGCAGGATGCTTAGACTCACGGAAAAGCACTTCAGGAGCTTTACAATTTCTTGGTGATAAATTGGTGTCATGGAAATCGAAGAAGCAGGATTGTACATCGCTGCCATCAACCGGCGTAATATGTAGCCATGTCCGCGTGTTGTGCTCAAGTCATCTGGATGAGAACACAACTCAAAGACTCTAGTTACGTATTTGACGTAATCCCGATGTATCTGCGACAATCGGAGTGCCATTGCAATCTCGTGCAACTCGATTCCAAAGACTCGAAATCAAAGCACATCGATCTTGATATCATTTCATCAAGGATCACGTGGAAGTGGTACCGTTGAATTATATTTTGTGGAGTACGAATACCAATTGGCGATCTTCTCACCAAAGCCTTGCCTCCCGCTAGGTTTAATGAGTTGGTCCACCGGATTGGTATGAGGTGTTTGACTCAAGAGGAATTAGATGACCTCCTAAAAGCAGTCTTAAAACCACATCAAACACCAAAATCTCTTTTGTAAATAATTTTTCAAAAACAAAATACAAAAGTATAAAATCCGATAAAACAACAAAAATATTCTTCTATCTATTTTCTTTCAACATTGCAAGTACGTTTCTTCCGTCAACACTATAATCTTTCAAAATTCAGTATTTTTCGATCAAGTGTTGAGGGGGAGAAATCAAAACTTTAACTGCTTCAAAACATCTGTGTACTTGCATGTTATCATATCTCGGTTGTTTCTTTTAACAAATGGTGGTAAATTTTCCGGTACAATGACACTCCTCGGACTAAATTTATAACCTTTCATTATTTTCTCAAGTCAAGGGGGAGTGTCGTCAAAGTTTCTTTCCTTAAAATCTTTGTTTGGTAACCAAAATGGAAGTTAAATGGCTTTGTTTGAAAAAGAAAAAGGTGGAGGGACCAAAACTGTCAAAATGTTAAAGTTATTTTAAAACACCTCCCCACCTAACTTTCACCTCACATTTAATTCTAAACCTAAACACATCTACGCCTAAGAATCATTCAAGCAATCCGTTGTTTTGATCATCACTTTGTAAGTTGTTTTGTGATTAAAACATGTTTTTAAGATAAGGTTTTTAATTTCATGTAAATCCAACGGCTAAAAAGTGTTTTTCAAGTGATTTTCTGTTCTACGCTAGCGTATGAACACAAAATCATGTGTGTGTTTATTGGTTAAATGGATAGTGTCAAAACGTTGTTTTATACATCAATGATACCATTTTAACCATCCAAACCCACCCGTAAACACGTATTAATGATTTTTGAAAATTAGGGTTTATGAGTCGATTTGGGTTTTTCCAAATGTGAAGTGTTTTGGTCTAAAAGATTGTTGGGTTATGGTCATATAATGTTGAATTGATGATTTCCATGGTTGTTAACCACCCAGAAACACTAATTGTTTGACAATTTGAATTTAGGGTTTAAAGTTCATAACTTTGGGTAAATTTGATTCACAACGAATTAGATGTTATAACTTGGTTTATAGACTCTCAACACATCTTAGAACTACCAGAATTTATTTGGTGCAATTCCCATGGCTAGAAATTATACGCGTAAATCTTAACCCTTAGGGTTTTGACCTACGCGTATGACTTTTTACGCGTAATCTTCCTATGAATGTTCATGCCATAAAATGTTATTAAAATGAAGTTCTATGTTAATGTTGATAACTTGATGAACTTATTTCAGGCTTTGCTACGCTTTAATATTCGTAATCAAGGTCATTTGCAACTCTACGCGATAAGGATTACCCTACGCCGTAGTCATGTTACGCGTAAGAATAATCCCACGCATAACATTACGCGTAAGGTTCTACAATGGACTACGCAGTATCCTCGTGAAGGATATGCGTAAACAAGTGACCTCTACGCATAAGGTCTACTCTTACGAGTAAGCCTTACGCGTAAGGTATTATATACGCCACGCGTAAGCCCCACGATAAGGTCCCTTTTCCTACGCTAACATTTCTTACGCGTAAGTTAGGATCCTGGCGTAAGCTTTCGCTTCTACGGCATATATCATCTCTGCACGCTTAACTTTGCCAAACTACGCTTAAGCTTGGATTGACCTTCATAATGAATTGTTACGTGTACAAACTTGTAAATAAACTAATCATAACATCACGAATCCAATAATGTCACTAATAAACTTAATCGTTTGATATGTTGTGAACAATAAGTGATAACATATTTAAAACTTAAAGTTAACTAACTCACGAAACATTTCACGACGCCATTGGACTATTGAACAAACAAGTGACTTAGGACTCGTAACAATCATTGACACTTTACATTCAATAACTAGACAATAAGACCTTCCGTTGACTAACACTATGTCTTTCGATATGTTGGTTCTTTTGGCTAATGTTATTTCGATCACGACATGGTGAACAAATGAATGTGGATGCATCGAAGTTCTCACCATTGCCGATATCTTCCCAAAGGGTTATCCGAGAAAGATTGGAAAGAACAACCTTAGGGTTGACTTGGATACCCTCACTTGCTCGTAATCTTCTTGCTTGATTGCTATGGATATTCTCGGGAATCATCCCTACCGTAACATGCTCTCACACTCTGCCGCAGTTCCAGAGGTCTACATTCAACAATTCTGGGATTCTATGCAGAGGATCACTGGTCAAAGTGCTGTGAATGTGACACTTAATCACAAACTAGTCACTATCACTCCTGGCGACTTACGGGTGTTCTCATCATTCGACATCGCTCCAACCGACTTCTTTGCTACCCCTCTTGAAGAGACAGCTCCGAAATTCTTGATAGATATTGGTTATGATGAAGCTTGAATCATTACTAAGCACTCTCAGCGTGGAGCAAGTATATTCCTCAACCATGGAGAACACTCTACATGATCATCACCAAATCGGTCTCTAGTCGTGGCGGTGGCTATGAGCATCCCAAGCTCATGGAACTACAAATTTTCTGTCGTTGATCAACAAGAAGGACATTGAAATCGGCATCGATATGGGAGGACATGATGGTATTTCACAAGAAGCTTGGCTCCAAGATTCCCTATGTCCGATACACCAAACTGTTGATCCAGAGAGCACTTGGACTTCATCCTGACATCCCATGAGGCTCAATGACCCAGATAATCACGACATATTGACTGAACCCATATTATCTGTCAGAATCAAAGAATCGTCAACAAAGAAACTGGGTACGGTATTACCGATCACCTTCGACTACCGAAATCAAAAAGCTTGAAACATACAAAAGGTATCGGTTAGCCGTAAAAGAAGGCAAAGTTGGTCATCTTGATGAAAAATCTTCTGGTACTCCTACTCGGAGGACCGTAAAAGGCAAGGATCTGGAAGTGTTACAAGTACCGATCTTTATAAGAAGCTTCCCAAAAGGAATCCTCCTCGTAAAAGGATTGTTCGTAAAGGAAGCCTGAACCTATTCCCACATCCGAACGCAAAGAAAGCTTGTGGACGAAAGCTCAAGGTATCGACAATGATGAAGAGATTACCTACTCGAATCGCAACCATAACACCTCCTTCGGCCTAAACCTCCAAGTCCACCACCTGACAAAGGAAAAGGAAAGACTCGTACTTGTACCTTATGATGAAAGCTCGGATCAATGAAGAAGAGCAACTGGATATATCATACAGGAAGAAGTTTAATATCGTTAGACACCTTCAAAAAGCTCAAGAATTTGCTAAAGACCAAATGGGTGGTCCCGGAGGATCAAGTGGTGTCGCCCACTCGAACCATCTCTCGATGCGGTTAATCAACCCGATAAGGGAGCTGGTGCCACCACTCTTATGCAACAACAAAAGCTTGTGGAGGATACTATCGAATTTGAGTTTGAGGAACCGAAGCGAGAAGTCCGAAAAGATCAAGATGTTGATTATGATACGCTTCTTCTAGATAGTCTGGCGATCAAAGGAAGAAACCTCTTCAACCTCAAAGGATCCAGAGTCTCCTCATATCTCTTCATCATCGATTCGCCTTCTCACCTCGCCACCACCATCAAAAAAGTCAACCAAATCATCATCCAAATCCGTGAAGAAACCATCTAAATCTTGGATTTCTCAAGCTCATGAACGGATTACCGAAGCTGTCAAACAAGTCGAAAGAAAACGTGCTCAACAAAAGCTAAATTTCTTTGCCGATCACATACACATATGTATGACGAGCATGAAAAGATAAAAGGAGAAAGGAAGTTTGTTCAAGAATTCATGAAAAATCACCGTCAAGAGGAACTGAACGAAATGATCGAAGGCTACACGAAAAAGTACCTTCTGGAATGCGTTCCTAAAGTCACAAAGGAGTTGTTCACCAAACAACTTTATCCAAATCTTCATGCGGACGCCAAGCAAACTATTCGATCAACGCCCTTAACCGTCACAATCAATCCAACCGATCCGGTTGTTTTCTCGGATAATGAATTGGTGGCCAAGCTTGTCACACAAATGTCTGCATGATTTGGGACATTTACTTCGATGAAGGAAAGTTGTTTCAAGCATTCTTTGGACTACCAACTTCAAGAAGCTTGTAGATTTGAAGTCGAAAAGTCTAAACGCGTCCTAGAGACGATGAAGACAAGGATAAGGATAAAGACTCGCACCTAAACGCGTCGGCACCGGTGAATCTTCTTTGATGCAACCTCCTCCACAATGGCCTCTTGTTCAACAACAATCTCCTCCTCGTTCTTCTCTTGAAAAACCTCGGATCGATTCGAAGTTACCACCCCGACTCGTAAAACCGATGATCACTTTGAGTATACGGGTGGTGACGATGAAGAGGTCCTTGAGCCCCTACAACAACCCACCTCTCCCAAACAAGTTCAGAAACCAGAATCATCATCTAGGCCTTCGAAAAAGAAGAAGAAGAAGACGCCTCAAACCGACGTCGTATCATGGCTAGATGACGATAAAACAGAGGAATTTGAATGGTTTTCTAATCTTTTTAACAACACTCCCTACCGAAGAAGGTCGAATTTGGTAGACGGTTCTACATTAGAGCATGCAAAATTTCTGCAAGAAAAGTTCCATGTGAAGAAAATGGACGAAATCGGTTTGAAGCGAATCAAAATGAAGCATTTCAACTTCTAAAAGACAACTCGAAAGTGCCCTCGAGGTCGAATATCACCTTGAAAACATTGCTCGAGCTATGTCTAACAACATGGATTGGCTCAACCCGGAAGCAAACATTGACTTCACACAAAGGGACAACCCTCCATACTACATCGATTGGACCAAACCTCTACCAACACTTGGACAAACAGATGAACCAAGGATTCCTTTCAGATACTTCTTCAACAAAGACTTGGATTTTCTTCTACACGGTGATGATGATTCAAGAAAATATGCTACATCGTTGACACTTCCATTCCCATTTGCTCTACTCAAACCGCATAGCCATTGAGGAACATGCCAATCACTTGTTCTCCAACACAGTGGAGGCATACGCCGAGATGCATTGTATGGGATTCATCATTGGCCGTAACGCACTAATCTACTATAGAAGCCGCCAGTTCGAAGTCTCAACATGCCGTGCATAGTTCTAAAGATATCGTTGCCATCATACACGTTGACCTTTCGTCTAAGTGGGACTACACATTCCTAAAGAAGATCGTAGTCAAACGACAAGATGAATGAGACTATGCTTTCTCTCGAGTCGACTTTGAGAATTTGTCTCTCAATGACATCGAAGACATGTACCTTGCCAAGGTACATGGTCGCATGAGACAATTCTCAACTACGATACAACGTGAATTTATCAAGTCACTTCTCATCTTCATAAGACGGATTGTCATCAAGGAAAGTGTAGAAGATCTCCGGTGGTCGTTGAATCTTATCGACGCTGTCAACTTCACTCCTCCAAAGCTTGATCTTCCCGATATCAACCAGCTATCTCAATATACACTCATCGGCAAACCTTTCGTTGTTTACCGTAGTGAACTTCAAAGAAACTGCTTAATGGCGTGTAGCGAACTCCACAAGTTCGGGATCATACTTTGAAGCTGGTTAGGGATGGATTGGCATACAGGTTGAAGGATATACGCCAGAAAATTGGGTCTCCTAAGCTGGAATTCTCGTGAAAGGAGGGATGTGACGGATCATCACAATGATTGATGAACGGTTGTTTGAAGGGATCGGGCCAGACGATTGGAGAGTTATGTCGGTGGTCGACCCGGGAGAAACATAACCGATTTCAACGCCTGCACACCTCGGGAACATCACGCACTTCCTGGTACCCCTTGAATTGTTTTCTTCATATCATTTTGGATGTTTGATTAATTATGTCAATGGCTTGTGCACACATTACAATGTACAACCCGTACTTGTAAATAAAGGACCCTGTGGTACTGCCACAATCCTTAGAAAAGGAGCGAAAGCTTCTTACTTTTGAGTAAAACCTATCAAACCTTTCACTTTTCAAGGTTTTGCTCAAAAGAACAAGTACTTCCCTTATGATTTTCAAAACCTCAACCGTTTATATCACTTGTTGAGGGGAGTATTTGAAACTTTGTTCACAAATTGTTCACAGTGGTCATTCTTCCCGCAACACTCGAAATGGTCATATTTATTCTCAAACGTTTCAAAAATAACACTTTAATATGCCATTTTTGAAGGGGAGAAAATATGTGATAAGAAATATGTTGTGTAAAATGCAAATGAATCTGTGTGCTTCGGACTTAACCAACGAATTGACGATGCTTAACTGTTAGTAACTCGAAAAGACTTGTCCCGACGGGTAATAATTTCAAGCTAGTTCGCTAGTGATGTAAACGTGTCTCGCAAAGGACTTGTCCGAGTAGAATGTACCATTCGAGAAACTCTTGATAAACATGAACTCTGACGGGTTTGACAACCTTCGAGGATTGTCTACACCTTCAAGGTAGTTATTAGAGCTAGTTGTCACCTAAAAGTTGACAATGCAACTCTTTAACTATGCCACGTAACCGTGTCTCGCGGGGAATGTCTATCTTGAGTTAATCAATTCAAAAGTGCGCGCTCTTTCCTCACTGTGCATTTTAACCGTTAAAACTATTAAGCACATGTGGAAGGGGAGTATTTATGCAAAATCTTATCTCAACAGAGGTACTAAAATGTTTTTCATTCATAAACACTGTGAGAGATTTTTCATATCGATGGTTTTATGGCAACATAGGTTAGTCATGGAGTTATAAGGTGACTAAGGTTAGGAATAACCGTCCTATGATCCGCCAGAGCCGGATGGATCTACCCGAGGACACCACAAATAGTTAGTATTTAGAAGTCCTTAGGTATGATTGTAAAAAGGAGAAAATGAGAATCGGAGAAAGAAGGAGTTGAAGAATTAAAAAGAAATGCAAAGAAAAGGGTGAAAAGAAATAGCCCTCAAGATTATTCAACTTAGGCGCATAATCGGTTCAATTCATATGCTACCTTGGTTGTCACTTTGTGACGGTATTGAAGATTAAAAGTCGTCATGGACCCAATGACGCATGCACTAAACCTTCTTATCCACTCAAGTTTCTCTTAATTGAAGCTTGTTTCATTCTCACTGGGAACCCTACGTAAACTATCGGCTTTCTCTTAGAGATTGTTGGTATTGAAGAAGGAGACCCTCTCCCTAGTCTCCGCTCCAGAAAACCAAAACGCACTATTGAGTCTAGAGCCACGAGATTCATCAAAAGATCTCTTAGGTACACTTGACATTTAATCACTTGATGATCAACAATAAGGTTATCAGTGGTTCTTATCGAGTCCTTCACGATCTTAGCAATGTCGAGAACATTTATGAGAGGTTCACATTTGTGATCCTCGTGATTGAATGGAAACTCTGCCGTGGTCAACATAAAACACCGACGGGTAGAAGTCGCCGGCAACTCCCGTGGATTGCGCTTAGTGGTCTCAAAGCGGTCTACGTCAGAGGTGATGCTTCCGTACCTCAACGACTCATCTCGAATCGTAGGTGTACTTCAGACATCGTGTTATCTCACTTGTGGGACTCGATTCAGAACGGCCTTTGTAAGAATTAGAGTTGTGTTTTCACACTATGCCGTTAACACTCTCGAAGTTCAAACTTGTAAGTGCCGGAATCCGCTTATTACTAACCGCTTAAATGTTTTCTTCTTATGGAAGCTTCGGAGCGGAATGATCGTGCAGATTCTTCTCATGCTCACGCCAACATCATCACTAATGGAAGTTCTATCCAAAAGCAACACAACAGTCATAATGATTCTTCGTCAATACAGAGAATCTACAAAGTTAAAGACTTAAAGAACTCCATCAAGATCTTGAATTCCAACGCCAAAGGAGCGTGTGAGCATGTTGAAGAACGGACGTGGAGACACCGTAAATGGGCGCACTGAGGCGACTTGATGCGCACAACAACATACTATCACTTTCACCACAAAGAACAATGATCAAAGAACAAAGTTAAAGATGACGTCAAAGCATAACCGCTCAAAATAAACTATCTCTACACCGGGAGATTGTTTAAATCAAGGCAATTCTTCTCACAAGAAGAAGAATGTCAAGACGCGTCAAAGCTACTATTACATCAACGCCTTCACCCTTTTTCATCACCAACACTTGAGTGTTTGTTACTCATATGTAATAACACTTGAGGGGAGATTGTTGGAATCACTCCTAAACCTTATTCAAGTGTTAGTTACTCATATGTAATAGTTAGCTTATTATGGCCTTTATGTTTGTTATTAGCCTTAAGCTTATGTAGAAGGCCCATAAGCCTAGGCCTAGCCCAATAAGGAAAGGAAGGGAACTAGGAGTGTTGCCCTAGCTTCCCTCCTATAAATACCCTTGTAAACCTTCATTTGAAGGTTGGTTGTTCAAGTTATTCTCTTTCACTCACTCTCTACGCCTAACCGTCTAAGTCTATACGTGTGTGTGTGTTTGGATACTTGTTCAATCGCCTCTCTATCTCTTATATAAGCTTGTGTGGTAAACCTTGTGACCTAACACCATGTTTTGGACCTCCTGCGATGATAATGCCCAGGTTTGTCCTAACGCGAAGCGCAGTGACAAGTTTAGGGACCAACCGTGTATTTTAGTCTAAAATAAACTATCTTCTTCAGTTCTTCGTTGCAACCTGTAAAAACACAAAAAAACATATTCAAATACTTAAAATACAAAAGAAATAAACAAAAACAACCATTTGCTTGTTATAATGCACGTCATTCGGATGCCTTGAGTGATCGCGAGCAACCTTTCGCGTCAGTCAGGTTGTCACGGCGCAACCATGGCGCGTGCCGCATCATCATGGCGCAGGGGTTGAAGCCATGATACCCGATGCTACTAAAAATATGCTACTAGTAATTAATACTTCTAATAATTATATAACAAAGCTTGCATATCAAAGAATCGTGTAGGAATGATTTTATTTGTATCTATTCCAAGCTATAGCTTGTTTATAACTGATTTAACATATGTATTTTCTTACTAAATTTTATTAAAACTTATATAAGATGAAATCATAATGTTAGTCTCGAATATATATTTTTTTAATTGAATTTGGAAGTCATTACTCCTATACAAGTTAGCGGAAAGTATAAATACTCTAGAGGGATTCCAAATGATTATTTCTGAGGGTGTTGGAGTGTAAAAAGTAAAAGGCAGGACTTATGAGATTACAAGGTTACCTATTTTTTGAAGTGTTGTCATTTCCTACTTCCAAATTCATACGCCTGTTCAACAGTATCCCCTACCTTATCATTCCAATCCCACCTTTTATATCATAAAGTGAAATATCATTCCAAATCCTATTTATGCATTCTACTTTACTTAGCCCTATTTTGTCTTAATATAAATATTACAGTAGTAAGTTTCCCGCGTCAATGTCAACTTAAATGATCTAAGGAATAACTAAAATGAATGATTAAGATGTTTAAAAGGAGTAAATAAATTTCATAAATTGTCTACGTGATTTTATCAAAGTTACAAATTTAGCTCCTTTAGATGGTCGTATGCCAACTAAAACTAAATACTCCTATATCTTTAGCAATATGACAGGCTCGTTGTACCAATCAAAAATAAACCTAATTACCTTATACTAGATAGGGCAAGCGGGTATCGTATCCACGAGGAGTATGTGGTTCTAATTTAAGTTTTGAGGTGATCACTGATCAATAAAAGTTTTGGTTTTGAAATCTTAATAACTAAATTACTAATTAAACTAAATTCTATGAAATAAATAATTGATTTAAGACTTAATAATAAAACTACTAATTAACTAAAAAGCAAATAAACAAATAAAGATTCAATAAGCAAATAAAAGCGAAGTTGTGAACAATTGAGCGAAAAGCAATCCCTCCGGCTCGGATATATTGATATGACTAAGTTATGGATTATTACTAATGCTTGCTTTGTATTAATTGAAAAGGATAATTTTGGGTGCAAGTTATGTTTACCACACGAATTGTCTTAATACCTAAACTAGTTGGACTCGGCACAATTCGTTGACTAGCAATAACATGTCTTCTAATAATCCTATTAATTAATTTTATAATTATTTAACGAACAATTATGGGAACAAATTATGTTAAACATACGACCGTCTTAACCCTTATGCTACTTAGGCTTGGCACAATCGTTGACTCGCAATAAAATGTCTCACAATAATTCAATAAAATAATTATACTAAAACATTAAATTCAAACAAATGATATGCAATAAAATCATATGAATTAATGTTTGACAAATAAATTATAATCCGTAAACATGATCAAACCAAATATATCTTTTACCGGGAGAGATTACAAAAGGCTTAGCCGCGCATCATGTTGATGGATCTCATCTTTATTCGAATATGCATGGTACGTACAAATATGATCAAGACTAAATAATGATTAAAACCTTGTTGGCACGATCGTCGAGATATCATATAACATAAAATGATAAAGAATATTGTGGCTTGTCAATGATATAAAAAAACGGCTGGTCACTGTTTATGTTGGTGAATTGTGAATAACAATTGAGATGGAGCAAAAGAAAATGTCGGCTGATGATGTATCTCTCCTTCTCGCATAGTCTTTATAATAGAATAAAAAAAACCCTTTTTTTCTTCTTTGCTTTTCACGTTCAAGACCCAAAGCCACATGGGCCCAAGGCTTTTTTTTTTCTTTCTTTGCTATGTGCCCGCGTCCAAAGCCCCAAATAAATTAAGAAGCCAAATCACGAACTGTCTTTGCACTAGATAAACTCACAAACTAACTCCAGATTTTTGGGTATTTTATCACGTAAAACGGAACTCGAACGAAAGAGAATGCAACAACGTCCAAATATTTCATCTCTTCATTTTAAGCTTGTAATATCACAACTTTAGCTCATTTTCGCGCATAGCCTACATAATCACAAAATACCCTCAAAGTACATGCATAACAGTGAATAATGATGCAATAATGCGTAATTAACATGCAATGAGGGGTATGTAAAATACACCGATCAAACCCCCTCAACTTAACTCTTACTCTCCCGAGGAAGAAATCTACTATATCTTGACATGTTAATTGCATAATTTTTAATCATACCATTGAAATTCCATCAAAAAGATTAAATTCAACCTAGTACACTAATAACCATCCTATGTAACAAATAATCCAAAATGATTACCAATATTTTTGTCCTTCTTAAACACTTAGCATAACCGCTCCCAATGGTTCCATTTACTTTATGTTTCATATAATTAACCATGTGCCCAACATACTTAGTACACCCCTATAATCAATCTAAACATAGATCCAAAACGAGAGGTGAGAATACCTTACACCTTTTATAATACCGGAGTTTTTATACCATAGGAGCAAACTTTTTAAGAGCACTTTAGCCATCATGCATCAACTTACATATTTTCACTTTTTTTTTTTTTGCACATGAACTTCATTTCGCATTTCAAGCATTTTTGCTCATAACATACATAAGCTCCTTTTTTAGCCATCCGGGACCGTTTTTATACATGTTATCCCGAATGCTTTATACACTCCTTTTAAGGTTGATAAAAAGACCAATCATTTGAGAGTATGAATATCTATCCTATAGGTGCATACTAAGACACATCGGCACACGGGAACCGGTTAATTTAGTCCGTTTTAATTAAATGGGAACAACTATGCTTCGTGCCTACTGGTATATCATATGATGGAGTTATCTACCACATAGTCTAATTAGTTAATGCACTAAATTAAACCAACCTTCCTAATCTCATTATCAACAATACAAGGATTGGGTTATTTCACATAAAATTGTCTCAGCTAAGTACAATGCTATCCATCATAAAATTGACGTCGACCCATGCTAACAACTAAAATATCACCTTGCGCGGGTGACGAATCAGATAGGCAAGCCCAGCATATGACTACCACCAATAATTATGACAGTTCTCCAACTTTTTTCTATGGCCACCGTGCGCTGGTGACAAGCGGATAAGATCAATTTAAGTGTCATAACCCAACTATTACATTATTATATTTCATATTATATTATTTTAACTTTCTTCCCGTTTTAAGCAAAAGTAAGTGAGGGAATTCAATCGGGTATGGTTTGATCATCTACTAAATATACATATGCCTAACTACATGCAAACTATCAATTTATAACCAAATTATACAATGAAAACGGGTGCACCTTATAATCATGGTTGGGTCTTCTGGTTTGTTCCAATAAGTCATCCACAAGCTAGTATTCAGAATCTGCAAACACTCAACAAATATATGTAGAAGAAACTTCCACATCCAATTAGCACAAGAACCTTATAATGCGACCTTTTTTTTTTTTTTTTTTTCAAAAAATCACATTTTGACCCATTTTTTTACCACAATTTCACACAAAAACATGTAACACATGTGACACCCCCCTCAACTTAAAGCATTGCATTGTCCCCAATGTAAAAACTTTAAGTTGAAATTTTGGTTAAAAATCACTTTGACAAACAAACACACACAAAAACCTAACTCACTTTCGTAGGAATCACGGTTGCATTTAGCGCATGCAACAAGCCTTTTAAACCACTCGGTAGCCCGAGTGGACGAGTTTAGTCTCGTGAGGGTTTGTAGTGAACACACCCACAAAGTTTTTAACACACATACTACAACCCACGGGTTGCCTCCCCGCGCTAAGTTTAACGTCGTCAGCCCGACATAACTCATTGGAGCTATTGAGACGGTTGGAGTGGTTCCAAGTAAACCACATCAACCGTGGCGATATGATCACTCTCCAACATAACATACGGCTTCAAACGGTGTCCATTGACTTTAAATGGCTCTCCACCCACCATATTTTTTATTTCAATGGCTCCATGTGGAGAGACTTGAGTCACAACGTATGGACCCGTCCATTTACTTCTTAATTTTCTTGGAAAGAGCTTAAGTCTAGCATTGAATAACCAAACTTTTTGACCCACCAAGAAAGATTTCTTGGTGATGTGTCGGTCATGAAAAGCCTTAGTTTTCTCCTTATAAATCCGGGCACTCTCATAAGCATCACGTCTAATCTCATCTAATTCAGATAATTGAAGTTTCCTAGAATTACCCGCATTATCTAAGTCCATATTAACCTGCTTAATTGCCCACTCAACCCTATGCTCAATCTCAACCGGTAAATGACACGCCTTGCCATATACCAACCTATATGGTGACATTCCAATAGGGGTCTTAAAAGCCGTCCTATATGCCCACAAGGCATCATCTAACCTCAGGGACCAATCCTTCCTATCACTACGAACGGTCTTTTCTAATATTCGCTTAATCTCCCTATTAGATACTTCTACCTCCCTAGTCTGTGGGTGATAAGGAGTAGCTATTCTATGATTAACCCCATAGTGTTTCAATAACTTTCCAAATTTGAAGTTCTTAAAATGGGAACCGCCATCACTAATGATCGCCTTGGGGATTCCATGCCTAGCAAAGATATTTTTCTTAACAAACTTAAGAACTATACTATGGTCATTTGTTCTTGTAGCCTCTGCTTCTACCCATTTGGAGACATAGTCAACTGCCACCAAAATATACATATTGCCATGGGAGGTAGGGAATGGTCCCATAAAATCAATACCCCACACGTCAAAGATCTCAACAACAAATATTGGATTCATAGGCATCTGATCACGCCTTGAAATCCCACCAACTTGTTGGCAACGAGTACATGCTTTCACAAAAGCGGGCATCCTTGAATATAGTCGGCCAAAAGAAGCCGCTCTGCAGGACTTTGTGCCCAGTTTTCGTCGCACCAAAGTGTCCTCCACACGCATAAGAATGGCAATGAGCCAATATGTCCATATGCTCGTCATCGGGAATACACCTCCTAACAACTTGGTCAGCACACACTTTATAAAGATCCGGATCCTCCCAAAAATAATGCTTCAATTGAGAAAAGAAGTATTTTCTTTGTTGTTTGGACCAGTAATCCGGAAGCTTTTTAACTACAAGGTAGTTAACAATGTTTGCATACCAAGGGATCTTAGAAACTTGGAATAAGCTTTCATCAGGAAAACTTTCTTTAATCACGTCAGATGGATTGAACGGAGGAGGGATAATCCTGGACAAATGGTCGGAAACCACATTTTCCGACCCCTTTTATCCCGATTTCCAGATTAAATTCTTGTAATAGCAGAATCCACCTAAGCAACCTCGGTTTTGTCTCTTTCTTGGTTAATAAATGTTTCAAGGCACTATGATCGAAAATACTATCACCTTAGAGTGCCCCCAAATATATGACCGGAACTTATCGAGAGCAAAAACCACGACTAGCAATTCCTTTTCAGTAGTGGTGTAATTTATTTGAGCTTCTGAAAAAGTCTTACTAGCATAAAAGATCACAACGGGTTTCTTATCGACCGTTGTCCCGAACCGCCAATATATTCGCGTCACACATGATCTCGAAAGGCTTCGACCAATCGGGTGACTGCAGAATCGGGGCTTCTACAAGCTTTTGCTTAAGCATATTGAATGCTTTAAGACATGATTCATTAAAGTCAAATCGTGCCTCTTTTGAGAGTAAATTACAAAGAGGCTTTGATATAGCACTGAAATCTTTAATAAATCGCCTGTAGAACCTTGCATGACCAAGAAAAGATGCACACGCTTTAATGTTAGTGGGAGGAGGAAGGGTTGAAATTATTTGCACCTTGGCACGGTCAACCTCAAATCCTTTTTCAGAAACGACGTGTCCTAATACAATTCCCTCTCGAACCATGAAATGGCTCTTCTCCCAACTAAGCACTAGATTAGTTTTGCATCTTTTAACACACTTTCAAGCTGACCCAAACAGCTTTTGAATGATTGACCAAAGATGGAGAAATCATCCATGAATATCTCTACAGATTCTCCAACCATGTCCGAAAATATGCTCATCATGCACCGTTGAAAGGTAGCGGGTGCATTACACAGACCAAACGGCATTCGACGGAATGCAAATGTCCCATAAGGACATGTAAAAGTGGTTTTGGCCTGGTCATCGGGATGGATGGGTATTTGATTATATCCGGAGTACCCATCCAGGAAGCAATAGAACTTGACCGAGAAAGCTTCTCAACTATTTGATCAATGAAAGGTAGTGGGAAATGATCTTTAGATGTGGCATCATTCAGCTTACGGTAATCTATGCACACCCTCCAGCCAGTCGGTGCGAAAGTGGTGAGTCTTTCCCCGCTCTCGGTTTCCACAACGGTGATACCGGCCTTTTTAGGCACCGTTTGCGTGGGACTTACCCATTTACTATCCGAGATGGGATAGATGATACCAGCATCTAGCCATTTGAGAACTTCCTTCTTCACTACCTCCTTCATATTAGGATTCAAGTGCCTTTGCGCATCTCTTGATGGTTTAACATCTGGGTCCGTAACAATTCGGTGCATACATAATGAAGGAATAATCCCTTTCAAGTCTACAATTGTCCATCCCACTTCTTTGCTTTATACTTGGAAAGCACTTTCAAAAGTGCTTCCTCTTGTGATCCAGAAAGATCAGAAGCAACAATAACGGGTAAAGTATTTTTAGGACCTAGAAAAACATATTTGAGATTAGATGGCAAAGGTTTCAGCTCAAGAATTGGAGGCACCTCCAGCGACGACTTTGTGGCCGTGTCAAAGTAGCAGTAAGGGCTCCACTTTATAAGACCAAGGTGGGTTTTGATGGTCTAAAGAACTGACCAAACACTCTTGAATCTCTTGAACTTCAGCAAAATCAATAATCTCCTCATTCTCACCAGTTAAATATAAATTTAAAGGATCAACCTTAAGCATACGGGGTGCATGCTTTTGGACTTCCTCATCAATTACATCCACTTGGTAGCATTCATTCATAGTAGGAGAATTCACGGAACTAAACACATTCAATCTTAGCTTCTTATTGCCGAACGCAATATCCATGGCTCCAGTTCGACAATTAATCCTAGCGTCTATCGTGGCTAGGAATGGTCGCCCAAGGATAATGGTTGGTTGAACATCCTTGTATGGTGTCTCGGTGTCCATAACAAAGAAGTCAACTGGGTAATAGAAGTCATCAACTTTCACAATAACATCCTCTAAGATACCTCTAGGAATTTTGGTAGATCGATCGGCTAAGGAAATTATAGTGTCAGTCTTACGAAGGGTTCCTAAGTCATACTTATCGACCAAACTAGCAGGAAGGATGTTGATACTAGCACCGAGATCAAGGAGCGCCTTCTTAATGGCAATATTTCCCACCACAACTGAAATCAATGGTGCTCCAGGATCTTTGAATTTGGGAGGAAGAGAGTTAGATAAGATTGCACTAACGTGCTCAGTTAGGTCAACCTTTTTAGGCACAGTTGCCTTTAACTTCCTCTTTTGAGTACACAAGTCCTTTAAAAACTTGGCATATGCAGGAATTTGCTTGATAGCATCAATAAGAGGGAGATTGATCTTTACTTGCTTGAAAGTCTCCCACATATCCTCAGAATGAGGACCCTTTTTAGCCAATCTAGCAGATGCCGATTTTTCCAAAGCTGCGGGGTAAGGAGTGGTTGTGCTTGACACACCAGCCTCCCCAACTTTGGGTGATTCAGTAGCTTTAGGATTCTGAGTTGGTGGTTTTGGAAAATCATTTGACAAATCATTTACCAACTTTCGAATCGAACTTAACATTTTCACTTTTTACCTTTAACAACAATTTCGTCATCAAGATAACGAAATCATCGACATCATGCGAAAAATCATGAACACTTGGAATTTTGATGTCATTGTTGTAGGTTTTACCATTTCGAAGAGATGTCACCATATTCACATGCTCGGGACCATCGGCTTATGCTTTGGATTAAGAGTGGGATAGCTTGGAAGCTTACCCGCTTCTCGTTTTGCACTCTTCTTCGCCAACTGCCCCAGTTGTCTTTCAAGATTTACTACAGATTTGGAAAGGGACTCAAACTTTAGGTTTGCACCTTGATTAGACTTGGCCAACTCGCTTAGGATCAAGTCAAACTTTTGGTCAACATTGGATTGTTGGCCATTGTTTGAACCTTGCCCTTGACTTTGGTATTGTTGTGGCCTTTGTTGGTAATTGTTAGGGCGATTGTCGTCATCCTTCCAACGGAAGTTGGGGTGATTACGCCATCCTGGATTGTAACTATTGGAGAATGGGTCGTTTCGTGGATGATTTCCATAGACTCCATTTACCTCCGCATTCGGTGGTGCCCCCAACTTTGACAATTATTGACTGAATGACTCGGATCACCACACATTGAGCACACATCATGCGACACATGCGACACATTTGAAGCACCTTTTCCTAGATTTCTCAACAAAAGATCAACTTTCTTACTTAACTCACTAATTTCAGAATTTGTGCCATGTTGGTTAGACACAGAATTGGCGGAAGATTTGTTGTTTCGATCCACTGAAGCTTGGGTCTTGGAACCCTTGCTCAGCTTTTCAAAGAACTCCCATTCTTCCTCCATGGGCCGTGAGAAAAACGTTCCCCCACTAGTTGCCATTACAAATTGTTGGTTATGATAATCCAACCCGTCATAAAAGACTTTGACAAGCTCCCATTTTGGAACATCGTGGTGAGGGCAAGTTCTTAGCAACTCTTTGAGTCTACTAAAAGCTTCGTGAAACTGCTCGCCTGGGATTTGACGAAAGGATTTAATCTTATTTCTAATGGCAGCAGTTTTGCTTATAGAATAGAATTCATCAAGAAATGCGGATTGCATTTCAGACCATGAGTTAATACTACCTGGTTCGAGAGATGTGAACCAGGCCTTAGCTTGATCTTTAAGAGAAAAAGGAAAAAGGCGAAGTCTTACCCCATCTTTAGTGGTGTTATTAACCGATATGTATCGCAATGGAGAAAAACTCGCGCAAATGTGCGTACGGCTCCTCATGACCTCTAAACACGGGTAAGATCGCTATGAGGTTCGGCTGGATCTTGAAGTTGCTCACAGCCCCATTAGCGGTAGTCGGATAGACAATCGGGGAGGGATCATCGAAGTTCCCCGGTCTATAATAGGAATCCACACCCCGTGGTGGGGATTCTGCACCGGCGGCATCGTCGTCACCTGGCATTTCCGTGAAAAGCTCTTCTAAACCTGCAAAATCAAGGTTAGTAGAAAACTGTCTAGCTGCTTTCCTCCTCAACCTTGCGCTTCTCTCTACCTCGGGATCGTAAGCTAACGGTGATGTACGTCCCGATCTAGCGTCTTGGCATACACAACTGCACACTCACAATCAACAAAACAAACAAACAAACAAAACAAAAGAAAAATAAAATATTTTTGTATTTTTTTTTTTTATTTTTTTAAAACTATTAACAAAAACTTAAATCAAAAGCGCACTCACTCCCGTGGCCAAAATTTGACAGGCTCGTTGTACCAATCAAAAATAAACCTAATTACCTTATACTAGATAGGGCAAGCGGGTATCGTATCCACGAGGAGTATGTGGTTCTAATTTAAGTTTTGAGGTGATCACTGATCAATAAAAGTTTTGGTTTTGAAATCTTAATAACTAAATTACTAATTAAACTAAATTCTATGAAATAAATAATTGGTTTAAGACTTAATAATAAAACTACTAATTAACTAAAAGCAAATAAACAAATAAAAATTAAATAAGCAAATAAAAGCGAAGTTGTGAACAATTGAGTGAAAAGCAATCCCTCCCGGCTCCGGATATATTGATATGACTAAGTTATGGATTATTACTAATGCTTGCTTTGTATTAATTGAAAAGGATAATTTTGGGTGCAAGTTATGTTTACCACACGAATTGTCTTAATACCTAAACTAGTTGGACTCGGCACAATTCGTTGACTAGCAATAACATGTCTTCTAATAATCCTATTAATTAATTTTATAATTATTTAACGAACAATTATGGGAACAAATTATGTTAAACATACGACCGTCTTAACCCTTATGCTACTTAGGCTTGGCACAATCGTTGACTCGCAATAAAATGTCTCACAATAATTCAATAAAATAATTATACTAAAACATTAAATTCAAACAAATGATATGCAATAAAATCATATGAATTAATGTTTGACAAATAAATTATAATCCGTAAACATGATCAAACCAAATATATCTTTTACCGGGAGAGATTACAAAAGGCTTAGCCGCGCATCATGTTGATGGATCTCATCTTTATTCGAATATGCATGGTACGTACAAATATGATCAAGACTAAATAATGATTAAAACCTTGTTGGCACGATCGTCGAGATATCATATAACATAAAATGATAAAGAATATTGTGGCTTGTCAATGATATAAAAAAACGGCTGGTCACTGTTTATGTTGGTGAATTGTGAATAACAATTGAGATGGAGCAAAAGAAAATGTCGGCTGATGATGTATCTCTCCTTCTCGCATAGTCTTTATAATAGGATAAAAAAAACCCTTTTTTTCTTCTTTGCTTTTCACGTTCAAGACCCAAAGCCACATGGGCCCAAGGCTTTTTTTTTCTTTCTTTGCTATGTGCCCGCGTCCAAAGCCCCAAATAAATTAAGAAGCCAAATCACGAACTGTCTTTGCACTAGATAAACTCACAAGCTAACTCCAGATTTTTGGGTATTTTATCACGTAAAACGGAACTCGAACGAAAGATAATGCAACAACGTCCAAATATTTCATCTCTTCATTTTAAGCTTGTAATATCACAACTTTAGCTCATTTTCGCGCATAGCCTACATAATCACAAAATACCCTCAAAGTACATGCATAACAGTGAATAATGATGCAATAATGCGTAATTAACATGCAATGAGGGGTATGTAAAATACACCGATCACAATATTAGCAGTATGCTAACTAAAGCTATTACTAGTATTTTATAAAGAGTGGTCGTATTAACTACAGGACATACTATTGCAAAGTAGCATGCACAAGTCATGTTTTGTAAACCACATATTATTGGACGTAGGATATTTCTATGTGTAGTCAATAGTCATTAATTTTTTATTTTTTATGTGTTTTAATTTTAATTAGAGTAAAATCCAAAATACGCATTGATTTAATAAATTTATCTGTCACCATACATCCCTCTCGCAAAGTTTAATGAAGCTTGTCACCCATTAGTAAAAGTTAACCTATATACATCCCAGCTTAAAATAAAGTATAACCGGTGCAAATTATTTCTCCGATTATCTCCTACGGAGATAGATAATGTTTACTTTGTTACCGTCTCACGGGTTAGCGGTACTTTGCAGATTAGTCCTTTTTACGCTTTCTTAGTTTTTTACGCTTTTAAGCGGATTTTTCACGTACCGCTTAAGCGCTTTTTCACGTTTTCGCGTTTTTCGTTTTAACCGTTTTTTCGTTAGATCCGCTTTCACGTTTTTCGTCCGTTTTTAATGTTTTAGCCACTTACGTTTTCAGATGTTTTTTTTTTCGCGTTTTTTACGTTTTTAGTTTGTTTTTACGTTTTCGTCCTTTTACGTTTTCATCTACTTTGAATTTTCGGTTAAAATCTTGCATTTGATGTAAAACATCATTCGGACAACTTTCGTGTTTTACACTTTTGATGATTTGGACCGAAAATGGGTCAAAATCGTTATTTAAAATCGATACAGAAACATTTTTATCCATTTTCATACGTTTTTATCCATTTCATACATTTTATCCGTTTTCATACATATTATATGTATAAAAATGAATGAAAACGGATAAAAGGATAAGAAAAACGAAAGAAACCATAGAATAATAGACGAAAACCAATAAAAGTGTATGAAAATGGATAAAAACTTATGAAAACATGAAAAAATGACGAAAACGTAAAAATATAGACGAAACATAAAAAAAAATGATCTAAAACATAAACAAGAGAAAACGTGAAAAATGAAAAACGTAAAAGAACACGTAGAAAACGCGTTTAAAAACGGATAAAGACTTAAAAACGGACGAAAACGTAAAAAAGCGTAAAACGTAAAAGCGAAACTTAAAAGCGGACAAAACGTAAAAAAGCGAAAACATAAAAAACGGACGGCGCGTTAAAAAATGGAAAAGAACATAAAAACGAAAGTAAACGTAAAAAGGACTAATGCAAATACGTTAACCCGGAGGATTAACGATGTAAACATTATCTATCTCGTTAGGAGATAACGGAGAAATAATTTGCATCGTTAGTCCTTATTTTAACTGAGGGATGTATATATGTTAACTTTTACTAACGGAGTGATGTATCTGTAGAAACTTTTGCGAGAGGGATGTATGGTGCGAAACGGGGTAAACCACAGGGATGTATTTTGGAGTCTACTCTTATTATTATTATTATTATTATTATTATTATTATTATTATTATTATTATTATTATTATTATTATTATTATTATTATTATTATTATTTATTTATTATAAAACATCACTTCATTAGAAAACCAAAAAAATTACAAGAAATTGGTGGGAAGCCGAGACACTAGTTGGGCTCCCACTCCTTTCTGAATACAAAAGCTAAGTCTGTGAAAAATAAAGGCCCCACTTTTGACACTATTCGAGTGGCTAATGGCAACAGTCTTGATACGTGAAACGGTCCAAAGCTTCCGTGTCAAGCTCCCCAAAAGTAGAGAAAGCAAAAGGGATGAACTTGTAGCCATTTTCTTCACATTTGGACACATATTTCTTTTTCTTCTTCTCCACAGCGTTATGTAAGGCCACCCCGGGGACCCACGCAGACGATCAATACCCCAAAAGGAGAGATTCAATACATCCAAACCGTGCTACCTTGGATCAGTTGAATAATAGCAGTCTTGCCGGTAGCTGTTTTCCCCGCCCCTCTAAAGAAACCCCAATGAGGCCTCTTTTTTCACCATAATCCCAACCTTGGAACATATGTCGACAAGAATATCACGACCAAATTATGTGCATTTCACCCCCACTTCAGGTCGAATTGAACCGCATGATCCCCATTGGTCCATACGATGCTTGCGGCTCGAGGCAGAGCTACCTTCAGAAAACATAGGTATGGTGAGCCTATAACACAATACCGAACGGAATTGGCGATGGTTCATCCTTTGACCCAACCCATCAATAGGTATGGTGAAAAGGAAATCTTATTGTGTTATAGGTGACCCAACCTTGTATTATTATTATTATTATTATTATTATTATTATCAAACATCACTTCATTAAAAAACTATAGGATTTACAAGAAATTAGTAGGGAAACAAAACCATAGGATTACAAGAAAATTAGTGGGGAGTCTCGAAACTATCTGGGCCCCCACACCTTTAGCAATAGCAAAACTAATCCTGCTGAAGATATGAGTAGCAAAGACGCGCCCCAATATCTTGAGTTATAGAGAACTTCCGGATCCGCTTAAGTAAGGTCACCGCATCTGCCTCAAGTTCCCCCAAAGAGGAAAATGAGAAAGGGATGAACCCATATCCAATATCTGCACATTTAGCTTCGTACTTTACGCGCTTACGTTTGGCGGCATCAATCACAACACGACCTGGCACAAAATCAATCATGCCAGTTTGCGTGAGGGGAGACGACCCCGTCAAATCAACACATACGTTCTATCCTCCGTCCTAGGAATAGAGCAAGATATCTGCTGGCCGTAGGACTTGCTCCCTGTCTCCATCCAACCCGATGTCGACCTATTTACGAGTCGAGACCCACGGATCATGAGATGATATCAACCAGTATCGGCGCACCATGTTGTGCCGTGTTTTAATACCAATAGTGCCCGGTACCACGATACAACATGGTCCCCAGTAAATATCCACGGGAAAAACCTTGGAGCAAGCGAGCACGACATCTTAACGAGAGAAAAGGAGAGCGCCTAGCAGATAACATAATGCATCTCACGTAAGTTCTAGCATTCATAGTCTGTGGCCAGCCAGCATACTCGGAACCACCTAAGCCGGTTTGAAGTGTTGTCCTCTTTTGCGACCTCCAGAGCCATTTGTCGGAGATAGGCAAAATGTGGATTCACCATTTGGGTAACTGCGTGTGAAATATATATCGCCAATTTCTTCTAAGGTTTGAGGCGGCGCTCTCATACGGGTTACTCGAAGGGTCAATCTCCATTTAGCATTAAAAGGCTCAAGGCCTCTCTGGAAGGAAAGTCGAGAGGTTGTGATATCGAGTGTCACAGGGACGCTTGATGCGTAGTTTGGAAGATTGGAGTCTAGGCGCCAAAGGAATGCATAGTTCGAAATCCCTACTTGGGGAATATCGCCAAACCCCCGAATACAAAGAGGCGAGGTGGTGGCCACTCCATTGCCAATCACCAAATCCAAGCCCAGAAGCAGTAACAATACGTTCCAGAGAAGAATGCAGTGCCGCATCAAATGCAACGTGAGCACGCTCAAAGACCCAAGGAGAACATGCGCGCATGGAGAAATATAACTTTGAAATACCAGCACAAGCACGAAGGAGCAACAACTCACATTGGGGACCCCTAAGCTTAGCCACAGCATCCATGAGCTCAATAGTTTTAGCAACCCTTTTCATAACAAGCTCACTGCTAAACTCAAAGTCAATGCTAGCCGGCACACCTAATAATTTGACCTCATTAAGCGGTCTAGCAATATTGGGTGGGAAAACACCTGCGAGCATGCTTCTAGGGTCTTCCTTTAGCCAAAAAACCTCATTTTTATCAACATTGAGGTGTAGGCCGCGTCGCGGTCCATCCAACATAATAAGCTCTAAAGCCTTCCCCACGACCAAGGTATCTCCAATAATAGTACCATCGTCTAGATACCAAGCTTGAAAGGAAAGACTACAGGAGTCTCTAATCTTACATATCAAAGGATGTAACACGAGAGCAAAGAGAAGAGGTCCAAGTGGATCACCTTGTTGTACTCCATGGTGCGACCATAACATATGTTCTCCATAGTATAATCTAGCTGGGCTAGAGTAACAAAATTCCACCCAACGTGAAATGGCAGGACAAAGCAAGCGAACCTCCTGTAGCATGACCTCACGATCCACCAAGTTGAAGGCGTTTTTGAAATCCACCAATAACATCGAAAGACCTTCCTCGTCACCTCGGTCCTCAATAAACCTATTCACGACATGAAGAATAGCCTCCCCCCCTCCAGGGACCCCAACACCAAACTGGAGATCATTTAAATAACCGTCCAAGGAGTGACCGATCATAGAAGCCCCAACCTTGGAGACTAAACACCTCCAAGCAGTCCCCACAGCAATGGGATGGATACCACCTCTGGGCTTGATCAGTGGTATGAGCGGAGCACTAGCAATATACTCACCCAATACCCTAGGGCATTTACCATCAAGAAAAAGATTCACCACCTGAGTGATAGAATCGATTAACTCATCGGAAATAGCCACATCAGCACCACTAAAACAATCCAAAAGGTGTTGGGCCCGCAAACCATCTCGACCACAAGATGTACCACGGGGGAAACTCTTGATCATATCAAGGACCACATCAAGAGATGCAATGAGGTTATTATTATTATTATTATTATTATTATTATTATATTATTATTATTATATTATTATTATTATTATTATTATTATTATTATTATTATTATTTTATTTATTTATTTATTTATTTTATTTTTTTTATAAATCACACTTTTATTAAAAACTCATAGGATTATTATTATTATTATTATTATTATTATTATAAACATTACTTTATTAAAAAATCATATGATTTATAAAATATTAGTGGGAAGCTGAAATACTATCTGGGCCCCCACTCCTCTAGCTATAACAAAGATAATCCTAAGGATGAGTAAAACAAACCGAAAAAACCAAACCAAACCGAAAACCGAAAAAACCGAACCGAAAAAACAGACCGAAACTAAAAACCGATGGTTCGGTTTTTAATTTTTCAGAAACCGAAAAATACGGTTCGGTTTTGGTTTTCGTCCAAAAACCAAACCACAAAACTGAACCGAACCGAACTAGTTTTATTATATAATAATATCTAACTAATATAATATGATTAAATAACTAAATAAATCAAATTTATAAATTCATATTCATTTTGTGAGTGGATTTATAATATATTTATCTTAACGTGTATGTCTCATTTATATGTTTGTAATTGTAGAATTTTGCAATAAACATTATTATGCTTAGATTGAAAGAAAAAAAAAGTAAAGAAGAATAACTAATTTTGTTTGTAAAACAAGTTTGTTAGTATAATTTGGCCATACCAAAATATTAACGGTTAGAAACAGAACCGAACCGAACCGAAACCGATAACAAACCGAATGGTTTCGGTTTTGGGTTCTACAAAAACCGAACATTGTGGTTCGTTTTCGGTTTTAGCCAAAAACCGACCCAAACCGAACCGTGCACACGCCTAATCCTACTAAAAATATGAGTCGCAACACGTGCCCCAATGTCTTGAGTCACAAAGAACTTTCATATCCTCTTCAATAAGGTCACCACATTCTTCTCAAGTTCACCAAAAGAAGAGAATGAGAAGGGGAGAAACCCATATCCAATATCCGCGCATTTAGCCTCATACTTAACGAGGTTTACCGGTATGCCTCAATCATCGCACGCACGTGCACAAAATCAACCATACCAGTTTACGTCAAGGGCGATGACCCTGTCAGATCAACACATATTTTAAGCCCTCCATCCAATAAGTAGAGCAACATATCATCTGGACGTTTAGACGTGACGTGAAAAGTTACTAAATTGTTTTACGTATGATTAATCACGAAGAAGGATGTGTCAAATTGTTAGAACAGATCATTGGTAGTGACGATTGTAAATACGTAATCACAAAATAATTAATTAATTCTAATTTTAGCTTGTAAAGACAAAATAGTCATATTTGAAAGAGAAAGTCTACATCCACATAAAACTCTCACTCAAATCTCTCACTCGCTGACGTGTCAGCGGGTGATTGGTTTTATGTGAGATGTGGATCCCACATAAAACCAACCACCTGCTGACACGTCAGCGAGTGGGAGATTTGAGTGGAAGTTAAACCTCGAAAACACACATCTATAGGTTCATATAGTTTTCACGTATATAACATGGTGTGTTCAACTTAATTATGACTTAATCCACAAAAGATTTTGCTATTATTAAAATTTAAAGATATCTAGAGCTTGTTTGTTTAAATTTTGTACTCCGTATTAAGTTGTGATTAAATAAAAAAAGATTTAATACAGACATCCTCAGTTTTACATCTTATATTTTCACTCATCTTTTTAAATTAGGTCATAAACAAGCAAATTTTATATGACTTTTTAAATTTAATTATTTTATATTAAACCAATTAAGTTAAATTCAGGACACCACAGTTTACCTTGTCATGCATCTCTTTTCAGTTGGCTAAGAAAAATAATTAGAAGTCACAAGTGGGGTGAGATCCATACGGATCACACATATTTCAAAGATCAAATGGTTATATCTTGACCATTCATCTTGTTTCCATCCTATGGCTCTAATTAAATCTCCCATTTATACTTGATGGGCATTTTGGTCAACTATAAAAGTCATTCTTTCTGTCTTTTCTACATTTTCTTTACCAAATCACGTTCCAAAAATTAAAATCCTCAAAAAATCCTCTCTACACACATAAAACAACCGATCCATTATCAAACTCATCTATTAAATTTGTCGTTCATCATCAAGATCGTTAAAAAATCATTCAATTTAAAATAGATTAATCAAAAAATTTCAATTTTGTTCAATTACTTTGTAATTGAACATAATACGACACTCACGCATAAAAACATCAAAACTATAGATAATAACAGAGGTGTTGAACAAGTTCGAAGTGTCAAACAGAGTATTGAAGGCGTTAATGATTTTGAACGAGTTTAGACAGTTGGAAAAGGTAGCCTAAGTATAAATGTTGATGATATTGAACGAGCTCAAATTGTTGAAGAAAGTATTCGATGTATGAATGCTGGTGATGTAGAAGGAATTTAGAGTGTTGAAGAAGGTATTAAAAAAAATGAATGTTGATGATGTTAACGAGTTCAGTTTGTTGTAAAAGAGGATCTAAGTGTTGAAATTGATGATGAAAACGAAAAATTCAGCTAATGTTAAAGGTAAATCGTATGTAATTTACTTAAAAAATTTCAATTTTGATTATAAATGTGTTATTATGAAGTATATTATAAAATCACTTGTGATTATGTTTATATCTAAAAAATGAGTAAACCATATGCGATTTGGATTTGTTTAGAGTTTAGAATTTAACTTGCAAGTATCACAAATGATATTGTATTCGACCTGCAAGTATCAGAATCATATGTGATTTGTACCCTAAGTATCAAAATCAACATGTCATTTATACATGCAAGTATCAAATGATGAATGTATATTTCTAGATTCTTATTAGTTATGTGTTTTAAAAAATATGATTGAAACAAAGTCTTTGTATATAGCTTTAGATCTTATGAGCACACCTATATAATGTTTAATCAATTGTATTAAAACGCCCGGTGTCTTTTCATGTGGCATAACACCCAAAAGGTACCGGCAAATGTATTGTTTGTCATTAACATTTGATTCTACCTAAAATCATATGTGATTTAACCTAAAATCACATGTTATTTTGGCTAAATCATAAGTGATTTTGCATAAATATGGACGTAAACCAAATAATTAGAAAGTAACTACTATCTTTAATTACCTGACAGGTTTGTAAGGAGATGTATGATGAAACCGATTTCATAAAGCGTTTCAATGATATCTTGTAGAATATGTTATTGGAACCGTTGGAATTCGAGGAAGAACAGGCAAACTACATAAAGTTTTTCGCTTGAAAGAGCATAAGTGGATGATAAACATGTTTACATATCAGATGCCAGTTTGAAGCTAAAGAAGAGATGTCGATGTGGTGTACAGAAGACTAATGATCATACCAAACGACTTGTGCATTAGATTCAAATGGAAAGATGACTACACGAGTGATGCGTACTTAAAACACTGCTGCACATAAGTTAAGTTTTCAACAAATTGCTCATCTTATTAGTTTTTAATTGTTACTTGAATCGAAACTTTGAGCTATGATAGTAACTTGGAATAAACTTTGATTAAATCCCCTTAGTTGAATTTTAATTTACACTTCTTATTAAGTGTTATGTTATAATTACAAGTTTGTTATACAAATGTTATAAAAATTAAGAAATTAAACAACACATAATCATGTCGAATCACTTGTGATTCGTGCCAAATCACTTGTGATTTGTGAATCACAAGCGATTTATGCCAAATCACATGTGATTTGTGGATCACAAGTGATTTGTGTTATTCCGACACTTGTTATTTTTCCAAATCAATGTATTTAGCATAAATCACATATGATTTTAGGTAGAATCAAATGTTAATGACAAACAATATATCTAATTTGTTGATCACAAGTGATTTGTACCAAATATACTCTCAATTTTAATAGTCATTTTGATTCATTTATTCTATTATAATTACAAGTTTGTTATACATGTATTACAATCTTTAAGAGGTTAGACAAATAATCATGCCAAATCATTTGTGATTTGTACCAAATCACTTGTGATTTGGGTCAAATCAATTACGATTTGGGTCAAATCACAAGCGATTTATGGCAAATCACATGTGATTTGTGGATCATAAGTGATTTATGTTATTCTGACACTTGTTATTTTGCCAAATCAATGTATTTTAGGATAAATCACATATGATTTTAGGTAGAATCAAATGTTAATGACAAACAATATATCTGATTAGGGCAAAATAACATGTGATTTTGTTTCAATCACTTGTGATTCGTGCCAAATCACTTGTGATTCGTACCAAATCACTTGTGATTTGTGAATCACAAGCGATAATCACAAGTGATTTGGTACGAATCACAAGTGATTTGTGCCAAATATACTCAATTTTGATAGTCATTTTGATTCATTTATTCTATTATAATTACAAGTTTGTTATACACGTGTTACAATATTAAAGAGATTAGACAAATAATCATGCCAAATCACTTGTGATTCGGTCAAATCACTTGTGATTCACATAATTATTACTTACAGTGACATCAGGTAATAATTAAAAGAACTATTTGAAACATTCATTTCCCGAAACTTGGTACTAAATACTTGTCCATAACTACACCCTCACCTTTTATATACCAACAAAGTTTGAAAAGTCAAGTACTTGCAGTAAAACACAAAAACAGAAGACCTAAAAAACAAACAATAGTAGAAAACAGTTCCCTATCTTTGAGCGTGTTCCTTCCTAGCCATGATCACATTCTAAATAATTTCTTTCCTCTACTCACGGCTTCGCCACCTGGTTATTTTTATCAACAATACCCAGCGGATGCATATTACTTTATAGGTCTTTGTTCATATTTTCCAACATCAGGCCAAGGCGGCTCAACAGACTTCGCCTTTGGCTCAGGCTTCACCTTTAGGAAGTTGTTTTAGATTCTGCAAGACCTGCATAAAAAAATTGGCAGATTTGTAAGAAAACATAAACTACTTGTAATTATAAGTGATTTGAAACATCAGGGGCGATCATGTGATTTAAGCACTTATAAATAACTTTATTCCTAAATCACATGGGCCACAATATCTGCAAATGGTGTTTGTGTTTCGATTGATTGCTTGACATGCTTACGCGAACCAATGGTTTAGATTTTTTATGGGGTATTTGTTTTTCCGATTTAGTCAAGAAACTTCAGAACTGCAGACTGGGCAGAAAACAGTTGATATTGTAAGATCAAGTAATCATAAGCTTGTCCATGCAAGGAAAAAAAAACAGTTACTTTAATGTAGTGATATTCTATCACCAAATCACATGTGATTTAGTGTTATGTGTACTTGAATCACATTTGATTAAACAATTCATAAAAGTTTTATGGTTAAACAATTCATCAATGTTTATTAATACAAATCCACTCGCTCACTTTCTCAAGAACGCCAGGTGTCAAAGGTAGATATTTTGTTTTGACTTAAGCTTAACACCTTAACACTCAAGTTTAAGATGAAGAACAGTCGACTCAAATTAGAAACAATATCATAATTACCCGAGACCACTTTCCCTATCAAGACTACAAAATCCACCAAATGAAATAGCAACCACCCATTCAAAGCAATTAAAGCAAATATCGTAAAAAATAAAAATACCAACGTATCATCATATGAGAGTCTATAACTTAAGATGTAGGACTCCACAACAGGAGATTCACACAAATAGACCACAACTTCTGATAACATTCAGATAACAAGAAAATGCATAATTACAATCTTTGGGCATTTATAAATCAAACGTCATATTCAATATTCATGCATAAGATTCATCTAAGAATCTCAAATCACCTTAATAAGAAGTACGCAAAGGCTGCAAACCTACAAATAAAGAAAGCGCCATAACAGTTTATTATAAACAATAAAGATCACTTTCGCTATCAAGACAACATACAACCTGGAATCAAACGCTAAACTCAATTTAATAGAGAGGTCCAAGCAGATTAAACCGATCAACCATACCATCAAATTATTTCCTATATCATAACCAAAGTCTTAAACAAGATTATCTAATATAATATATGACTTCACAACAGTAAATCTTATAAATTCATTACTTGTTTCCTACAACATTCGGAAAAGCAAAGTAAGTGTACCAATGTTAATTTGCCTAATAGCTTCTGATAGTTACTGATTTTCGCTTATAAGTGAGCAACCAATCCATAATTTTGAACTCAACTGCATTCTTGCAAAACATACTTCTACTCCAATTTAGTCAATCAAA